>OY757907.1:15579599-15916500 GCA_963585895.1 Sepioteuthis lessoniana
ATGTATTGTATGACTATTTAAAATGAAAATCATGTGAAAAATTTATTTGACATTTGTTGATTCTTTAAAAATAATTATCAAGTTTTTATTGCTGAACTGATATAAATATAAAATTAATAATAAATAATCTTTAAAGTCTTTTTATTTCATTGTTCTCCACAGAAAGATTTAATCTAATTTTTGGATGATTTGTAATATTTGTGAATTTTTATCCTTATGGGTTCAGTATTCTGGTTATGAGAGATCTCAATAAGCAAAGAATGGCAATTATCGTTTGATGGCTTTGTTTGAATGATATGCAATATGTTTGAAATGTAGCCAAATTGAATTGCCTGTGTATGATGTGTGAAAGGGATATAGCAAGTATACTGTAGTATTGTGATAATTAGTTTTTACAAAACTGGCTAGTGTAAATATCTTTAGCTATAAAAAGTACCAAGTGGTGACTTCCTGAAAATAAACCAGCAAATGAAAAGTCATTTATTATTGATCTAGGAAAACTGACATAAATGTAGATTCAATTATTTTATGATAAAATGATATTTAATGCATGTAACATTAACTGTCATCACCAACATTCCTTAGGGCATTTATGTATTTAGTCAGATCATACTTCTTTCTCTTGCTATGTGTTGATTTCATCTTTTCAGAATTATAAATTCTGATGACACTGTCCCTATGGCAAATCATATCAATCTGATTTTCCATAATGTCTCCTTCTTTTCTCATACAGTTTAATTTTATTCTCAATCTTACACACACACACACACACACACACACACACACACACACAATAATATAGTAATATAGTTTGGTCTATGAATAAATAAAGAGAGCTCAATATTGGTAAGGAAGCATATCTATCTATCTATCTATCTATCTATCTATCTTCAATTGAATTCAATGGACTACAGATGTCAGTACAAACTCACCTGTAGATTGAACATATAAAACTGTTTTGTGTGTTTTTACTGTTTGGACCCCTTCATATGGCTGAGCAAAAGCAGGACGACCAGCTCGAACCTACATACAGCAGCTCTGTGAGGATACGGGATGTAACGCTGAGGACCTCCCAGAAGAGATGAACGATAGGGAGGAGTGGCGAGAGAGGGTCAGGGATATCCGTGCTGGTGGCACAACATGATGATGATGATGATGATTTTATTTTATAATTGAAACATCATTTACCTTTTTTGTGTACAGAGCAAATCATTTTAGTGTTAAATTTTATTTGTAATTGTTTATGTAGACATATATATGTGTGTCTGTAAAATGCAATTTTTTCAGGTAGCAGTCGTGTCCATACTACAATATAGATGCACCATATGGATGCTGACAAGCCATATAGAAAAAAAGTTTGGTGGCACTTGCACAAGAACGTTGCAAGCTGTAATGAACAATTCCTGGAATCAACATCCCACAAAGCTGCAGCTATACGGCCACCTCCCTCGCATCTCTAAAACCATCTAAATATGGTGAACAAGACATGCTGGATACTGCTGGAGAAGTAAAAACAAACTCATAAGCGACTTGCTCCACTGGACTCCTTCACATGGACGAGCAAGTGTTGGTCAACCAGCTAGAACTTATCTACAGGAGCTCTGTGTGGACACAGGATGTAGCTTAGAAGACCTACAGAAAGCGATGGACAATATAGACAAGTGGCGAGGGAGATTCAGTGAAATCTGTGCTAGAGGCACGACATGATGATAATGATGATGATAGATATATTATATGATTATATATATATTAAATGATATATATATATGTGTGTGTGTGTATGTGTGTGTGTGTGTGTACACGTGTAGTTGGGCTGCAGTTCTTCATTTAAGTAGATTTGATTAAATAATAAAGGCACATGTTATCTATATAATTTTATTAGGATCCTTTCAAGTTTCCTGACAAGTATTTTGTTTTTAGCTAGATGAATTTATCGAAATTGTCTTGAGTGTTTTTAGACCCTTCATAGGCCATTGTCAGGGGTTTTGCAAATGTAAAGTATGGTTTTTTAAAAGTTTTTTTAAAAAGTTTTTAAAACTTTTAAAGTTTGCTAAAAAAATTTCATAAACATATAGTTGGATTAAACTGAGATTAATGCTTCATAGATAGAGCAATAAGTTGGTTATATTGAGATTTTAAAACACACAAATCATCTTCCCACAACTCTAAGTTTCATGAATTGATTTTAAGATAGGTAACTGATTAACTACCTGAAGGTAGAACTTGTGGAAAAGTCTGCAAGTAAATTAAATATTCATGTTTATTATATCTTGCTTTTCCATACATTTTTCTGTAGTCAAGTGTTTTTATAAGTATTTTAAGGTTGATTTTAATGTTTAAAATTTTTTTAATGTCTTATAGAGATCAGAAGTCAAACAATGCATGAAAAAAGCTAAAAAACTAAGACATGTAAATATTGTTCAGAAACTTAAGTTAAAAAATGTATCATGTATTGCAAATGTCACAAATTGTCAGTGATGTTAAGAAAAAAAAAAAGCAGAAACCAAAAAAGGAAATTGATTGCAGCAGAGTTGTTGCTCTATGAGGACATTTTAAATCTTTTTTGTTTGTATAGATCAGGTATGGGAAATCATTTTTGAGAATCAGGCTGCATGAAACATCGCTTATCCTCAGGTGGGCTACACTTCTAAAAAAAGAATTCAAGGTAATTTTTTTTAAAGGTACCTCAACCTCAATTTTCTCTATAGATGATCACATACATAAGTATTTGCCTTAGAAATTGAGAAATGTTGTTTTTCTAATCTTTGGTAATTGGATTTCAATAAAAAAAACTTGGAGTCTTGGTATAATATTAACACTGATATCAATGTGATTAACATATGCTGCTACTGTGATACATAATGGTATAATTAAAAGAAAAAAATTAATACTTGAAAAAATTGAATATTTTCATAACCTGTGAATTAAAGTTTTATTAAAACTATTTTCTTTGAATTACAGGTGCATGTTAGACAATCGGAAAACTAAATTTCATTGTCATTTTTAAATTGAAAAGTTTATTATTATTAATGTTAAATATCATTATTAATGTTAATATAAAAATACATAATAAAAATATACGTAAAAGTAGTAAGATTGATTGCTAATTTTAATAAATGTTATTTTCCTACAGAAATTCAGAAAGCACAATTGACTGTATGTAATCCATGGACTGCAGTTTGCACATGACTGGCATAGACTGTTGGAAAAGAATTGATTCATCCTATCTTATGTTTTTTTCTTCATATTGCTTGTTCTAACACATTCTTTTCATTATCATTACTATGGTAATATTTTTGTTAAAAAAATAACAGGAAAATTGTTTTGATTTTGAGAATAAGATGATTTCCATTCCAATTTACCATTCAATAATAATGTGGGATCAGTGTTCACGCACACCAAAATAATTTCTCAAGGGAGATAACTATTAAATGCTCATTAAAGTGTATTTATTTCTTAGATTTTTTTATGATATAAATTCAATAAAGTAATGTGATTTGAAATTGAGTTAAATAGTTGAATAGATGACACTTATATAAGTTATATAAAATTTAAAAAATATAGCAAAAAAAAAAAAATACTCCAAATTCAATGAAAAGTGATGAAAAAGTAAACTTCAAACTGAATAGTATCAAGGCAGACTCAGACTTATAAAATGAAGTCACTTTCAATAGAAACTAAAATTGAGACATTATTTTTGAGGAAAGAACTAAGTAGGAAACGTTTCTAATCATGAAGAAAAGAAAGTTCATAGAAAAATATGTAGTAAAAGGATAATGATAAAAAAAATATGAATATGTGAATGTAACTATGTTAAAACAACTTCCAAATGAATATTAATCATTGATGCCTTTTACTTTACATTTACATCCCTCATTTAGCATTGTAACTAATTAAGTAAAGAAATTAAAAACAAAAAAGTCAAATACAATAAAAATGAATTGGAGACATCAGTTAAAATTGATTATCCTAATTGTATTATATATGGTCTCTTTTCTATTCATCTACCAATGATTATATAAGCTTCAACTGCTATATCAATTTTATCTTTTTAATGAAGACTAAAGAGATTTTGTTCATTTGAATCTTACAGTAACAGTTCTGTTAAATTAAAAGAAAAAAAAACTCACTGACTGCTAAAAAAAAACAAAAAGAAAGAAAGAGAGAGAAAAAAAAAGGAAAACAAAAAGAAAGAAAAACAGAAAGACAAGACAAAAGGAAAGAAAAACTGAAAGAAAAAGAGAAAGAAAGAAAAATAAAAACAAAAATAAAAACAAAAATAAAAATAAAAATAAAAATAAAAACAAAAACAAAGAAAAAGGAAGATAAAGAAAGAAAGAAAAATAAAACAAAAGGAAAACAAAAGCAAAGAAAGAAAGAAAGACTAAGAAAGAAAGAAAGACTAAGAAAGAAAGAAAGAAAGACTAAGAAAGAAAGTAAAAACAAAACAGAGAAAGAAAGAAAGAAAGAAAGAAAGAAAAAGGAGAAAGAAAGAAAGAAAGAAAAAGGAGAAAGAAAGAAAAATCCTCCAGTAAGTCTGCATATACATGAGAAAAAAATTCTGATTACATTACTTTTCATGCTTAAAACTGAATTACACTGATAAACAATAAACTTGTATCAACTGAAAGTGCCATTAATAGATTTGATAAAATGAAAAGCAAAGATTAAAGAATAAAAAAAACATAAAAATAGAAAAACGATCAATTGAACAAAAAAAATCCGAAATATTAGAAACAAAAATTAGTGCAACAAAAATGAAATTATTAAAAGAAAAAGAAAAATCTAACAAGTTCTAAGTGAATAATGTATTTTTTCCCCTGCAAAATACATTTGATAATTTTTTATATTGTTAATGCTGATTTCTTTTTGTTCGTTTTATTTTATATCATTTGACTTGTTAAAAATTAATTTCAATGTTTTTTATTGGTCCTTTGAAAACATTATCTTGTATTAATTACTCATTTGGGAAATTGATAAATGAATCAAAATTGTTTTGATTGTTTTGGTAGACATTTTTATTTAAAAAAAAATCAGTGACAAGTGGCAAATTTTGCCTTTATCACTTGCAAATATAACAAGACAGGCCGTTTTTTAAAAAAAGGAACTTTCAGATAATTATTCTTTGAATTTCTACTAGTTGTTACAGTCCATAAAATAAAAGAAAAAAAAAAAGAAAAGAAATCAACTAACAATCCCTTCACTTTATGAAAAAGGTCTATAAAAATTCATTAGAAGCATTTATTTTCAAAGAAATATTCAACCAGCTTTGAGTTTTTGTTGTTGACATGATATTATGACAGGTATATTCTCTGGCTTTCTTCATTATCATAAGATGTAAAAGGCAAGGAAAAAGACTTTGATTTCAGTCTTAAATACTTTTTTTGGCATAGAATTCTTGAAAAACTTTCACAGAATTCCATTTTGTATTCTTTATTTCGATTGAAAATCAGAAACCACAATGTGTTTATTCTACGTTCATCTGATTGGACATTTCTCCGACATTCTGATGTGAGCTGCTTTCTTTATTATTCTCACTTTCTATGATTCAAACTTTGTTCCTGGTAGTGTAGTGTTTGCTTTTCTCTCTCCAGACATGGTCTGTGATACCTAACTTTTGTATTTTACCTTTGGCTTGTATGGCCACTTACCTCCTATCACACAAACCACCCAAGTAAGATAACAAAGACATGCTGGGCACTGCTGGGGAAATAAGGACAAAATCAAAAGTGACATTCTCCAATGGATTTCTATACATAGCTGTATCAGTGTTGCCAACCAGCAAAATCTTATATTCACCAGCTCTGTGCAGACACTGGATGTTGTCTAGAGGACCTACTAAGAGTGATGGCGAATTGGGACAGATGGCGAGACTGATTCAAAGGAATCTGTGCAATCAGCATGCTTTGATGATGATGATGATGATGATGATTTATGTTCGTTGGGTCTGTCTTAGAGAGGATGATTTATTTCCCCTTTATAATTCTACTCATATTTATAAGGTATATTGTATGTATTTTCTCCAAGCCATTTACAGTGGGCAAGATGTGACACAAGGCAAATTTTAAAGTGGAATACAACTTGTTTGAATCCAGTTTTTTCTCTTTCCTAGAATGATTACTATATGAAGGCTAAAAACACCTTGTCTGTCCTCTTATTTACCTATAGGTAGAGCGAGGGCAAGAGAAGAGATAGCTTTATCCTTTTTTTACAGGCATTAGCAAAAAGTACTAATTACATTTTCAGAAATCTATAAAACATACAGAAATATCAAAAAGCTTTTTGAGGTTGTATATTGAAAATTATATGACAAAATAAAAAACAATTACAACTAAAATTACTTGAGATTTTATACAAACTGATAAAAATTTTCAAAAAATAAAAGTCTTTTTATAATTTCCACTCAAATACTTGATATTCCCTTGTATTGAAGCCAGTAAATAGTTTATTTAAAAAACATTAATGACTGGCTTTGCAAAAATTATTAATGAACATTAAATTTCAATTATAAAATTCATCTAATTCGTATTTAATTCTCCCCATATTTATAAATGATGAATGATTTTACTCAAACCAAGAATGCAACACAGAATATATTTTAAGTGGAGTACAGTAGTTTTTAGTTCAGATTTTTCCCTATCCTAGACTAGTTACTTTATAAAAACTAAAAGAATCTAGCCTATCCTACTATTTACCTATGAGTGGGGGAAAAAGCAATGGATACATGTCTTTCCCAAGGGCAAGAGCAGGAAGCAAAATGTAAACATCCTTGTCCAGGATTTGAACTTGGATTGCCAAGATTATTTCTTCACAAGGGATCTTGTAAATGTAGTTATTCATCAGGTTTCTGTCATGTGACTCTAGTGAAGTAGATTGCAAAAGGGGGAATGTGTAGCAGAAAGAACCTTGTATTTTTTGTTTGGCGTGTAATTTAATTTGACCATTAGAGTCGCTGAACATTTTCACCCAATCAGGATGACCTGTCCTATTCAGCCAAAACCATATTTCCTAGCGGCGCCAAAAATTGAAGAAAGCCCGCGAAACTCTCTCTTCCTCAGAAATCCTCAATGGGAACGGACGTCTTATCGTCTGCTCCTGAATAGCAGTCGCAGCATCATACACTATGAGGAGAGCCATCTAGTTTATGGACCCCTCGAGTCTATTCTTCTAGACCAAGGGATCCTAGTTAAAAACAAATTAGATAATACACTCTCACAACTTCCTACCTTCTTTCCTTCCTACAAGACTCTCAGAATACCAGCGTAAACCCCTTACTTCATGCTGCCATTAAAACCTTCATTTAAAACCTAACGACGTCTTCATTCTTGTCCACCACCTTTATTTTCCATCAACATTTAGCGAGGGGATAACAACCAATGTAATACCAACGCTACTGACGAAATACCAACGCAACCAACGTAATGCCAACGCAACCAATGTAATACCAACATAACCAATGCAAAACCAACTTAAACCAAAAACTTAATAATAATAATAATAACATCCCTCATCGCTATTATAGCGTTTCGTGAAATTGTTGATTTCTCTAACACTATATTTTTTTAGGCAACACAAATATATGACGAAACTTTTCTTTAACAACACAACAAAGAAAGTTTTTTATTTGCAGCATTGAATATGGTTTGCTTTTGGTGCGGCAAGACTCGTGGAGTTTAGGCTTGTTAGTGTTGGAGATGAAATGGCGTAGCGGGATGTTGATATGGCAGCATGTGTTGCGGGACGTGTGAGGGATTGTGTTTAGAGTCACCGTGTTGTCTTGTATCTGGTATTTGGGGGAGAGTCTGCGTTGTCTCCATGTGTGGACCAGAGGTGAAAGGAGAACTAGTGTCGAGAGCGGAGTTACGCTCAGATCGACATAGCCAATTTTGGGGTGACACAAAGTTGGGCCTGTGCAAGGCATGTTGTATGTTTCTAATTTATGTTCAACTGGGATTCCTCGTAAGGAATCCATAAATTAGATGGTTCCCTCGTTGAGTGTCCATGTTGCTGCTGGTGTTGCTATGTTAAAAACATCGCTAAGCAGGGACGGCCAGAGGAATGTCTGTTCTGGTGGCCGTCTCAAGCCAAAGAGACTGGTTTTGGCCGCTCACCCGTTTTGCTAGCCGGAAATGAAGTCCGGGCTGAAAAGGGTTAAGTCATCCTGATTGGGTGAAATTAAGTGTTGAATTAAATTGCGCACCAACCCAAAATACGAGATTTTCCTCTTCTCTACACTATAAATGACTACTAAAAATTACTTGAATGTTAAATGATTTTCAAACTGTCACGTGATGGCTCACGGAGACGAAGAGGTGGGAATGATACTCTCCCCCCGTTGAACTAAAATTATCTAGCAGTCAAAAAGTGACCGTTAGAAATGAATGTGGGTCACACAGATGTTCGCACTTAAGTGACCTTGGGTCGCTGGACATCGGAAGGGGAAAGAGAAAATGAAGCCAAATGATTGGCGGGGGGACCCCAAACGGAAGTGGGGTTCCCTTCCCCTCAACGGAAGTAAATACAAAAAAAGGTTAGTTTTGGGCAACGCTCGTGGCAGACGGACGATAGCCATTTTACTCCGGGCTAAAGACAAAAAGACTGAGACACGAGGGACTCCAAAATCCCCCAAGCCAGCATTAAAAACAGTACAAAGTCTATTAGCCCGTGAAAGAAGAGAAATTCTCCAGTGGAACCCCGTCAAAAAAATAAGATAAGTAACTTTGGGACATTTTTCCGTTACACCCAATTTTGTTACCACTCTCTCTCTCTCAATTTGAAAAAGGATAAAAGCCAAGAAAAGACATTTATATTCATGGACTATCCTATTATATATCTTTGACATTTTGAATGTATATATATATATAACCGTAGTAAAGAACCTATGTATTTTCATTTTACCATGTGGTCTATGTTATTATTCCATGCTTTCCTTTCAGCTTCTATTCGCCTTACATTATCTTGCTTAGAACTGTCCTATTAATTCCTAAAGTATCACACGGGAAACCGGAGTTGCCGACTGTAGCAATATTAATATTATTATAACTAAGACCTATAGGCCCGTATTCTTCTATTATCTAAGGGAAAGAAGTTTAGCGGCCTGGTGGGTGTGTGATAGTGTGAAATTTTGGACCCCTTTGCCAGCGGTGGCCAGTCTGGCCCTAAATTATTCCCTCACGTAATATGCCAGTTCTTATCTGCCTGAGAGAAGAACTCTGAACAGGACTTATTTCCGTAGGGGATCAAGTGCCAACCTGCCCCGTCTTCACACGTGCGAAAATAAAGTCCCATTTAGGGATTTTAGTTAATTTCCCCGTCACAAAACTCTTTGGATTCATGTAAAACATTTTTAATCTTCTGGGTGTTCTTAAATGCGTATTATATCATCTTTACATTTTTAATATCTGTCCACGTCTTCAGGAATTACATTCTACCACTTCATTGTTTGAATACTTCCTGTCATTTATGCTTTATTTCCTGTTTTGCAATTTTGGGTTCAAAAAAGAGTCAGCGTCCATCATTAGAAAGTGTCAACTTTCTCTGTGCCAGTGAGTTGTAATTTTTTTTTCCACATTTCCAATTTATAACACTCAGTTCACTGCAGAATTTAAGCTTTCTTCAAGGTTTGTAAGACATCAGGAGTAATGGACCTTATCTTGCTACACTTGCCCATAATGTGTTGTTTGGGGTTTGAATTCAGAGTTTTGCCTCTTCCAGACCAGAAAGTCGTGGATTTTTACTGCCATAAAATTTAATATGATTTTCTCAACAAAATTTCTTAGAGAATAGACAGCAGACTGAAAAACTGATTTTACGATCGAAATTTTGTCACTATTTTCATTTTTTTCATGTTATAACAATTATACTATTTGCATTTCTCAGTGGTATGATGGTTATATCATCGTTAATGTAATTGCTTTTATATTCCTAAGAACTAGATTTCTTTGTAAAAGTAAGATTGTGTCTTATACTCCAAAAATACTGCATTTCTTATCAACAATAGAGAAGCAGTACAGTATGGATCTATTGTCTGAGTTGGAAAAATGTTATTATTGAGAAGATTCATAAAAAAAGATGCATAATTTTGATCTGAATTTTTTTGGGTGGCGGGAGGCTATTTCTATATCTAAAATAACTGTGTATGACTTAGGCATTCACTCAAGTCTTTGTTTATCATTTTTTTCATTAGGAAAAGCAGTTTGAAGAATAGAGAAAATCTACAACAGAGTTTTATCATTTGTGGAAATCTCTTTTTAAACATTAAGTGCATTGAAAGATAAATCTAACCAGACCAGATAATGGGCAGCATGATTATGACTTTAAATATTACAATATTCAGATGTTTGGACTAATATATATATATATATATATATATATTTGTCATGAAAAAATGATTATTTTTTAAAATTTACTTCTATTCATTACCTGATTTTCTTTTTTCAGTCAGGAACTAAAGACAAGCAATGTTGTTTCTATTTAAAAGTTGACTAACATGTCTCTCTCTCTCTCTGCCCTCTTTGCCCCCCCCGTCTCATATGATTTATCTTGGACCTTTGTCTGGATTTAATATAAAGACTGTGGTATTTGTGATATAGAGTGGTAGGAGTTGTTCCCCTTCCATATACGTATCTGTAGTAGGCACTGTATGTCATGTTGTAACTAAACCTATTTTGTAACTCTTGTTATGTTGTCTGCCTTCAGTAGGATTATGATTATAGCAACAAACATGAGATTATGAATTCCTATGGTTCCAGAGGTACACTCATGTCACAGAAGAAAACCCTGAAAGAAAACGAGCTATGAGGGTTAAAAACAAATAAGAAATTGTTATACCTGTTATGAGAAAAACTTAAAATATCGGCTGTGTTTTTTCTTTTTTTAATTTTTTGTTTTAAACAATTTTCCTCATTGAAGTTGAAGATGGCTACATATGATAATTGAGAAATATATAATTCCAAAGAGTTTTTGCTTTATATGGAGAGATTAGAATTCTTCTTCACTGCTACTGCATTGAAGATATCCCTGAGAATACAGGAAGAAGAAATACCACTAAGTGTTCATAGGAAGTAAAATCTATGCACTCATAAGAGATTTATTAGCCCCATATAGACTGAAAGACAAAAGCTATCAAGAGATTGTCAAAGTTTTAAAAAATCACTTTCAACCAAAACCACCCGAGGTGGTACAATGGAATAAATCTTATACATGTGCCGAGAAAACTGATGAACTGGTTGTTAACTTTGTGGTGGACCTCAAACATTTATCGAAAGTCTGCAACTTTGATGCGGCGCTAGAGATAATGATACGAGACAGAATTGTATGTGGAATAAATGAGGAAAACACATAAGATTATTGTTCGAGAGTGACTTGACATTTGAAAGAGCTTTTGAGATGGATACTGCTCAGAGATATGTCACAGAGTTGAGTGGCCAAAGTCAATCAAGGGGAGGAAAACAGGAAGTGTGGTATATGGATCGGTAGGTGAAAAATGACCAGAAGAATAGGTGAACAACAAGAACCAGTGGAAAATTCTATCGTGGAGAAAACCACGGACCAGTGCATGCACGAAAGGAAGAAATACCATTAAAGGGCACTTTATATGTTGCTATCACAGTAGACAACCAGAACTAAGTGGTCACCAGTCACTATTTGGAAGGGGAGGAGTGAATTCAGATGCTGGTCTGATGTACACATCTCTTGGTACTACTACCATCTGAACTACTACCAAAAATGTACACATGTTCTGAGTAAAGAACACAATAAGGCTAAAACCATACTGTGTCACAATACTCATAAATGGGGACAAAATAGCCATGGAGGTGGATAGAGGAACCACAGTCACAGTAATGAGTGAGGTAACATAGACAGTAATGGAAAACTGCCCACTGCTAAAAAAAAAATCAAACACCAACTTATACACATATACAGGAGATAAACTATTGTTATAGACAAGTGTAAGGTTGCAAGAGACAATGGACAAGAAGAATGGATTTAATTTCGTTTATCATTGAATAAATAAAAGTTGGTATGTCAGAAGAGATACAGGCTCTCTTTTTCCACTAGATATAGGCCAGGAGGTAAATGGGTGTAAGTTGTTCTTAAGTGGTTGGTTTGTTATTTATGGCTTGGTGTGAGACGTGGGTTGGTAAACTATGAGCAGTTATGGTGTGGTGTTGGAATGCAGGGTTTAATTTGGTTGGGCATCAGTGTTCTTTGATCTTGTCAGAAACGCGATGCATGACGGTTCTCTCTTTCGAAGTCACCCGAATTCGACTGGCTTTTAAAAACTTTTGTTGGCTGTTTTATAGCCATGTTTTGGATCGAATTGGGAAAGTTCATGATTGCTTGAAAAAAGAACCTTTTGTTGAAAATTGTAAATTCGGCAGTTAATGTCTGCTCGAATCTGATTGGCTGTTTTAAAGTTTTGCCGTTATCCCCAGCCCCTACTATTATCTAAGTGAGACTCACAAGGGTTCTCTCTCTTTTCTTTTGTTTTTTTTTCTGCATGAGCAGAAGCCTCTGCCTGTCTCGCACTTTTTGCTTTGTGAGCTCTTGTTTATTCACCTTTAAGCAGTTTTTTCTTAAGCAAGGTGGCTTGAACAAAATAGGCCTATTTAGTCACTTGGGCTAAGCCTCTTTTTTTTCTTACAGGGTTTTTATGGTTACTTGTTAAAACAATAAGCCTACTGCAGGCTATTTGTGGTTTTGGTATGTTGTCCCCTTCAAAAGAAAGTCGAGTCTAAGGTCTGGAGGTGGTATTTTTGAACTTTTACCAACAAAGGAAGCTGTTGGGCGGGTCAGAAAATATGGTAAATGCCTTTGTAGGCCCAGCAGAAGAAAATTCAAGTTGAAACAGAAAGTTATTCATCTAAGAAGAGGAAGTGGTGGCCTACTTGAAGTTCACTTAAAGGAATAGTAAACTTCATTTTCAATAAGTCTACACAGGAAACTAGAAGAACACGGTTGTCCAAGTTAATTCTACGCAAGAAGGAGATGCCAAGAAGAAGAATTAACTCTTGAAATTGGCTTCAAAATGAACTTTGACATAAAATACCAAAGAATGGTATTTTATCATTAACAAAAGTTAAACTGACTGTAGGTGGTTGACGGTATTGCTTCGAGCAAGCCAGTCAATGTATTTCTTTGTAGTAGTAGACCATAGTCGAGGGTGACCCGAAGGCTCCCTTTTCGATAGCTTACTACACCAAGGTGTAGGGGAGGGCACTACTCCTTTCCCTGGATTGCTCCACTTTACCCTTGATCCGTACCTTATAATGCTGAGTGTTAAGCAAGGAGGCATCAAGTACCATTTTTTGAGTCTTTGGTATGACTTGACCTGGGATTGAACCCAGGTCTCCCGGGCGATTGGCGAACACTTACTTGAATGTATATTATTTTTGTTACCTTATTCGATGTTTTTGACAAGCATAGAGAAAAATATGCAAAGGCAGATTTTGTAAAGTTTATTTCTCTTGAAATAAATTACTTTGTGGGAACTGATTGTTTTTGTTTTTAAGAAATATAGACACACTTCTCTTTCAGGTAACAAAAATTAGCTTCCCCTCCTTTTTTATCTCCTTTATTTTTTATACATTTCTCTATCCCTTCGCTTAGCCTGACAGTTACTGTTAGATTTCTAGGGCTAGGCAGAGATAAAGCCTAGCATATTTATGGAAATGAGTACAATTTCTCATACTTTTTAATTGTAAATTTATCTTTAGGTCAATATTATAAGTTACTTGTCATTGTAGTTGAAGGCAAAGGTCTTAATTTGCTGGGTAGAAACTGGTTAAGTGTCATAAAATTTGTTAGCACTCAAATGTTCTACCGAGAAATAAACAATGGCAATGGGTTGTTATAATAGCATAGGACATGTGAGTTGATACACCAGTCACTTCCGCTTCAACTCACAACTTCCTGTACATGTTGAGAAATATTAAAGAGTATGGCACGAGCTGATGCTTAACTGATCAAAATGCATCCACAGTCTTCTCATGATTAATATACCAGCAAAAATAACTGTCAAAGAAACAATATATAGATCCAACATCTGGGAAGAGATTAGTTTATACAATATTCATTGTAAATTTGTTCTAACTTATTTCAGCTATAAATCACTTAATGCTGTGTGCGTGCATATGGGAATATAACATGGGTGACAGACCAATATCTTGAGGTGTTCTATGAAGAATTTGGCACAATGAAAGGAGTGAAGGTCCACATTTAAGTACCTGAAAGTATGATATCAAAGAGTTTCAAACCCTGTCCATTGGCCTATGCACTGCAAGAACCAGTTGTCTGGGAAAATGAGGGATTTTGAGCTGTCACTACAATAGTTTCAGTGACACACTTTGAGTGGGTTGCATCCATTGTTCTTATAGTGAAGATGGATAGAAGTATTCAAATATGCAGAGATGACAAAGTTATGGTAAATCATGCCTCAAATCTGGATAACCACACTATCCCCAAAACAGAAGACTTGCAAATCAGAATCGAAAGGGGCCAAAAGTTTACCAAGCAAGACATAAGTCACACCTACCAATAGCAATTACAAGATAGAGAAAGCCGCAAGTATACAACAATAAATATATGTAAGGGACTATTTATGTACATATGGTTACTCTGTGGAATTTTCTCTTGCCAGGCATTTTTCAACATGTCATGGAAAATTTGTTTGCTGGGATTACATATCTGATTGTGTGATTGTGCGGCTGGATGACATTTCAGTGACAAAAATTATGTAGAACATCTAAGGTATTTGGAAGAAATGTTGAAGAAAAGTATTTTCACAGTAGCAGAGGTAATGTATTTTGGAAACGTTATCATAGCAGAGGGCGTCACACCCATGAAAATAAACGTACAAGCAATTCATGAAGCATTAAGATCTCAAAAGACTAAACATTTAAAGTCATATTTAGGTATGATGAATTATTATGATAAATTCCTACCAAGACTGTCAACTATACTAGCACCCTTACATAAACTGTTCACTAAGAATGACTAATAAAACTGGTCAGCAGAACAAGACTAAGCGTTTTTGCTAATCCAAGGAGTTGCTGACATCTGCTATACTGAGTATCAAGGAAATGAAATGGTCTTTGCATGTGATGCATGATCATATGGTATTGGTACAGTAATATCACACATCATGGAGGATAGTGAGGAGAAACCAATTGCACACACTTTCTGCACCTTAACAACTGCAGAAAAAACTATGCACAAATTGATAAAGAAGGTTTTGCGGTAGTAAATGATGTAAAGGAATTTCATCAAATGCTGTATGGTCAGCATTTCTTCGTAGTGACGGATCACAAACCTCTGTTAGAACAATTAGGGAAAACAAAAGCAAAACCACTATTAGCCTCAGGACGAATTCAGAGATTGGCACTGATATTGTCAGCATATCAATATATTCTGTGATACAGAAAAGGATGTGACATGTAAAATGCTGATGCCCTTAGTAGGATAGTGTTGAATGAGACGTTTTCAACACCAGAGCCAATCCTGGGGAAATACTCTGGTTGATCAATATATCTGACTCATCACCAGCGGATGCAAGGAGCATAAAATGATGGACTTGTTGGGATCCAGTGATATCTAGAATATTGACTTTCCTTCTGTCAAGATGGCCTGATTGAGCAGATCAAGACACCATCCAGCCATATTTCACACGCAAAGATGAAATAATAGGGCATGAGAGTTGTATAGGACTTTACACTCCTATAAATTATTTTGGGTGGTATGCCACTTGTTCCCACAAAGATGGCGGACGCTCAATATTCAGTCTCGGAAAACCATTGGCCAGGAGGACCACGTGACATGTTTCAAACTAAGTCCACGCGTAAATTCAAGTCCTGCGTTTTCGAGTCACCTACAAGATGTGTATTTTCTATAAATACGTCGTCTTCAAACACCTTTCTCTTTGACCAAATTTCTTCACAGCAGCAACACACTCCTTTCAGCGTGAATCAACAGTAGAGAAAAGCAACACCATGAATGGGCCTCGCAGACATTCATATACAAGGACTATGAGACGCTTTCCCGTCTCTGAGAAGCTGCTCATTTCTAACCATAGAAAAAGGACATTTTAAACTTGCAATTCTTTTTGTAGCTTAGTTGTGTTACGCATACACACACACACGAGCTCACACATATACACACACTGTTATTTTGTTTGATGAGTCAGTAATATTTTTATGTATCAATGTAGGATTTAATTGTTGTAGAATATAAATTTGTTTTTGTTTGTCGCCTTGTTTTAAATGTTCATTTTGTCCATGCCGTTTTACAACCATTATTTGTTTCATATCTTTTACTCATTTGTTTCATTGACTCCCTTCATTTACCACTTTATCCATGTGCCTATATTATATCTATACTATGCCTATTCTACTTTTATTCAAACCCCAACATTAAACCTGTGGGGTACCATATAAATACCAAACACAGGTTCATTCTCCTACAGTTGTCTATTATGGAGACAACAGGTTATCATTCAAGAGCCAGATAGAGAAAATATTAGAACTCCATGACATGAATCCAGGTATGTGTTTTATGAAGGTAGTTGCCCAAAGCTATGTGTGATGGCCAGGAATTCATAAAGACATGAAAATCTGTGTTCAAAATTGTTTAGAGTATCAAGTGAATTGCAAAATGCCTGTAGTGACCCCATTGCACCTCTGGTAATTCCCACAGAAACCAAGGTCTTGTATTCTTTTAGATTATATGGAACCCTATGAAGGGAAAATGTTCCTGATCATTGTAGATGCATACTCCAAATGGTAACTTCAAGGGCTACAATTCAGAAATTACGTCACAGTTTTGCAGAATATAACTTGCTTGACCAGTGTGTCACAGATAATGCCTCCTTCTTCACCAGTTCAGATTTTGAAAAATTAATGACCAATAATGGCATAAAGCACATCACTTCAGCTCCATGCTGTCTGGCAACAAAAAGTCAAGTCGAATGAGCAGTAGAGTCCATTAAGGACTCATTGAAAAAGAGGAAGGAAGGAGAAATTGAAACACGAGTATGTAAAATGATTCTACAATATCGTTCCATACTACACACAAACATAGGTATATCACCTGTTGAACTGCTAATGAAAAGAAAACTGAACTCAAGACTTAGTAGGGTACATCTAGGTCTACAATTGTGTTTGTACATAAAACAAATGGTAGTGAAGGGAAGGTATGGGCAACATGCAAAGCAGAGGGAATGCATAGAGGGAGAGCTAGTGTTTGAATCTTCAATTTTCAGGGAAATGGATCCCAGCCATAGTAGATTAAAGGTCAGGATCTGTTTCAGTGCATTTAAGTATGTCAAATTGACAAATAATCCAAAGACATGTCGACCATCTACGTAAACATTGGCCAACAATAAAAGCCAGCCTAAGGGGCACCTGCACTCACCCAGTCCAGAGTATGGGGAACCTATCAACAGCAAGGTATTAGCAAATGCCAATAGAATAACCAAATCACCATAATGAGGTACTAGTACCGATTCCCAGTCCTGTAAAAAATAGTAATACACCCATGTTAGACTCGAGAAGGCCATAAGAGCCTGAGACCAGATACCTACTGAGGTAAAACTCCAAGCCCTTGTTTGTAATGAGGAGTATGAATGAGAGGAAGAAATGAGGTATTTGTGATACTGAGCTATTGGAGTTGTTCCTCTTCATATATGTAGCGGCAGTAGGCACTGTACGCTATGTTGTAAATAAATCTGTTTTGTAATCCTAGTGATGTCATCTGTCTTCTATTGGATTATGATAATGATAAACTATGTTGATTAGAAATTACTTATAAGAAACTATCAAGTTGTCAAAATAATAACTTTAGAGAAAATGGATATTTAAAAAAGAACTTGTTCATCACAGCAGCACACAATTCTGTGATTTTCTAGTTGAATATAGGAGAAAACAATTATAAAACTGTCAATTGTCAAATAAGGTGATATACCTCAAGACAATTTGGCTTTAAACTTAGTGATGTCTCCAGTCAATTAAAGGAAACCAGAAATGATGATGAACAGTATAGAAAAAATAGCATAGAGGATATGAAGTAAATAATGTTAACATAAATTAACAAACTATTTTTTTGCATATTTAAACTTATTAAAGGCTGCCTTAGAAGGCCATTAAGTTTACATTAAGTCAGATGCTTTTTATAGAATTACTACAATAGAATCAGTTAAAAATAATAGAGTAGAGTTACCATAAATAATCATCTCTCTAAGATGTTCAGTAGGTGCTCCATAGTAGGATCACATAACAGTTCCAAAAACCCATCCTTGATTGCTTTTTGCCTCTGGTCTTTGAGCAGTAGAGACATTGTCTTTGAATTTGTCAAGGAATGGTAAAGCCACATGGCAATCTTTTTTCTATTCTAATAAAGTAAGCCTTTTGTTATTTTGTACTCCTTGTACCTACTGCTTGTTCATGAAACAATATATGAGTAGTTCTAGCTTGTAGGTATATTGTGAGTATAAAATATTAAACGTCCGAGTATATACAAATGAGTTTATCTTGTCTTTCTTTCTGCTGTGTTCAGTGTTAGTATATCATAAATATACGAAAGCTAATATTGGTCCTTGGAGAGTGGAGACTTGGCTTAAATATCTTTCCTACCACCAAGTGCCCAATACTGGTATTATTTCTGTTCATTTCTGTTACATAGCTAAAATCTGCTGTTTACTCTCTAAAAAAAAATTTGTTTAATAAAGTTTGATTCATTTTTGATTCAAACAAACTTAATCTTAAAAGTAAAATTTTCAACAAAATCTTTACTTTGAAATCATTTAAAAAAATCTGCTCTGAGAATTTTATTTCATAAAATTTGAATCACTTAGAATTGGTGAACTTTGAAATGCAAAGTTCTGTGTAAAATTTTTCTTGTACAATCATTTAAAAAAAATCTCTATGTTCTTTAAGAAACTTTGTTTAGTAAAATTTGAATTACTAAAAATCATAAACAAATTAAACTGGTGAACTTTTCTGTTTAAAATTTTAATCATAGAATCATTTCTGAAAAATCTGCTGCTTATTCTCTAAGAAACCTTGATTTGAAAAATATTAAATTCAAGAACAATAAATATCTGCAACTTAAATGCAGAAATTAAAAATTTTGGATAAGAATGAATTTTTAATTACACAACAAATTTCTTGCTTGCTCTAACGCCCCCCACCCGCCAAAAAAAAAACAAAAACAAAAAATAAAAACAAAACAAAACAAAAACAAAAAACAAACAAATAAACAAAAAAAAAAAACCAATAAAAACATGCAGCCTGAGAAGAATCTAAAATCTGTTTTGATTTTTTTTCTAAATCTTCAGAGTGTATCATTTATTAAACATTCTCTGTAAAAACTTATTTCATTGGAACAACAATCAATCTGAAAGAGGATATATATGACAGATTCTTAAAATTTATGTTTTGATTTTTATAAAAAATCTTTTAGATCTGATTTTTCCTCACATTACTTATAATAAACTTTGGGATTAGAATATCAATTTAATTGAAGAAATTATAAATGTAAATTATTCAAAAAATTGCTTTTTAAAAGCAATGCATCATAGAAATTAGACTCTATTTAAACACATGTGGCCACATGATTTTGATTCTTGTAAGTTCTGAGTCAATAATTTTATATAAATTGGTTCATTTCAGTTTGACTTATTCAGGTGAACAGATAGAACAAATTTAGGGACAATGGCTTATATATATATATATATATATATATATATAGAGAGAGAGAGAGATGGATAGATGGATACATACATACATACATACACACATAATTAATAAATGATTAAAAATTGAAAGTCTATAATTAGCATTTAATTGTTAACTCCCTTGAGAAATAATAATGATCAAGATGGCCATGTACACAGACCTTCATTCAATTGTTAGGTTTCTGGAAATTGCTTTATTCTCTTGGCTGGTATATTTTAATGCTATTAAAAATCTTATTATTGATGTGTTATTTTTCTTGTGTCATGGTTATATACATACAAAAAGAAGATCATTATAATATAGACATATATATATATAGCTAATACATATGCAATTGTATATAAGTAAAAATGACCATTTTAATATTTGCAGTTTGGTTGATGGTTGAAGAAACAAGGTGTGTGTGTCTTATATGCTATCTAATGTAGTTAATGCAAACCTGAAAGAAAATAATGTTTAAAAGACAAATAGAGTAATTTACCAAGGAATAAACATCCAATTAATAGGCACAACAAGTATATTAATTAGAGCAAAAAAGAAAGGGGAATATTTTTAATTACCCTCCCCTCCAATGGGGTTATATTTGGTACAAGGCTTTTTTAATGTAAGATCAAGGGCAAAGATTGTCCTGTTTCTTCAGCATTTCTTCTATAGAATGCTTAAGGATTAATCCTAACTTGATCTCTTTTGATACACTGGGAAGGAACTGCTTTGAGCAATGGTCCCTGAAACTGTACCAGGGGCTATCTATTGAGCAAAAGACTGGTATCAAGTTTTTCTTGCAAGTATTGTTTTTATTGTATACTTCATTTCTTAAAGATACCCCACCCCCAGCTCAAACAAGGGTTATATATTTTCTTTATTAAAGGTACACAAAAACTAATTAAATTAATTTTCATAATTTTATTCACTCATTTTCAATAACCTTAAACACACATTTTCTTTTTCAAGTTTGAAAAGTATTGTGATTGTAAATACTATTTTATAGATATATTATAATATATATTTAAAATAGGTTTAAGTTTTACAGGAATTAGAATTTGAATCTATAAAAGGTTTTACAGAAACCCCATTGAATTATCTATCTCTCTATCTATGGTAAGGCACAATGCCAGAAGGAATAATTCTGTAGTATTATGTCATGTTGGCAAGTACAAATAAAAAAGTCTAGAATTTTTTCATTGGATGCTCCATTGATGTGGTTTTGAGCCAAACTTGGCAAAATAAGAAAAACCTTGTTTATAGAAAGATGAATTAGTTTTCAAATTTTCAATGTATAATGTTCAATCTGCAAGATTAGTATTTATCACTGAATTAAGTACATTGTCAAGGAAGGAGGAATTTTCAAGTAATACTAATACCAGAGTACTAAGTTCAGCATAGTAGCAACAATAATTTACACACACACACACACACACACACACACACACACACACACACACACACACACACACACACACACACACACATATATATATATATATATACACAGACCCATTTTGAATATCTTGAGATCAGTTTTGCTGTCTTGATTTAAATTGGCAACCAATCAAAAGGAATATTTCAGCACATGACTAAGCATATACTCTCCTGTTGGGTTACTCAGTTGGCTGTGAGATACCATTGAATGTGTGTGTGTGTGCACCGTGTAACTGTTGCATTCTCCTATCCAAGTAACATGTAACAAGTTGTCCTGGGTTACATAGTACCAGTAGAAAGGAATAATTACTGACATTACCTATTATATATATATATATATATATATATATATATATATATATATATATATATATATTTCAAAGTAAAACCTTTTACAAATGTAGCTTTTTCTTTATTTAAAAAAGAAAAACATCATCCAAATTCTCTGTATTCTTGGCTACTTTTAATCAATTTTGTAGCTATTTTTACTTTTAATTTATTACTTTTACAATGGATGACACTGATTTGTTGCCTTTATTTCTTTGTTTTGCTGTTTTCCTTTCTTATCAAACCTGTTGATCCTTTTTACAAGTCATCAACAAACTCCTATGACTAAATACAGTCTTTAAACTCCATGTAGAACATTGGACAACAATCTCAGCCTATTGGTGATTTAATAGCAAGTAGTTTTTCAGGATGAAGTTGCTAGCTTCAAATCCATTTGGATTTGAATTCATAATTCACCTAAACTGGTTGCCAACCAATTCTAAAGAACCTAAAAAGCTATTTTATTTTACTTATTGCTGGGAGAGTGGAGAAGTGGATTCATACCTTTTTTCAAGATATGAAGTAAGCACAACTATTTAACCAATGTAAAAAGTATGTATTTATTCACCCCCTCCACCATTGGCAGGATGTGATCCAAAGTCAATTTTTAAGCAGAGTAAAGTTGGTTTGTATTCAGAGTTTTCTCTCTCCTAGATTGGTTGGCTCACCAAGGCTAAAGAACCCCGTCAGCCTTACTCTTTACCCATAGTTAAGGGCTGGGGAACAAATGGATTCATGCCTTTGCCAAGGGAATGATAAAAAATGTTAAAAGTAAACATTTCTAATACAGAATAAACACAAAGAGGAATGAGATATCAAAATTAAAGAAAAAGTATGAATTTTTGGCAAATTTCTTTAAATATATCACAACCTTTACTCCCAAGTCTTCAGATAAATTAACATATAAAAATACACATGCATTTTTCCATTGGCCTAGAGAGTAGAGTGTTTGCCAATGGTCTGGGAGACCTGGGTTCAATCCCAGGTCGGGTCATACCAAAGACTTTAAAAATGCCACTGGATACCTCCTTTTTTAACACTCAGCTATATAAGGTACGTATCAAGGGTAAAGTGGAGCAATCCTGGGAAAGGAGTAGCACCCTCCCCTATACCTCGGTGTAGTAGCTATTGAAAAGGGAGCCTTCTGGTCGACTTCAACTATGGCTGCCAACTTTACTTTTACTAATGACAGAACATTTTTTTGATAATATTTGTGTATGTATATATTTTGCGTCAAGATGCAGGTGGTATATATATATACATATATATATATATGTATATATACATACTATGAAATGACACACGCACACACACACACACACAACCACCTAGGGAGAAAGAATAGTAGTCAGGTAAGCTTTATGGTATATCAACAATCATAGATTATTTGGAGGAAGAAGAGTAATAAAAGAAAAACAAAAAACCCATACACATACATGGACACAATGCCCATCCCATGCAGACACACAGACACACAGAATAAACTCTGGTAAAAAGAAAAAGAAGAGAAAAAAGAGAAAGAGAGAAACAACATCTTCAGAGATGACAATTTGTCATGGACAATTAACTTAAACAGAAAATTCAAGGACACAAATCCAGGAATTGAAATGAACCACAACCTTATCAATACAGTCAGCATTATATAAATTAAAGGGAACAGAGAATGAACCATTATACTTCCTGAAGACAGTGTAAAATGTCAGAAACATGTGTTGAAGAAAAATAAATAACCTAAAAATAAATCCCTTTGTGGACCTATTCATTTTAAAGTATTTACTTTTTTCTCTCATTGTACCAAGAAAAAAATTACTCATATATATATATATATATATATATATAGCAAAGAGAGGTTAAGTTGGAAGAAAAAAGGAATTAAAAAAAGAGGGAAAGAACCTGAAGTGACATATCAAGAGAAATATATAAAATTGTAATGAAAGAAGTAAAAAAAAGAAGAGAGGGGGAGAGAGGGAGGAAGAAGGATAGATAGAGAGATAGATAGAGAGAGAGAGGGAGAAAGAAGGAGAGAGAAGGAGAGAGAGAGAGAGAGAGAGAGAGTAATGCTTATGATTATTACCAGTGAAAAATAAAATGCCCTATTATTTTTAAAATGTCTTGTGTTACTTTCGCAGCTGAATTTCTCTTTACTCTGCGATGAAAGCAGATTGTATATATATATATATATATATATATATATATATATATATATATATATATATAATGGAGGTGCTCTTTGTGAAATGGTTATTATGATAGGAAATGGAATCAGAGACACCTGATTTCAAATTTTGGAGGAAACATTTTCTATTTCAGTTCCCGCTCATGCCCTTGGGAAAGGCATGAATTCATTCCCTCCATCTATGGGTAAATAGTAAGGCAGACTGGTAAATAGTAAGGCAGCCTTTCTATGGTAACTGGTCTATGAGAAGGAAAACTCTGCATTCAAACCAGCTGTACTCCACAAAAAAATTGACATAGTATCACCTCTTTTAGTGAAAGAATTGGGTAAATACAAAATTATCATTATAGAAGAAAATGGAATCAGCCTGCTAGGCTCAAATTCTGGCCATGGCATTTAGGAAAGGCATGAATCCTTCCCTTTTTCCTCATTTATCAATAAAATTATTGGGCAGATGAGGCTATCTGGATTTGGAGGAAACCAGTCAAAGAGAAGGAGAGCTTTGAATTAAAAATATGGAACTGGAGTTCCTAAGGCAGCCTGATATTATCTTCTCTTAACTCCTGTGATGACCCAGTTGCCAAGCACTCGCCCTTCTCTTGGATAATATAGGTAGTATAAAGAGGGGAGATATGCTGCAGAGGCATTTTCTTACAAACTTGTCTAAGCCTGCATTCAGATCCAAATGCAGATCCATAGTTTGAGAGACTAGATACCACCTCCACCACAACCACTTCCATCACCATTTGTTTTTTGTACAAAAGTAGCTTATCTCACGAAATCTTCTTTTTTGATTTCTTTTAAGTCATTAGCTAAAATGAAATATTGCACCCAACATGACTTTCAAGCCAAACATAATATACCCTACCCACACCAGAAGCCATCGACCATTTCAATACAGAAAAAACAAAGCCATGAACCAATGTGGACACCAGACAAGTCCAAATATGCTCTGGAAGTGTTGGTTTTCTAAATAAGGAAGTTTGTCTGTTGTGAAATCAATACATTTAATCAGTATTGTATCACAGTATTTCATTAAACAAAAACATGACTGTTCCAGTTTAAGACTTTCCTTTCCATAGCATCCAATAATTTTATTCAAGTCAACTTGTCCTCAACTTCCTGCTGAGGAGCCAATCATCAAATATAACGACTAAAGCAAATTTTATGCAATATTATAGCAAAAACAGTACAAACAGTAAAGGTTATTGGTTTTGAGTGTAATTTACAAAGTGTGATATTTATACTCAGTGAGTAACACAAGTGAATCAGTTGCTAGACTGACAGTCTAGAATGAAGGGGTACTTTACTTTCACTTGAAAGTAGAATTTCCTTATTTCTGATGGTTTAATGAGTAAGATTATTGATCAGATTGTCTAAGATCTATTTTGGTAAACTTAACATGTATTATTAGAGTAACAGCTATAAAAAAGTGATAGATTTTTTTCATTCATATGTAATTTTAGCGGTGTCCAAAATAAATGAAATATTTTGTACTGTAGAAGCTGACAAAATGTAAATAATCTAACATACACACACACACACACACACACACACACACACACACACACACACATACATACATATATATATATATATATATACTAAAAAGAATACCCAACAATGCCTGGCTTGAGAGAATAATATCACATAAAACAGCACAGAAAGAAACATGTTTTATATTATATTTCTATTTAATCAATTAATTCTTTTATCTCTTTTATTTGTTTATTTTTACTTACAAGTGGATCTTTGTAAAATTTATACTGAAGTAGATTTTATTAATTATGTGATTCTTAAGAAAATGAAATACAACAATTTTTTGAATTATTGGCATTTTTCAAAAAAACAAAATTTAAAAAGATTCATACTAATTTCAAATTAATTTAAAAAAAAATGATGTAATATGAAAAACAGCAATATCATTGTTACTTTATTGTCATTTCTCTTTTTCATAAATTAATATTCATTTATAAATAAAGAATCTCAAAGAATATAATTAAATTCTTTCTATTTTTGTTCATCTAATTTGTCATTCTTTTTTCAGTGCAACATTAATCTACTACTTACTTGTTTAGGTCTTGATTTGATTTTGAAAGAGTGAAAAATAAGAGAACTGTAAGATTTGAAAATTTTATCAGTTTGGATATCCAGAAAGTACCTATAACTCAGTTTCTGGTTGACGAATTAATTTGAAAGCAATTTCACTTTTTTCACTGGGCAAATCTTAGGATTTCTTATCTTAAAATGGTTTATTCTAAAATGTTCTGTTTTTCCAATGATTTAGTTAAAAATTAACAAACACAGAGACTCAATAGTATAATAGATAGATAGGTTGATAAACAGATAGATATGAAGGGAGTGAGATTGATTGATTGATAGATAAGAAGAGACATAGATAGATGTGAAGAGACTGAGATAGATAGATAGATATGTCGAGACATAGATATATATATAGATAGATAGATATAAAGAGACAGAAATAGATAAATAAATAGAGACATAAAGAAACTGAGATAGAATGATAGTGTATCACTCATAAATAAGTACACCCTTGATTTTTTATAAAAAGATAAACTAAAGATACCTGGATTTCATTATTTCTTGTGGGATCTAATACAATCAGAATTGATGTTATTAGGTATTATTTATAAACAAGCCATACAGTATTGGTGGCATTCAAAAAAAAGTACCTCCTTATATATCTTCATACAAGTTTATTTTTGGTCACAAAGTTTCAATACTGTACAATTGATAATAAATACTACTTAATAAATGTCTGTTTTGATTGTATAATGTTCCATGAAGAATAATAAAATCCTGGTGTCTCTAGTTCAGAAGAAAATTGAGTTTTTATTAAAAATTTTTAGGGATGTACTAATATGGCTAATACTGTATATATAAAGGGATGTACTTAATATGGCTAATACTGTATATATAAAGGGATGTACTTAATATGGCTAATACTGTATATATAAAGGGATGTACTTAATATGGCTAATACTGTATATATAAAGGGATGTACTTGATATGGCTAATACTGTATATATAAAGGGATGTACTAATATGGCTAATACTGTATATATAAAGGGATGTACTTAATATGGCTAATACTAAAGCTAAGTCATTAGCAATTCTGTAAATTCAAATCAATTGTGGTAATACAGAAATTTGTGTGACAATAATCCCACTGAGAAATATGGCTTTGTATCTGATTGATTCTTTAAAAAAAACAAATATCCATTATACATTTGTCTATAAACTGTTTAGGGGCTGATGTAGTTGCATATTAAAATTTTGAAGTGGTTAATGTTTAAGTCTAAGTAATTAAAGTCAGCAGTTCAAATGCTGATTTTTAAGACAGCAAAGTTCTTTCTCCTTAGAAAATTGGTGCAACACAATCTTCATAATCTGACCATGTCCTAAGCTAAGGGTTCAAAATCACTGGCATTATGGTAATATGTGCCCTTGTAAACCATCAAGTAGTGCTTTCCATGTTCTTATGAAAAGACCAATTAAAATTGCACACCACCATTTTAGAACTTAATATCCCAATGCTTTTTCATGATAAGCAATCTAAAAAATACAAAATGTTAGTCGAGTTTTTAATTTTTTTAAGTAGTGAATTTGAGCTTATTTATTAATTAAATGTTGAAACTTTTTATCTGGTTGTAAACATACTAAAAATTTGTTGAGTGCAGCCTTATTTACATAGCCCTGTTGGCTGGGGCTGTAGAATATACTAAATGCATTTCTGCAGAGGGGTAAGACTCCTCACCCATAAGTGTCCTAGATATGACACTAAATAATCTGATGGTGAGGCTCCAGTAATGCTGAAGCTTTGGGTAATGTGGAGTATCCATTCATAGCCATCACACCCAGGTCTACTCTGACCCAGAGTGATAGCACCTGATAGGGTCCTATCTATTGGTCAAATAGAGCTGTTTAACAATCAAACTGAGTGTGAACATATGGCTTATGCTAAATTGAATTGTTAGAAATAGAACTGTTTGATCATTTAACTGTGTGTAAACAAATAACTGATGTTTAATTGAATTATTAGTGATTCATAGCAATACTTGAAACCATTTAATTGTGTGCAAATGAATGAGTAATGTTGAATAGAATAATTAGTGTTAAATAGCAATTCTTGAAACCATTTAACTGTATACAAAAAAATGAGCTCAGGCTCATTCAAAAATGTTATCAATAAAATGTATTCACAAATCATTTACAAAATTTGATATATATGTATAGATAGAATTTGGCATTGAATAACCTACAATGGTTGACATACCATAAAATCAAACCAAACCAAACTAAACCTTATTTACAGATAATGAATTTCAGTGAAGTCTTTAAATATGAAAAGGTTCAATATTAGGAAATACCTATATTATATCTATATTTAGAAATATCTATATTAGAGCAAAATAGGCTGATGATGATGATTATATTGATAAAGATTTTTGTTTCTAATATAATAAATACTCCATTAATCATCTGTCAATTAATTTCTGTCTAAATTAGCAAATCCTTTATAACTTATATTTTATTTTTTCATGAAAACTCTTTAAAATAATAATCATAAAATTCCTGATATTGACAGATTACCATTCCTTAAACATTTAGAGAAATAACAAGCATTTTACAGGAAACTAATTCATTAGCTTAGAGCAATAATTTTGGAAGTCTTTAAATTCTAAAAATGTAAAATTGCTACATAAATATAAAAGATAAGAATCCAGTAATGTAATTATGCAATGACAAGGTACTGTTTTCAGCATTAAATTATAAATTTTGAAAGATAACTTTTAAATTAATCAAGAAAGGAAAAGACCTTCACTCACAAAAAAAAAAAAAAATTGAAAAAGAAAAAAGAAAAAAATATTAAAAAAAACCCCAACAAAGTAAATGCTGACATCATGGGAAAGTATATACTACCCTTAGGAAAACTTATGTAACTAACACATTATTTAGAGGATGTTCGACTTTTTTTTTATTTAGCAGTAAATAAACTAATAACAGATATGACACAAAACATTTTTTTAATAGTTGAACATTCTAGCTTCATGAAATCTTCCTTAAACAAACTAGGTTAAATTATTTAAATTGAAGGTGTAATTTTTCTAAGAGGAAAATATTATCTGTTATTAGGTTGTTTAAAAAATTAAGGAAACATTCTCTAAAAGTGCTACTTCCATGACTATTACAAGGGATAATATTCTCATTAATCTTTCCAGTGAACAAGATATATCATAAAAATATCACACATTTACAACCAATAAAAGTATCCAACATTGGATAATGGTACTTTATTCCTCTTTAATATAATCTTAATGGAATCTTATAACATGTATTCTAGTGTCTATTCCACTTTTTAAAACAATTTACATATTGTAACTAGGCATAAAACTTTAGTAAGAATCTATATGTGTAAACAAGAAAAAAAAGAGGAGTCCCTGTGGCTCAAGTGCTGGACTTTGGCCTCAAAGTTAGAAAGTTTGAACTCAAGTCAAGCTTTTATGTTCACTTTTGGACTAATAATCTTGGAAAAGGCATGAACCCCTTTATTCCCTCAACTATTGGTTAAATAGCATCATAGCTGTTCTTCTACAAGGATGGCTTTGATACTGAATAACCTGTAAAGATTGATGTGCCGTTAAATAAAAGAACTAAAGCAAATCAAACTAAGGAAAAAAGATTTTAAAAAATCTGCAAAAGCCTCTTTCTGAATTGCTTTCATCATTACATTCTCCTTAATCTCATCTACGGTGTTTGAATTGGAATTTTAACTCTTAGAAAAGTGGGAAATCATAAGGAACCAAATCTTGGCATACTGAGCAATGCAATATCTTGCAAAAAAAACAACAAAAAACAAAAAGCAAAACATGCTCAAGATTTTTCTGATCTATTTGCTTGGTTATTTCAAATATGATAGCCACATAGTACACAAGCTCACTCAATGGCATCTCATGGCTTAGTGAGTGACCTCATGGGAGAGTGTGTTCACATATGCAGAGCAAGTTCCCTTTTGATTGGTTGCCAAGTCACATTATATTTGCTCAGCTGGTTACTAAGATATTCAAAGTGGCTGGATACTTTCCAAGAAGACCTAGCATGCATATGCACACACACACACATACACACACACTTATACACACACACACACACACACACACACACACACACACACACACACACATGTATGTATATATATATATATTTATATATATGTACAGTAATATGAGGGTTGCCAGCAAGATAAATGGAAGCAATGAACCAAATTCAGATTGCAAATGAGGCTGCGTATATTCACTTTGCTTTAACACCATATGCATTTATGATTCTTCATACTCAAATATATATATATATATATATATATATACATGCATTTGTGTGAGTCTCTGAGTGCCGTTTTACATATTCATATTCAAATACTAATATTATACATATATATATATATATCTACCTATACATATGCACACATGTATACATAGGAAATCAATAAATCCATAGTTTAGTGATAAAAGTAGCAGTCCTTTTATGTAACAAATCTTTTTCAACATAATCTCTTTCTTTTGTCTATGCACTTAACTCAATCTTTATTTATTAATGTCATAGATGAAAAAATTTTACAATCAAAATTTCAGATCAAAATTCACCTAATAACTGTCAGGTTACTGTACAGAATTATTGGTGTGTGTGTGTGTGTGTGTGTGTGTGTGTGTGTGTGTGTGTGTGTGTGTGTGTATTCACTCAAAAATCTACCATAAGTGGGATGTGCCACATTGTCAATTTTAAAGTGGAGCTTAACAGATTTGAATTTAGAGCTTTTCCTTCTCTTGGATTGGTTGTCATCCCAAGGGCTCAGTCTGCCTTACTATTTACCCATAGCTTGAGGGAGAATAATTGGATGCATTTCTTTCCCAAAGATATTAGTGGTACATGAAATGTAAACAGCCTCATTCAGGATTTGAACTTACAATAATAACCATTACATCATGATGGCATCCATGTGTGCATGTGTGTGTAATCAGACTTTGGGGTGCTGAAGATAGATTTGTGACAGCAAAAAGAAAATAACAGACAGCAAAAGAAAATAACTTTCTGTTTTCCACTGAAAATATGACAGTTTGTCATGGAAAAGTAATGTAAGAAGAAAAAATCATAGTAAAATTGATTGAAAAAAGCAAATGGATTTTGTTTGAGAAACTCAGTATATCTCTGTCATATTTATCTCTTTAAATTTAAGGGAGTTAAAGAAAAGTTCCATTGGCAAAATCCATCATTACATCAACAGAGAGAGGACCCTGGAAGTGAACATTTAGAGAAAAAAGGAGGGAATAAAAAAAGAGACTTTTACAGAATGGTCTGTCTTGGTTTGCCTGTAGAAATAGTGCAAAAAGGCTTTGTAATCAAATTATTCTGATTATTCCCAAAGGAAATGCACCTGCTCATATAGAAATAGATAAAAATGACAACAAATAAACATTTCATTAGATTTGAATCAAAAGAAATGAAAGAACAGTTTCTTGACAGAAAAGAATGATAAACAGTTCTTTATCATATGTGATTATTACTTGTTGAAGAGAAGTAAGATGTGAATGATTTCATGGAGTGTTTATATATTTATTATGAGGTTTTATTCTATACAAGCTTCATCAGATAATGACCAATAAGTTTTCAAACATTTTTGTAAAATATTGGCTTTTATTAATGATATAAATCAATACATTTGAAAATATTAGTAATACACAGACTCAAGGCTCACAGTTCTGACTTCCATCAGACTCTGCCAAGACTTTCGTTGAGACACTCTGTTAAGACTCTGATTTATAACTTGAGACCTAGTAACTCTTTGCCATAACTTTCTTGATTATATCTTCCATGATATAACAATTACTGTTCTATGTAAAGTGAAATATTGTTTGTTATAAATTATAATTAAATTGTAAAAATATTGAGTAACATTACAACTGGCTATGAGGTTGTTATGGCAATGTATTTGGGAATACGAATTGTTATATTTTAAAAGTGTGAAACAAAAAACATTCAAACGGTGCCTATATATATATATATATATATATTAAACACACACACACACACACACACACACACACACACACACACACACACACACACACACACACACACATGCAGACACACTATATTTCCTGGCATATATGAACCACATTTAATTATAAAATAGATCTATGCCAATATTACACAGTTGTGAATTAAAAGATTTGAAAATATTACTGTTTTGTGAAGTGAAATATTGTTACTAATAAATTATAATTAAATAGTAAATTAAAATTTGTGAATGTCAAGTATTTTATCGATATGTTTATTTATTATTAGATGTGCAATGCAAGCCACTTTTAGAAATTCCATTTTGATTATGAAACCAGATAAATACTCATTACTTAATGGGAATTAATTCAGTATCAGGTGATGTTCTTTCTTTACAAAATATTCTTTTCTAAATCATTTCAGAAAGTTATCCAACTGATTCTCCATCAATAATATGCGAATACAATCATTTTTTTAATCATTGGAGAGTGCATATTTATAGTGATACAAATACTTCATACTTTTTCATTTTACAGTTCTGCCATATGGTTCTATTAATATATAAGTTGTTTTTATAAAAATCCCCAAATGAATGCAGTGAGTTTTATTTTTTTCGAAACAATCCTGACATTTTTTAATAACAAAAACATAGCTAATGTCATTACTGGATGGTTTTCTCCATCTAAAATGTAATGTTGGAAAATGCCCATTTGGAAGGGCCTATAATATGCTGACTGTATCTCCTGTAGAAGGGTAAGATCCCTCCCATAAAATATAATATTGGAAAATGCCCATTTGGAAGGGCCTATAATATGCTGACTGTATCTCCTGTAGAAGGGTAAGATCCCTCCCATAAAATATAATGTTGGAAAATGCCCATTTGGAAGGGCCTATAATATGCTGACTGTATCTCCTGTAGAAGGGTAAGATCCCTCCCATAAAATATAATGTTGGAAAATGCCCATTTGGAAGGGCCTATAATATGCTGCCTGTATCTCCTGTAGAAGGGTAAGATCCCTCCCATAAAATATAATGTTGGAAAATGCCCATTTGGAAGGGCCTATAATATATTGACTGTATCTTCTGTAGAAGGGTAAGATCCCTCCCATGAAATATAATGTTGGAAAATGCCCATTTGGAAGGGCCTATAATATGCTGCCTGTATCTCCTGTAGAAGGGTAAGATCCCTCCCATAAAATATAATATTGGAAAATGCCCATTTGGAAGGGCCTATAATATGCTGACTGTATCTCCTGTAGAAGGGTAAGATCCCTCCCATAAAATATAATATTGGAAAATGCCCATTTGGAAGGGCCTATAATATGCTGCCTGTATCTCCTGTAGAAGGGTAAGATCCCTCCCATAAAATATAATATTGGAAAATGCCCATTTGGAAGGGCCTATAATATGCTGACTGTATCTCCTGTAGAAGGGTAAGATCCCTCCCATAAAAAAGGGTGTCCTTAGTATGACATTAAACTGTATCAGACGGTGAGGCTCCAGTTCTGGAGATCTGGGGAATGTAGAATACCCTTTCCTTCCAGGTTCACTCTGACCTGGTGTGGTCATATCTGTCTCCTTTGGGAGTCGAATAGAACTGTTACAAAATTATTTGTATTAAAAAAGAACAAGCCTTTTAAGAAAGAACTACACAAAAAATGTAAATATGATGTACAATGAACATGATTCTCTAACCTCTAGGCATAAAATAACTATAGACTGATTGACATGCCATTTAAAATCAATGAATCAATTAAATAATTATGTTGGAAACAATTATAAATACAATATTAATTTCAAAATACACAATAAGAATCAAACTCAAACTAATTCCCACTCAATATCTAATAAAACTAGTTCCCCCCATAGATACCTAACTTTGCCATAAAATTCTTCCTCTCACAGCATAACAAACTTAAATAAACTCAATATCAAAACTACTTCTTTACCTTCTAAAACAATCTGTGAATTAGTACACTCTAGCCCTCAACGTAACATATTTTTGGTTGCTGGTGTCTGTTGTATCCCTTGTAAGGATTGTAAACTTAAATACATCGGCGAAACATCTCAGAACCTTCATGTCCACTTGAAAGAACACAAAAGAGACATAAGAATTGGCAACTCAAACAATGCATTATTCCTACACATTTCTCAATCTAATCACAACTTTGACTTTAATTCTGCAAAGATGCTCATTTACACCCATAATAAAAGCCGCGGCTATCTCATTCTTTAATTCCCTAAATACTTGTCCTGGCTTTTATAATATTTCTCCTTACTTGAGCAAATCCATTTTAAATAGCTACAATATATTCCATCTTTAGTTAATATTTTCACATATATCATAATTCTTATGCTTTCTATTTTTGTTTTTGTTTTTGTTTTTTTCTATTCTTTCTTCTTTTTTCTTTTTCTTCCTTCTAACTCAAAATCTTTCTCGATTAACAAATGTAACATAAATTCTATACAATATTCCTAATAAGTCAAATGACGTAATTTAAAACAAATGCTGATTCACCAATTAAACGGCCAACTTTTTCTTATGATACATATTTTCCCCTAGGTTTTTGTATTTTGCATTTTTAAATATCCATCATTGACTTAAAATCGCTAATATCACCCCTCATGGTCCTGATGATGGTTCAGTAGAACTGAAACGCTATAGTGTCGACCTTAATAAATCTCTCCTTCCACTTGGATTGTTGTTATCAATTTTTCTACATATTGTCGGATTACAATCCTTTATTTACTTTTCATTAATTTCTATCCAACATTTTTATAATGTGATAGTTTGCAATGTATTTCTGCAGCAAAATCATTAACAATGCATTTCTATTGTAAATTCTTTTGGAATACAGTAACATAATACATATAACTCTTTTAAGTCAACAATGTTTGCATTAATTCCTGACCTTTGACAATATCTTTATGATTTTGACTGTGATCTTTTAAAGATTGTTTGGAAAAAGTCAAAGGGATACTGAGGTAAGTGTGTAAGGTCCTAAAGAGAATACTTTGAAGAGAATTATGGCACCATTTTCCTTGGACAGGGCTTCTTAAATGTTTTACTTGATGCACTCTTTGTAACCAAAGTTTATTTCCATTCACCCCCAAATAAATTAATTGAATATTAAATTACAAAACTTAACTAATTTACTTGTGTTTAATACAATTTACATGAGAAAAGAATCAGTAAACTAGAAATGCAAATTTATCTTTAATTTTTGTATCATCTTTTAATGATAAAGATGAATTTGGTGGGCAATGAAAAGATCTGGAATATAAGATTGGAGATTTGTAAATTTGAGTGGCAAATTATAATGTTCTATATTGAAAGTGCTTCTCTGTTTAATTCTAATTTTATTCATTAAAAATTTGTTACCAAGGATAAGAATTGAAATTTTAGGCACTGTTTAAAATGATTTTTTTTCCTTTTTTAAATCTATATTTCTATTCTTCTTATAAAATAATCTTTTTTTCTAAAAAAAGTAAAGTTGATGACCTGGACATAAAAATGTTGGTGACTGTAGTCGAGGGCAACCCGAAGGCTCCCTTTGCAATAACTATTACACCGAGGTGTAGGGGAGGGTGCTACTCTATTCCCTGGATTGCTCCACTTTACCCTTGATCCTTATCTTATAATGCTGAATGTTGAGCAAGGCGGCATCAAGTACCTTTTTTTGAGCCTTTGGTATGACTTAACCATGGATTGAACTCCGGTCTCCCGGACCATTGGCGAACACTCTACTCATGGCTCGGTTCTAAAGACATTATAAAAAGGGATATTTTTAGAATTCATGATTTTTATAAAATAATTAATTTAAAATATAATTGTTATTAAATGTTTTATTTTATGAAAATATGATGATGTGTTGTTAATGATACCAAATTGATCTTTTTGGTTAGAAACAGTTCATTTTTTAATTTAAATGGCCTTTATGTTTTGAATGGATTGTATGGTTTGGTTAATGGCATATCAGCTTTCATGTGTTATTAAATGCCAGAGCTAGCTTTTAGAAGAACAGCAATAATAATATTTAACCTATTGGTGGGAGGATGGTATGAGAATAACACATCACTAGAGGCCATCTCTAATGACACATTGCTGGTGACCATTACTAATGACACATCACAAGTGACAATCACAAATGACACATCACCAGTGACTATTACTAATGACACATCACTAGTGACCATCACAAATGACACATTGCTGGTGACTATCCCTAATTACACATTGCTAGTGACCATCACTAATCACACATTGCTATTGACCATCACACCCAATCAGGCATTCTGGTAGGTATATTTTGTCTGGCAACTAGTCTACATAATCCAGTGATATTTGTTCTCCTGTTATAAATGAATTTTTAAATGCAAACTAGTAAATTCAGTCCCTGTGGATCCCTGTACTTTTATTTTCCCGGCTAAAACTTTATTATCCCCCTCCCCAAGGAGTCAATATAGACCGCTTTTAGAAGCCCTGCTCAGGGAACCTTTTTTTAAAATTAACATTAAATGAGTGGATGTTTTATAAACAGACCTTGAATATACAGTTCTGATCATAAATACAGGAAAAAATTCTCTAAAATGGTTGCGACAACAAAATCAATGGATTAGGATGTCTATTTTAGCCTGCAAATCTCAATATAAAAAACTCCCTGCTTTATTGGTTAGGGCTTAGAATATATTGACTGTATTCCGTGTAGAGGGCTAAGACCCCCTCCACAAAGTGTCCTGGGTATGACACTAAACTGTATCTGATGGTGAGACTCCAGTTCTGGCTTCAAGTTTTCTTATTTAATATAATTAATTCATACACAATCATATTACTGTGGTATCTCATAATAATGTGAGGATGCTTTCCATGGTATAGAGTCACAGTGACTTTTCAAGTCTCTTTGTGACTTTCACCCAAAATCTGAGCTGTGAAACCAAATTAGAAATCCTATGCTTTCGTCCAGGTTAAACTAATAATATTACAGGATCTAACATTTTTTAACTTGTCTACTCAAGTAAATAAATTTGTTAATATAATGATTTTTTAATATGTATTATATAATACAATGCTCACAAAATGAACTATTGTTTCATGCTACCTTTTGATCCTTGAGTAGTTATTGGTGAATCCTGACCTTTCTTGATACTTTGTAATTAGAACTGTATGTTAGTTTATAATAAGCTTAGTAAGTATGGTTATGTAGTAGTCATAAACAATCTTACCTCGAAGAAACAGAAGGTGTGCTATCTCTGCTACTGGCACGCGGAAACCAGAAGAAGAAAAGGACGCGAGAGGTGTGACTTATTTTATGGAGGAGAATGTGATAAGCCCACGTGAAGTGGCGAGATTTAATGAGCATATAAGAAACTAAGTTTGAGGTGGAAAAAGCAGAGCAGTATTTTGCTTATGTCTTATTGGTGGACATCCATCAGTTTATTTTGTGTGTTAAATAATTTGACTACCCCCCAATTGGTTGATTTCACTTCGACTAGACTTCTAAAACCACGAACAGGTTAATTGCATTTGTCAAACTAGTTAAAACTGTGAAAGTGTGCACAGTCCTGCCTACTAAATAACTCAACCCACAATGCATTTGTTAAGAAAGATTAGTTGGCAGTTGACTTTGATCAAAATTGTATAAGTTATGCATCAGTTCCACAAAAAAAAAAAAACAAAGACAGAGATTCTGTTGCATAGTGGCTAACATATTAGATTGTAACATTGGAGGAAGTGAGTTTGAACTCTAGTCATATGATGATGTTCTTTTTTTGACTGATAACATTGGGAAAGGCATGAACCTTCTCATCCCTTCATGCTATAGGTTAGATAGTATGCATTTTTGCACCTTAATGTGCGCACCTAGAGATTGAAGGGTGTCATGAATAAAAACAAAGGAATTGCCACAAAATAGTGGTTTTATTCAACATAGAGAAACATTATACTTGATAAGCACCTGATTAGCTATCAGGTCACTTTCTTGGTCTGTTAAAAGAGGCACAATGAACCAAAAGTAGACTATGGTCAAAGCCATTCTTATAGAAGAACAGCGGTGGTACTATTCACTCCACAGCTGGAGGGATAATATGGTTCATACCTTACCCAAGAGTATTTGTCTGAAAATGAATGTAATAGTACAACTGGAGTTTGAACTCTCTTACTATGATATCACAGTCCACTATGCTGCTTGAAGAAGTTGACTATAGCATTCACTCTAGCCAAATAAATTTACCACTCATATCATTGCAGTGCATAACTTTTTCTCTGGGAATGACAAAGTGGTGGTTTTTCTGATCTGGGTGCATCAGGACTTGATTCCTCAGACAGTGTAAGTGGTACTTCAGCACTGTTCTACCTTCCAGCAGGACCATTGTCAGTCACTGGATGGCCTATCTCTTTTGGGGCTCCTCTTTACTTGTATCTCTTTTACTTTACTCATTCGCCAGTGTCTGAGATGGGCAGGGTGCTTGTTCATGTGGCAATGCAGTCGACTCATGGCTATCACCATATCTAATGTGAACGTATGTGGGATTCATGTCCAGTAGTTCCACTTCTTGAACCAAAGAATCATTCTTTGAATATTTCACAAACTGGCATAAAAAGACTGGTTCAGGCTTTGACAACAAGGAATGGAGAGATACATCAATTGATGACTGTCAAAAACGGGAGAAAAATCTGTCAGGGGTTGTTTGTAACTGTGGACAGAATTGACCTGATCCTAATTACCAACCCCTCCGCTCAGGCAGGATATGACACAAGGTCAATTTTTAAGTGGAGTTTACAGGTTTGAATTCAGAGTTTTCCTTCTCCTAGACTAATTGCCTCACCAAGGTTGAAGAACCCAGTCTGCCCTACTATTTACTAATAGCTGGAGGGAGAATAATTGGATTCATACCTTTCCCAAGGGTATTAGTGCTATGTGAAATGCAATCAGCCTCGTCCAGGGTTTGAACTCGTGTTGCCGTGTCCATTTCCTATGACGATAACAATTACACTACAGGCATTGACCTGATGCTGTTTAGAGCATGGGGTAGCATCAAAATCCCGGTGAGTTAAAGGTAAGTTTTGAGATTTTGTGGTGAGATAAAAAGTTTTCCAGATTATCCCATTGTAATATTCCATCTGGGCTTTGCCTTGTCGAGGATAAGGAATTATCTTGCTAGAGAAAACTCTGTACAGCAGCATATATTCTTTTACTTCACTAAGTAAGAGACTTAAGCCTCAGTGTGAGTGGAGGTAATTAGTTCTTCTACATAGGGAGAAGATAAATTAAAAAAAACTGAATAATTGCTTGTAACGAAGTATCTTTGCACAGAATTGTTAATGAAAAACATGAAAATTCATCTATTGCCACAGGTATTTGTTATGTGTCCTTGATTATAATGATCCCTTAAAGTTCACATTCAAGTGGCCTAGAGTTTGGGTAGCCTTGATAAGTTTACCTTGAAATAAAGTAGTGACCTGTGGTTTCAATTCAGAACATTTTTGACATGCTTTCTTTACTTTATCAGTGGAAAAGAGCATATTTTCAGAACATACATTGCTCAGTTGGCTGGGGCTGTAGAATACACTGACTGCTTCTCTGCAGAGGGGTAAGACCCCCCCCCAAAGAGTGTCCCGGATATGACACTAAACAATTTGATGGTGAGGTTCCAGCAATGCTAGAGCTTTGGGGAATGCGGAGTACCCCTTCATTGCCATTGCTCTCAGGTCCACTCTGGCCTGGAGTGGTAGCACCTGATAAGGGTCCTATCTATGGGTTAAATAGAATTAACAGCATACTCATGCTAAAATGAATTGTTTGAGTAAACTGAATAGTTTGAAATAGAAATGACTTTTACAATTAAACCGTACTTACATTTAAACTGCGTGCTTATGCTTAACTGAATTATTTGAAATAGAACTGTCTTTCGACATTAAAACTGTATTTTCACTTAACCGAATTGTTACATGTAGCTGCTTGAATAGTTAGAAATGGAAATGTTTTTGACAATTAAACTGTATACTTATGCTAAACTGAATTGTTTTAAATAGAACAGATTATTTACATAAAAATGGATTTGGCATTAAATAACCTACAAAGGTTGATATGCCATAAAACACAACAAACCAACCAACCAATCATAACATGCATAATACAAAGCACAAGTCATGATGTAATTTCTTGAGGAATGGGGCAAATGTGGTATTACAGTATATTAGGATACTTGTTTTATATATACAAGATTAAAATTCTATTAAAACATAAATGAATGGAAGCATTGTATCATTATAACAACAGAAATTTAAAACTTGAAAAAGTTATAAAAATCTATAAAATTAATTCTTAGAACCCTAAGCCCTACATGCCCTAAGTCACCTAGCCTGGGCTCCTCTCAGAAAAATAGCTGAAAATGAAAAATATTATAATCTTTTATTTAACAGCTTGATTGGCTGTATTGATGCTAGGCAATAGTAACATAGAAATAGGGATTCCCTGACTGGAATTCAAGTTGTCTGGGTATATGTGTGGAAATTGAATAATAAATATAAGTGATAACAATAAAATAATAAAATAAAACCAGATAAAAAAACACAAAATGAAATAAATGTAAAAGAAATAACAATCTTCCGGGAGGTTTCTGACCAGAAGAACAATTTGAGCATGCTCAGAAAAAGAAGAGGCTTCCTGGTGCCAAAAAAGAAACTCACTTTCTTCATTCCATTTCAACTAACACAACCAGCAAAAAACAATACATATAGGTGTTTAGAAGGAGAAATAACCTACTGCCAACCATTAACACCCATAAAAGCCTAACCCCATATATGTATTTTTAGGTAGTGGAACAAATACTGCCTACTTAGGTCCTGAGGGCTAATAGAAGAATAGAAACAATTATAGAAATCAAAATATATACTAAATGATACTGTATACATGTAAGTATGTTATTTAGTTTAATTTTTAAAACAAATCTGTCATAAAAATTCAAATATATCTTCAAATTCTTTAATGATCAGTAAATTTATAATAAGTAGTAATAGGGTTATTATTTTTATGTCTTAGATTATATTTTTTTAATCATTTAGATTACTGGTTTAAATTTAGAATTTTATTTAAAATGATTTGACAGTACGGAGCTACTTTATATGTCTATAATTGTAGATTAAAATCTGATCAGTGACATTTTTTTAGTTGAATTTTCTTTATACTTGCCAAGTCTTTTTTCTTTTCTTGCTTTCCAAAGTTAGAACTTACCTGAAAAATATCAAAAAATAATAAATTAGTTGAAACTAAATTGAAAAATTTGGAAATGTAGAGTTTTCACCAACCAACAAGAAAAATTTATATAGACAATAAGATAAGAGACAAAATATATGAGTAACATAATTATGGTATATATATATATATATATAAATATATATATATATATATATATATATATAAGGAATATTTTTGATATACAGAAACATGAACTGAAGATAAATACACAAGGCATAAAGAAAAATAAGCTTTTAAGAGCCTCTTTGTACACAACATTTCATATTCTTCCATCTTTTGCAAAGATGTAGAATTTGATTTTCACTACTTATTCATGAACATCCAACATAGAGCTGGCAATGAGAAAAACATGGATCTGATCTCATACATTGTACCATTTATAAGGTAAAAAATATTATTGTATCAAAGTCTCGCTCCATTTGGTCAACATTTTAGTAAAAATAAACTGAACAAATATATATATATATATATATATATATATATATTTTTTAAATTTATTTTTGGTCCAGTTAAACCGGAGTTGGGAGTAATTCCATCAGGACAAGAAGGTATTCAAGCATGAATATTTAAAATTTTCCTGGTAAAGAGCTCAATGTACCAATAATACAGAGCAATAAATTCTTTAAGAAAAACAATGAAACCGGTCACATAGGATTATAAATTTATTTCAATCCTGTTACGCATTTTTGAGGTTTTCAAAAACACAAAAAAAGTAACAGGACTTCTTCAGATCATTTTGGATAAAAAAATTGAAGAGACACATGGTAGTGGGAGGGGATAGTATGAGGGAGTCGAAGAGATGGGAGGGAGTCGAAGAGGGGTGAGGATTTACCTCTTCATTAAGTCCACTTCCGTTTTAAATTTAACTTTCGGTTAGCAGTGTAGTAAATATTGTTTTTTTTAAAAGGTTTTTTAAAAATTTATATTTAGATCTAACTTACAGGTTTTTTATTGACTAAGATTTAAACTTTAAATAAAAAATTCAAGTAAAAGAAGAAGTCCTGTTACTTTTTTTGTGTTTTTGAAAACCTCAAAAATGCGTAACAGGATTGAAATAAATTTATAATCCTATGTGACCGGTTTCGTTGTTTTTCTTAAAGTATATATATATATATATATATATATATATATATATATATATATATATATATATATATATATATATAAGGGTTGCACTCATTTTTATTCTGTGAAATACTGATATCTTTTATTACAAAGTTTTAATGTTATGGAGTTTGGTAATAAATGACACCTAATAATATCTATTTTGATTGTACGATGTTCAACCAGAAATAATAATATCTGAGTATCTCCCTGCCCTCTCTCTCTTGCTATATATATATATATATATATATCTGACTTCAGATATAACACTATACAGTATTACTCAATAAAAAGGATCTAAAAAAAAGAAAATTCTAATTTTCTCCTAAACCAAAAATACCAGTATTTTATCATTTCCAAAAGACATTATACATTCAAAATAGATATTATTTGGCATTATCTGTCATCAGATTATACAGCATTGAGACTCTGTGATAAAAAATATGCATATGTAGCAGTCCAAAAATAAGTACACATCTTATCTATATATATTCATGCAATTTAGTTTTTTGATGCTTGTAATTCTGTAACTCCCTTGAATCTATCGTAGTTATGAAAATCTAAATATGATCAGGGCATAATGAGATTTGCCATAAAAATCTTTCACATCTCTATCTAATTTTATTAGCAAGTTTCAATCCCCAAAGAGAATTACAGTTGGATTAGAGGATGGGATTAAGTAACATCAACAAGCTGGATCATTAGCTTCATTTGAAGTTGTCCTCTCCATCCGGTCATATTCTCATTTATAGGATTATTGTATGTTCACTTATATACACATGTAGATGTTGATGTGTATATACAGGGTATTTCAAAAGTTTTGATATCATTTGATATGTACAGAGTGTTTTAAAAGACTTGATATCATTTGATATGTACTGGGTGTTTTAAAAGATTTGATATCATTTGATATGTACTGGGTGTTTTAAAAGATTTGATATCATTTGATATGTACAGAGTGTTTTAAAAGATTTGATATCATTTGATATATACTTGGTGCTTTAAAAGATTTGATATCATTTGATATGTACAGGGTGTTTTAAAAGTTTTGATATCATTTGATATGTACTGGGTGTCTCAAAAGTTTTGATATCATTTGAGATGTACAGGATATCTAAAAAAATCTATATCATTTAATATGTACAGAGTGTTTTTAAAGATTTGATATTATTTGAGATATACAGGGTGTTTGAGAAAAATGATATCATTTCGTAACTTGTTCAAATGATCTAAAATTTTAACAGCATGTGTAGAAAGAACTCAAAATTCTATATTCAATGTTTCAACACCTTTTGTTTTTCAATGGAGGGTATTTTTATACATAAAAACAAAAAACAGCAACATTAAACATAGAATTTTGGGTTTCTTCCACAAATGTTATAAAAATTTGATGCTATTTGAATGAGAATTAGTCAAGTTATTAGATTATAAAGTGATATCAATTTTTCTGAAACACCCTGTACATTTGCAGGTGATATGCGCATAGACAGTGATCAGCTCTTTGAAGATAAATTCACGTGTTGTAACTGATTGCATTGCAATGGAGGAGGTTTCTCAGTGTTAGTTGTAGATCCCAATAGAATTTTACCTCTGACAGAACATTGATGCACGCATAATGAGATTAGTACTTGGTACTTTCAACTATTCTTTTCTTGTTCTATTTTTAGACATTTATTTAAAAAATTCTTTTTCATCCCCCCCCCGAAACTTCTTTTCATTTCTCTTTTTTTTCTTCTATTTTCTTTTCACCTCAACTTCAAGTCAATAAATTGGACTTGAACAAGAAGGGGAATTGGTTGACAGCTTAATTTTTATCTGCTGATTTATTTCAAAATAACTACCAGAACAGCCAGGGGAAAAAATAAGCAAAAACCTAGAAGAGAGCTTGGGCAATTGGACAAATGACTGAGGGAGTTAGCTTGAGAGGGTCATCATTTGTGGGTTACTTTGGATGGTGGATGTGCAATGGCTGGGCCAAATGGCTCAATAGATTAGCCCACAACTCTAAACAGTCAAATAAAATTGGCTGCAAACCTAAAAACAAAACAAAAAAACAAAAACAAACAACAAATGCATACATAACATTAGAAGTGAATATAAAAAGGGTATTAAATCTGTGTGCACAGAGTACCTCACATTATTATCTGTCCATAAATTTTTGTGGAAAAATATCAGTTTCTATGTAAGAAACTTCTTTTCTTTCATCAGAAAAAGTGATTGCTTTTTATTAAATCAGGCATGCTTTTCATTTCATTTAGAATACATAAAAGTATTGGTGCTGTTATGCACTATAGAAAATGGATCTGTCAAGCAGGTTTCAAATTTCTTTTATAACCCAGGGAAATATGCAGATCTATCTCTTCCTCCTTTAGCTATGAGTAAAATAGTAAATTAGACTGAAATTTCTAGATTTTGTTTGTAACCTTTTTATGCGAAAGGCTAAACTGAATTCAAAAATAGTTTTGATTGACCAATTCAGTCAACTGATATTCCTGTATTCACCATTTATCATTATAACTGATGCCACCATCTCAGACCTATAGATAATGCATGTGTGTGTGTATGGGGATTATAATGACAAGCAAGACTGGATACTAGTATAATATTTGTAGAAGGAATTTACTTACCAAGTAACAGAAACTCACCAAAAAGTGAGTGGATAGAAAACGCTCCTTTAGCCATTCTTGTTTCCACCGAGCAGTTTTAATTCCATGCTTGTTTTGGGGTCATCAGGAGAGAATGTGCACCGTTTCGGGGCCTTCCTCTCGACGGTTTTATTTGCTCATTGGCCCCCCTCACTGACATGAGGCCCCATTAAAGCATCCTGACAAATCAATGTCTAACTGTGAAATGTAAAAATTTTCAAGTTTGCTCGCGTAATTAGAATATTGTTGCGCATTCGCGAGCAGGTGATGCTATGACGTGTTTATTTTGAAATGTTCCATGGGACATTTCTTTTATTCCATATCCACATTGAACAGTTTTCAGTTATTTCCATAAGGCGTTTCATACTTTTGTTTCTATTATGCCGATTGATTCCAGAATATATACAGAATTGCTTATAAGTTGATTCCTAAAAATTTTTTATAACTAGTAAATTTTATGCTAAGCCAAAGATACCAGGTTTTTATCATTTTTCGTGGAACATTATACAATAAAGTAGCTGTTATTAAGTATTATTTATGACCAAACTCTACAGCATTAAAACTCTGTAACTAAAGATAAAATTGAAGCAATATATATCAGAGGTGTGAAGGTAGCAGAAAAAACATAATCCAAATTGTTGAATATATTATGATGTAAAGTTGACGTTAATGTTTCAGTTTTAGTAACCATCATCAGGACTTGGATATCAAAATAATTCACATAGCAATGGATACTTGCTGAGATGACAGGAGCAAATGAGAAATATACAACGAAAAGATACATAAACGTGCACATAGCGTTCATAATTCAAAAGTCATAAAAACATGTCTGGCACGGGGAAACATATTTGAAAATGTTGGATTTCCCAAAGAAACAAGACAAAACCTCCTGTTTATTGAGAAATACGCAACGACAAGTAAATTTTCATATATATATAGATCGTTTGGAATCATCCATGTTAAATGTCGTGTAAGATTGTATTTGGTATTTGTTTTTCCAAAAGGACAGTATGAAAGTAAATATGGGTTAAAATCTGACAGTTTGAAGGTAGCAGATTATGTTTTTTCTGCTACCTTCATACTGTTGGATTTTAATCCTTATTTACTTTCATATCAGAGGTTTTATTTGTTGTATACAGGGAAGAAGAACAATAACAATGCTGATATATAAAAATATAGTCTACTTCTTTTCTTGTTTTGACTTATTACTTGAAATGTACATATGGGTTGAGTAAGAGTGAGTTGGAGATGGCTCAAATGCCCACATAGAGGGATCACTGTGCAGCTTTTTTCATGAGACCTCTATGCCTTTCTGCTTCATTCTATCTGGGTTGAAATCCTCTCCTGATTTATATAATTTTCCAAATACCTATGCAATCCTGGTAGTCACACTTCCTGTCTACGCGCTGTGTATGAACATACCTCCTGTCTAGCATGCTACCAATGCAATCTACATGAAACTTCTGAGGAAACCCCTGCATCCTGTTTACCCAAGGAAACAAGTGGATATCCTGTTATGCCACCCACCCAATCCATGCAGCATTTCCACTTGGACATCATTCTGTTTACCCTAGGAAAGAAGCGCACATCCTGTCATGCCACCCACACAAATTATGTGGCATGTCAAAGGAATCTTCCTGTCACTATCAAACATATTTATTTTTGAATGGCTTCATATTTATATTTTTGGTTATAACTTCAACCTCACTCTTTCTTTATATTCTAGTATAAAGAGTATTTGTGATAGATATTGCAACTTTTATGTTCATGCCTGTTCCACATTAGATATGCAAAATAGTCACTAAAGTGAAGAGAACTATCTGTATGCCTGTAAACATATAATTACATTATATATATGTACATTATGCTTGTTGATGATAAAAACATTTTTGCCCAAAGGGATATTTGAATAATAGTGATGTCAGTGTAATATTCAGATTTTATCGCAAGATTTTAAATCTTCTTTAGAATATTTTTTTCTTTTAATGTGTGAAGTATAAAACAAAGAAAGGAACAGAAGAGAAAATTTCTTTGTTTAACATGAAAAGTTATTTTTTTCTTTTTCAAAGTGATACAGATAATTCAATGAAAATTTCTTGACTCAGAGGCATATCTATTGATTTGGGGGCCTGGGGGCTGTTTGATTCCTTGGGGAACTCCTTCCAACATTTTGTGAGATTTTTTTATTATATAATACTGAGAGAAACACAGGAGTTGAACTACTATAATGGTGAATCAAAAGTTTTGCAAAATTTTGGTAACATGAGGCATAATTCAGTAGGTCTAGATGCTTTTGATGATCCTATTTACCAACCCCTCTGCTCGGGCAGGATATGACACAAGGTCAATTTTTAAATGGAGTTTGACAGGTTTGAATTTAGAGTTTTCCTTCTCCTAGACTGGTTGCCTCACCAAGGCTGAAGAACCCAGTCTGTCCTACAATTTACCCATAGCTGGAAGGAGAATAATTGGATAGATGCTTTTGATGATACTGTGAAGGTGTTGAACCATACTGTAAGATGCTGAGTTCATCTGATACTCTCCAAGTGTTACTTACTGGATTTACTTTTATGGCTTGGAGCATGGAATCAAATCCTCGTTTTTAGGCCCACCTGACTATACCTGATCATTGAGGTTCTTGCAACCCAAAAGAAATTTCTTGAAACATCTAGTTACTGTACTGTGATCAACTATACTTTCACCTTTTGTATAGGAAATGTTTTTGGTTGCTTCCATGGTGTTATAGTCCTGTTCAAACTTGTGAATCATAAGTTCCTAAGTTAGACTGCATTGCATGTTCATCTGTGCAGCTTTCAAATCATACACAGCATAAAGCAATGCACAACATGTCAGTGCACCAACTTCCACAATACTACCAACCACAACAGGTGCTTTCCATAGCTTGGTCATGTAGTATAAGTGTTACAAACTAGTGCCACAAACAAAAGAGTGCAAAATTTTTTACTTACTTTTGCATTAACCCTTTCATTCCTAATGGAATATATACATCAAAACATAAGAGTTATTATTAATAATATCAATTGGTAATTTCTGTAAATAATGTCAATTATTTGTAACATAATAATACTGTTGCAATATTTTTGTCTTATTTCTGAAAAAAACAACAACTATTGACTTATCCTAGTACTTATAAAACTTAGCCATTTTGGGGCCTAGTAGTGTTTGTAGCTCTCACCAACCTCAACTAAGTCTATGTTCTGATTGTTAATCATCCCCATTATCATCATCATAATCAAGTTGGGCTGACAGCACAGATTTCCCTGCCTCTCTCTTACTATCCATTCCTATCATCCATCACTCCTGGCAAGTCTTCTAGGCTACATCTCGTGTCTGCACAGAGCTGATGTAAGTAAATCTTTGCTAATCAGCTGACACTGGCACATCCATGTGTAGGAGTCCATAGGAGAACACCACTTATGAGTTTCTTTTTGCTTCTTCAGCATTGCCCTATATGTATCTTATTTGAATGATTTGTGAGATGGGTGGCTGGTGACCATGCAGCTGTTGTTTTATGGAGTGTTACTTCCAGGATTTGTTCAAGACAGCAAGCAGGATTCTTGTGTAGTTCTCATCTAGCTTATTCTCTATGCATTTGGTGCGTCTATATTGTAGCATGGACACAGATTCACATGGGAATCCAATTGATTGTTAAAAAAGGACTATTATTGTCTGAGAGTCTGTTCAGCCAATTATAGAAACATATTGGAAGAACAAACAAGTAACAGCTGTTAATGTATAAAATGAGTTCAGAAAAAAGCAAATAGATCTTCTGTCTGTATAAAAAAGAAAATTCTGAACTACTTCTTCCTTGAATGGCACCTGTTTTTTTTTTAAAATAAAAACTTCAACCATACTGAGTAATTTTTTCCCCTCAAAGTAAATTGGGTGATATCACATGATATCACATGATTCTTATTAAATGTGACAAAATTGTGTACGCATGACTGAATCAACCAATTTCTCATAGGATATGATCCAAGCATTTTTGGCACTATCATCATAATTATTGCCATCATCTGTTCTTTCTCTTCTCTTTTCTTTTTCATTGTAATATATTTACACTAGCTGAACTAACCATCTACACTGGGTAAAAGAATAGTCTTGCTGCTGACTAACTGTTTGTTTTAATTTGGTTTCTTTATTTAATGACATATCAACTTTTGTTTAACTGATGGTCAAGTCACAATTAAATCAAAGGTTCCAGTGAGATCATTAAAGTTAAGAAACAATGAGTCTACTCAGTACTTATATGAGTGCCACATTCTGCCTGTGGTGGAGGGTTGGTTGGTTGGTTGGGTTGGGTTTTATGGCATATCAACCATTGTAGGTTATTTAATGCCAAATCCATTTTTATGTAAATAATCTGTTCTATTTAAAACAATTCAGTTTAGCATAAGTACACAGTTTAATTGTCAAAAACATTTCCATTTCTAACTATTCAAGCAGCTACATGTAACAATTCGGTTAAGTGAAAATACAGTTTTAATGTCAAAGACAGTTCCATTTCAAATAATTCAGTTAAGCATAAGCACGCAGTTTAAATGTAAGTACGGTTTAATTGTCAAAATCATTTCTATTTCAAGCTATTCAGTTTACTCAAACAATTCATTTTAGCATAAGTATGCTGTTAGTTCTATTTAACCCATAGATAGTGCCCTATCAGGTGCTACCACTCTGGGCCAGAGTGGACCTGGGAGCGATGGCAATGAAGGGGTACTCCGCATTCCCCAAAGCTCTAGCATTGCTGGAACCTCACCATCAGATTGTTTAGTGTCATATCCAGGACACCTATTGGGGGGGGGGGAGTCTTACCCCTCTGCAGAGAAGCAGTCGGTGTATTCTACAGCCCCAGCTGACTGGGCAAGGTGGAGGGGTTGGATGAATATATTTAATCATACTGTTGGCAGGGAATAGAATACACTGGCTGTGTATTCTATATACTTATTACAGTGCAATAAATTAATTGTACTTCTACAATACACAATATAGTTTAACAATTTTTCATACAATTTCTAATAATATTTGATTATAAAAATACAATAGGATTTTTTAAGCATATAATGGCTATGGGAGTCCACCAGAATAAAACAGGAATCAAAGGAGTCGATAAGTAGAAAAAAAGGCTGAGAACCTCTGTTTTAAGAGATTTCTTCTGATGAGACAAATTTCCAAGTAAATATAAATAAACCATCTTGTGAAGAGCATATAAAGAGGTGAGCAAAAGTAATTGGGCAGCCAATTTTGTTAACTTTGACCAGTCATTATTGTTTTTTTTTTTGTTTTTATAAATGCTAATGTTATTATTTATTTTTAGACTTTAACAAAGTGTCTGGAGAAAAAGTTAAATGGGAATTAGACAAGAATGCTGCCTGCTATTTTGAACAAATCTGAGAAGCTACACCTTACAAAACAGTTGCTGTACAGCCACTTACCCCCTATCTCACAAACCATTAAGTTCAAACGAGCAATATGTGTTGGGCACTGATGGAGAAGTAGGTGATATTTTTCTGTTGACTCCCACGCATGGACACACCAGTGTGTGTTGACCAGGAAAAATTTACTTTCATCAGCTCTATACGGATACTGGATGCCGTCTAGAGAACTTATTAAGAGCAATGAACACTAGGGATGGAGAGTGAGAGAGAGAGAAAGTCAAAGGAATCCTTGCTATCAGTTTGACTTGATGATGATGATGATGATAATGATATCATATATATTTACCAACCCCTCCACACGGGCAGGATGTGACACAAGGTCAGTTTTTAAGCAGAGTTTATCAAATTTGAATGAAGAGTTTTCCTTTTAGACTGGTTGCCAAACCAGGGCTAAAGAAGCCAGTCTGCTCTACAATTTACCCATAGCAGAAAGGAGAATAATTGGATTCATGCCTTTCCTAAGGGTATTAGTGCTATGTGAAATGCAAACAGACTCGTCCAGGTTTTGAACTTGTGTCACTGTGTCCATTTCCTACGATAATAACCATTATACCAAAGGCACTTCCACATGACGATGATATTATAGACTTTTCTGTTACTTCTGCTACACCTGATACAAAGGTAATGCTTTGGGTTCAAATTAGCTTATAAAAGTCATTCAAATAAGGAATGATATAAAATTTTCAGCTTGACTGCTTGAACAATCTGATCGTAACAAAAAAAGAGATTAATGAAATGTAAATGTTTCCGTTATGAGATTCTTCAAGCATAAAATCTTGATCTTCTATTGTCCCTGCAAAATTTTGGAATATTGCTGAGAGAAGTATATTGATCAAAATTTGTCAGCAGTTTCACAGATTTGGCAAAGATGTGAATAACTTTTTTGCTACATTAAAATCCTTATGACTCATAAATCAGATATTTCTGAAAAATCGAGAATATTTTAATTTTGTTATGATAAATTCATAAAAAACTTGTTTTCTTATTTTTTAAATAATTAAAAAGAAAGTCATATAAAAAAATGATAAATACCATCATTCTTTATATAGAAAAATTAAAAACTAAAACAAGTGCTCGTTCACTCTCTCTATTCTGGGTATATATGTACATGCGTGTGTGTGTATGTATATATATATATATATATATATATATATATATATATATATATATATATATATATATATATATATATATATATTTTTATAATGATATGATACAGTCAATTAAAGAATACAATTAAACAATGGACTAGTACTATTCAAAATGTCAAACTGCTCTAAGTCAAGTGATAGAGCAATCTAATATCTGATATATATACATACATATATGTATATATATATATATATATATATATATATATATATATATATATATATATATATATATATATATATGACTCAACCTGGGATTGGAACCCGGTCTCCCAGAACCGGGCGATTGGCCTAATGAGTAGAGTGTTCATTAGTGGTCCCAGAGACCAGGGTTCAATTCCAAGTCGAGTCATATGAAAGACTCAAAAAATGGTACTTGGTGCCGCCATGCTTAACACACAGCATTAAAAGATAAAGGTCAAGAGTAATGTGGAGCAATCCAGGGAATGGAGTAGCACCCTCTCCTACAGCTCGGTGTAGTAGCTATTGAAAAGGGAGCCTTTGGATCACCCATGACTAAGGTCGCCAACTTACAAATTGATGTATAATTAATTTGGGATTAAAAATGCATCAACATTCAACATGCAGAGCTAAAAAATCTTTTTATAAACAAAAAGAAAAAAATTCACTTCCTTCATGTCATTATAAATTTATTTCTGGTTGTGAAACCAACTTTAGATGTAGAAAGAAATCTTTATTTGGGTGTTCTTAACACCCAAATAAAAATTTTCTTTTTGATAACATACTGTTCAGACTTTTGATGGACCAACCATATATATATAAAAAAAAAACAATCTTTCCAAATAAATAAAACTCACTCCAAACAAAAACCAAGACCAATAGTTCCCCTGAGGATGACCAGAGACATGGTTGAATGTGTTTGGGTAAATATGGGATGCTTTTTCCCTCCATCTTGATCCCGACATACAAAAAGAAACAAGAAGACTTGAATGTCTACACATGAAGATCATAAGAGAAAAATATTCCATGGTCTATAAAAAACCTGTTTGAATAATAACTTGCAGCCAAAATACAATATTTATATATATATATATATATATATATATATATATATATATATATATATATATATATATATAATCTCTATATGTACACATTTATGGGTAATACTGTATACAGGCTGTACGAGTTAAGTATACTAAATGGTATATTGGTATATAAGTTGGGGTACATAAAGTCATTAGGTTTCAGAGGACAAAGTCATTATTATTTGAGCTTGTATAATAAGATAATCACACATTTTTATTGATAGTCAGCTTGAAAGTTTGGGGAGGTAGTCCAAGATTGATGTCATTGTAATTATAAACCAAACATGCTTTAATGTAACATCTGCAATGAAAGGTGCACACACACACACACACACACACACACACACACACACACACACACACACACACACACCTGCACATGTGCACACACATATGTGAGTCATTCAGAAAGTTCTAAAAAATCTGAATTAGTTTTTCTTATTTTATAAGAAGTGACAGTGTATTGCAACGACAAAAATATTCAACGATCCTCTTTTTTCTGGGTGAGGCTTAAACAATGAATGACCCTCATACATAAACACACATATTCACATGTTTGCTCATACACACACATACATATGCAAACAAATATATGTGTACACAAAGATGTTCTCACATATGTAGATACTATACATAGATGCATCTGTAATTTGGTATTGGTTTTTCAAAAACCAATTCAATGGAAGTAAAAATGGAAAGGAATCTGAATTAGTTTTTTAGTTTTATAAGAAGTGATAGTGTGTTGCCACAACAAAAATTCTATTCTTTTGAAAAACAAATACTAAAATACATTTTTACCATCTGATTCCTTTCCATTATTCACTTCCATTCTGTTCTTTTGGAAAACAAATACCAAAATACATTCTTACTGTCAGATTTCTTTCCATTATTAACTTTTTACTGTATAATATTTGATTTGTATAATTGATATAGTAATATGGAGAAAAAGCTTAACAGCAATTACACAAAAATACTGCCAGCTGTATTGAACAAATCCTGGAGGCAACACCCCACAAAATGGCAGCTGTATGGCCACAAACCACCCATCACGAAAGCTATCAAAGTTAGATGAACCAGACATACGGGACATAGTAGGAGAAGTAAGGATGAATTCATAAGTGATATACTCCTGTGGACCCCTTCACATGAACAAGCAAAAGCAGGATGACCAGCTAGAACCTATATACAACAGCTCTGTGTCGATACAGGATGTAGCCTGGAATATCTCCCTGGAGCAATGGATGATAGAGACGGGTGGCAAGAGAGAGCCAGGAAGATCTGTGCTGGTAGTACATCATGATCATGATGATAATTGATATTTCCAACTAGAATAAATTAATTGACAATAAAGGGAATTATGTTGACATGATGGAAGTAGATAATGGAAAGGAATCAGACCGTAAGAATGTATTTATTTACTTCTATTCTGTCCTTTTAAAAAACAAATACCAAAATACATTCTTACCATCAGATTTATTTCCATTATTTACTTTCATACATCTGTTTTCTCCTGATGAAAAAAAGCACTTATTTTATCCAACAAGTAAGAATTTTTCAACATAATTTCTTTTATTGTCAATGAATTTAATCTAGTTATAAATATCAATTATACAAATCAAATATTATACAGTGAAAATTTCAGATAAATTATCAATAATTGTCTATATATAAGGCTGCAGTATCATAGAAACAAGCTTGCACTTTTCTCATTACTTCCTCTTTACCAAATTTTGTGTATGAATGTGAATTTTTTGAAAAATTCACCAATGCACATAATCAGTAACTATAATAGAAGTATAGCACTTGTTAATACACATATGTATATACACATAATTTCTGTTTACACAGACAAGAGTGCAGACACACACACACACAAACATACAAACACACACACACACACACATATATCTATATATATATATATATATCTGGTAGAATAACATCCCAGATTTAAAATTCTTTCCTATAGGAAAATTTTGAATAGGATCCATTTTGGTTTTTTGTTTACATTCCAAACCTGAAGGATCATTCTGGTACTTATTGTAAATATATATTCATTGTGAAATGTATGAACACTAAAACTATTATGAGAACACACACACACACACACACACACACACACACACACACACACACACACACACACACACACACACACACACACACACACACACACACACGCACTTGCTGTTTCTTTCATTCACAATTTCCTTCACTCCTACCAATAAAACCACATTTTCACTTTGAACCAAAAATTTAACAGAAATGCTAAATTCTCTATAATAGAGAAGATTGAAAAAAATTCATCATTCACCACATCAGTTGTAAAAACCCATTAAGATGAATATTATGTCTTGAAACCCTTTTCCCAAATGAACTAAACAACAATTTAATTCAAATTTTTATCAATGTTTATGTGCCTGTTTTTCGGTTCATAATCTACATCTATCGATATACTGAGAGAGAGAGAGAGAGAGAGAGAGAGAGAGAGAGAGAGAGAGAGAGAGAGAGAGAGAGAGAGCAGCCCAGTCAGCTTGGGCTGTAGAATATTCCAACTGTATCTCTACAGAGGGGTAAGACTCCCTCAATGAGTGACCAGGATATGACACTAAACCATCTGATGGTGAGGCTTCAATCCTGGAGCTTTAAAGAATGTGGAGTACCCCTTCATTGCCATTACTTCCAGGTCCACTTTGACCCAGAGTCATAGTACTTGTTTGAGTTCCATCTATGGGTCAAATAGAACTGTTTAACCATTTAACTGTCTGCAAACAAAAGACTGATGTTAAATTGAATTGTTTGTGTTAAATACTAATACTTGAAACCATTTAACTGTGTGCAGATAAAACTATCAGTGTTCAATAGCAATACTTGAAACCATTCAACTGCATGTAAACAAATGATTGATATCAAATAGAGTTATTGGTGTCCAATAGCAATACTTGAAACCATCCAACTGCATGTAAACAAATCATATTTACCAACCCCTCTGCTCGGGCAGGATATAACACAAGGTCAATTTTTAAGCGGAGTTTTACAGGTTTGAATTTAGAGTTTTCCTTCTCCTAGACTAGTTGCCTCACCAAGGCTGAAGAACCTAGTCTGCCCTACTATTTACCCATAGCTGGAGGGAGAATATTTGGATTCATACCTTTCCCAAGGGTATTAGTGCTATGTGAAATGCAATCAGTCAGGTCCAGGATTTGAACTTGTGTCGCCATGTCCATATCCTGTGACGATAACCATTACACCACAGGCACCTCCTGCATGTAAACAAATGATTGATATCAAATAGAGTTATTGGTGTTTGATAGCAATACTTGAAACCATTTAACTGAGTGCAAACAAAGGAGCTCTAGCTTGTTTAAAATGATACGTACACACTGTATATATATTTGATATATCTATATATGAACAAGATTTGCATTAAATAACCTACAAGGGTTGATATGCCATATAATCCAACCAACCAACCAACCAACCAACCAACCAACCAACCAACCAACCAAGAGAAAGAGTAAATGTATGTATGAGAGAGAAAGAGTGAAAATTTTGCAGTCAAAGAAATCATCTGTAGTTAATGGCTTAGATTTTGATGAATTCTTATGAATTTATTTTCAGCGGGACATATTTGTTTGAAATGCCTCTTGCATATATATTGTGCATATAAAATCTTAAATGTTCTTGCATGTATAATTGAATTTATCTTATTTTTCTTTCTGTTTTGTTCAGTGTTCGTATTAAATGGCTAATATTGGTTCTTGGAGAGTAGGGGCTCAACTAAATATTCCTCCCACTGCCAAGCATTTTAATATCATTCAAAAGTTACTATTTTGCCTTTTAATTATATGAAGTTTGTTTGGTAGCCTGATAATTTCAGTTAGAAATATCTGACAATTCCATCACTGAGACTATCAACCCCATAAATTGTTGTGAAGCATATAATTTTACACTTCTATTTGCTCAAATCACAGGAAATCTGATTTGTCAGAGGGACAGGTTATCATTAAAACAGTGCCTGTGGTGTAATGGTTATCCTCGCAGGATATGGACACGGCGACACGAGTTCAAATCCTGGACCTGACTGATTACATTTCACATAGCACTAATACCCTTGGGAAAGGTATGAATCCAATTATTCTCCCTCCAGCTATGGGTAAATAGTAGGATAGACTAGGTTATTCAGCCTTGGTGAGGCAACTAGTTTAGGAGAAGGAAAACTCTGAATTCAAACCTGTTAAACTCTGCTTAAAAATTGACCTTGTGTCATATCCTGCCCGAGCGGAGGGGTTGGTAAATATGATCATTAAAACAGATCTTGGGAAAACAAAAATGAACTTGACAATTATCTGGCATTCATAAGACGATGGATCTGCCTTTGGATCTTGGCACAGGCCTGGGCAAGATTGAATGGAAAGTCTCTTCTCTTTATAACAACAGTGTTGTTAAAGAGGAAAGGCAAGATACTATACAACATAGGATTAGTGTTACCATTGGAAACTGAATGCAACATCAAACTGTCTAAAGAATAGTTCCTGTTGATTTTTTTTTGGTTATTCTACCATAGCAAATTATGAAGTCATGTTGGTAGGGGATTTGAATAAAGAGTTTCTGTTCACTTTGACTGTTTGTTCTCACCAAAGTTTACCTATTCTAAACTAATATTTATACATGGCTGGGAGAGAGAACTTGGTAAAACAGAAATTATTTTGATTAATTTTTGGCATCTGTCAAACCCATAAAATTAAGCATTTGCCCTTGGATCTTGGGCAAGTTTGTACCAAAGGCATTCCCACTTCATGACACAAGTGTTGTCTAAGAAGACAAGGTGCTTTACAACATGGCATTAATGTTGCCATTAAACACATTAGGGATTCTAACTCCTGTTTTTTCTTTGTTACTCAACAACAATAAGTTACCCTGTCTTGTTTGTTGGGCATTTTAATTCAGAGTTTTCATTCTCTTAAACCAGTTACTCTTACCAAGACTTACCCACTTTGACCTATTTTTTATTTGTAGGTGGCAGCTGAGAGAAGAGATGAATTCATACTTTTTTCAAAGAAATGCAAAGAGCCTCATCTAGAATTTGAACTTAGCTCTAAGATGATGAATACTGCACCATCCAGACTTCCAGTTGACCAACATTATCTTAAATTATAGCCCTTCATGTTGATAATGAGATGAACATTTAGAAGAAATCCAACAACCTCAGGTTTACTATTCTTTTATAACCTTTCTATTTTTTATCATATTTGATGCTATTTTAAAACAAAAATGTTTCCACAAACTCTTCTAATTTTCTTTTGAAACTTTACAGTAGAGATTTTTTTAAATACTTAAAATCCATTCTTGTTGGGCACTATAGGTAAAGGGTTACAAAGTCAACATGATTTTATGAAAAGATAATCTTGCAAAACTAATCTATCAGTGATAGATGCCTGAATAGAAGCCATGGATCTTGGTATACTGGTTGACACTGTCAATTTAGACTTTGCCAAGACATTTGATACTGTATTATTCTAGGACTCCATAGTTATGGAATCAGAGGCCAGGTTTGCAACTGGATTAAAATCTTACTCCAAAACTGAAGACCGTGTGTAAAAATCAAAAATTTAAAGTCAAAATGGGCTGCAGTTAGTAGCAGTATTCTCTGGGAAATATTCTTGGACCTTATCTTTTGGTTGTATTTATAAATGATTTCCCTGATATTGTTAAATATGTTAAACTGATCTTTGCTGATGATACAAAGATATTTTCCACTCTTAAAAGCCAAGATAATCTCTATAAACTTCAGACAGGTGTGCACAATCTTGTGAATTAGTAAGATAAATGGCAGATCAAGTTTAACACATCTAAATGTAAATTACTCCATATTGGGAAAATAATCTAACACAAAAATGCTTCGAGAAAAAGTTATTCCAATGAGAAAGAATTGTCTTAGACCACAGAACTGTAAAAAGATCTGAGCATGAATGAGAACCCAAAGTGAAAATTTTGCGAACATATTGATATTCAAATTAAGTAAATAAAATGCTAGAATTGATATGTAGAGCATATGAATATATAGATGGTAATATGTCAGAAAATTTGTTGATTATTTTAATAAGATCCCACTAAAAATTTGGTAATGTTGTTTAGTCCTCATGAATCATTTGAAGGAAGACAAAAAAGAGCGGCAAAATTGATACCTGAATTGAGGAACATACCAAATGAAGAGAGACTGAGGAGGATAAAGTAGCCTCATCTGTATTTTCATGGAGATATAACTGAATTCTATAAAGATAGACATGGTATTTACGCTGCAAATCCCAACATACTACCCATTAATCAAGGAAATATTACAAAGGGACATGAACTAAGACTTTCAAAAAGATACTCTGAAACAACCAATTAACAAATTTTTTGAGTATGGTTGATTCTTGAAACAAACTAAAATCAGTGGTGGTAAATGATCCCTCATTAAACTCTTTAAAGTTTAGGAAGGATAAAGTATGGGATGATCACAAATACTCAACTGAAATGCAACGACCACTTTCACCTCAAGATATGTAGAGAATACAAGTGACGACAATGGTGGCTGACTGACAGGTCTTCAGATCAAATAGATCCATGGGAAGAAGATATTATCATAATATTTTTCATTTCCTTTCATGTATTCTGGAATACTAGGTCTGTTTAGAAATGAATCAATCATTTAATATTAATGGAAAAGATGGCCTAATTTGAGCAATGTTACCTTAGTCCCTTTCAAAATACTTTTCTTGAGTCCTTACACATTTATCCCAACATCCCTTCCATATTTCAAAATAGTCTGCTAAGTTTTCTTTTGAGATTGCCATCAGCTGCCTTGTTGTTTTCTCCTTAATCTTATTCCTTTGGTCAGTGATAGTCAGAAATTGTCGGGAGTAAAATCTGGATTGCAAGGGAACTGACAAGGTTATATGTTTTATCAAAAAACGCAGCTCTGATCTACTTACTTAAGGTGAATAAAATTGTCATTAGCTTATTCAATGACATCTTGCTATCAAGTTAGTTACTTCAAGAGAGAATGTCTTTCCCCATTCATGCTGTAAGATCCTCTAGGATTAGTTGTAAAGTAAAGCATTTATTAGAGTGTATATTGAATATATAATAAAAGCATAATGTAAATAAAAAAAAGTCTGTTTGGAAGCACTTGCGATGTAATGATTATTATTGAAGCAAGTGGACTTGTCTACTTGAGTTCAAATCCTGAATGAAGCTGTTTGCAATTTACATAGTGCTAATACCTCATGAAAGTTAAAAACTTAATTATTCTCTCCTCAGGAATAGATAAATAGAAGGCCAGACTGACCATTACATCCAGGACATCTCTGACCAGGAGTTGTAGAACCTATTAGTGTTCCTTTTATGGGTCAAATAGATCTGTTTAAAAATTATCTAAATTTGATAAGAATATTCGATGCCATATAATTGTAAATTATTTGTATTAAGAATAGTTACTTGGAGCTATAATTGTTTAGTAGGGATTATTTTTGCTGTATTTAATGGCATATAAGGTGCACTTTTTTTACAAAAATATCTTTTAAAATTCCCCAGCATCTTATATAGTAAGTAAAGTTGGTGACCACAGTTGAGGGCGACCAGAAGGCTCCCTTTTCAATAGCTGCTACACCGAGGTGTTGGGGAGGACGCTACTTTTTTCCCTGGATTGCTCCACTTTACCCTTGATACGTACCTTATATTGCTGAGGGTTAAGTAAGGAGGTATCAAGTACCATTTTTAAAGTTTTTGGTATGATGCGACCTGGGATTGAACACAGGTCTTTTGGACCATTGGCGAATACTCTACCCACTAGGCCAATGAGCCAGTCAGTGTTGGTTAAAATTTGCGATAGTTGCCCAAAATTAACAACCTGGCAACTCCTATTAGCTTAGACTTTAGAGTAACTCTCATATACCTATTGTCATTATTTAAAGGCAATTATGTAGATTAAAGTGTTATCATTGATAATATTCATTATATTGATTTCATCCCGTTTAATATTAGCACTTTGCTTTTTTCTTGATTTGCCCTGCTGAAATTGGGGTACATCTTATACACTTATGTGTCTCTTATGCCCTCAAAAATGGTAGTTACTTGAAACCATATAACTGCAAACAAATCACTGTTATTAAATAGAAATAATTCTTTGAAGCCATATAATTATTAGTGTTAGATAAAGGTACCTGAAACCATACAACTGTGCACAAATTATTTGTATTAAATTGGAATACTTGATATGATATATTTGCAAAAAACTCTTAAGAAACAACTACACAAAAAATATCAATATGAATTAAATAACCCTGGACAGGTTTATATGCGATTAAAATCAATTAATCAATCAATCATAAAATAAAACATTTAAATAAATAAAAGTTGGCATAAATATCACATTTGGTAATTTAACAATACTCAAAATTCTTAAAATTTGTAATTGTCCAGATAAAGATGGAAAATTAACAAAAATTAAATTTTCATATTGATTTTTCCTTGAGCAATTCTTTTGATCTTCACAAATAAAAAAATTGTAGTTGGTTGAGATGGGAGAGAAAGAGACTTAATGATATCAATACCTGAATGATTACTTTAAAAAAAATATCTGATGGCAATTTAAAAAACTTTTTGTCTGCTCATTTAAGTCAGCATTAGTTGAAAAACTATGAATTTATAACTTAACCTGTTGGCAAGGCTTATAACACATGTGTAGAGGAATAAGATCCCTCCTCACCAAAAAGGGGTGTCGTGATTATGACTTAAAACTGTATTTGGTGGTGAGGTTTCAGTTTTTTTTAGATCTGGAGAGTGTAGAGTAACCCTTCATTGTCATTACACCCAGACTCACTTTGAACTAGAGTATTAGTATCTTTCAGGGTCCCATCTATAGGTTAAATAGTTCTTTTTGAAAATTATTTGTATTATATCGGACTGTGTGCAAAAAAACTCTTAAAAAACAATTACACAAAAATGTTAGTATGATTGTACAATGAATACAATTCTGTAACCTTTAGTCATAAAATAACCCTTGACAGATTGACATACCATTAAACCCAATCAATCAATCAATCACTCAATCAATCACTCAGAATTTATGACTAAACATTTAGCAAGAAATGATGAAAATAAATCTATTTTGAGTGTAAAATTCCTGTTTTGATTCAAGGTGTTAGCAAATCTTTAAAATCATTTTGCAGGCCAGTAATATTTGTTACATCTAGTATTTGTCTGTATCATTGGCATTTAAATGTAGATATCCATTTCATGAGCTATAAATTTCCCTTCATATTGACAGAAGGGTAGAATAACATTTGATTTTCAAGCACTTGTCATCCACTTCAAGTCCATTTCTAAAGACTGCTTGAAATATTTATGATGGGTCATTTACAATGAAAGCTGAATCAGTGGTTTCCTTTGAAAGGCTGACTCATGCGTAAGCTTTGATTGATGGTTCTTTTGCAAATTTTGGTTTCAGTAAGGTGACTTTAAGAATTCCTACCTTCTGGATCCTGACAACTAAATCAAAATCATATATTTCATCATAGCATCATTTTAATCCCTGGCTTAGAGAAACTCAAGAACTGGAAAGTAATAAAATTAATTTTATGTTCACAATAATCCCAGATTCACTCATTTTAATGATTTTGTAAAGAAGAAGGAGAAGAAAGAGAATGTAGATTAATTTTATACATAGAATAAGGATTTAATTTACCATGGGTTATCTCCCCTTATTATGCCATTGTTTTTTTTTCATTTTGCTTCATCTTTTCTCCATTTTGTTTTTTGCTTTCTGCCATTTTCCCCCCTAATTTTCTCCCAATTTTCAGTATTTCACAGCATATTTTCTTTCCATTTACCATGTTTATTTCCAATTAATCAGGTTTTTTCCCCATTTGTCATAAACTGGTCTGCTAAAATATTGTTGGAAAAAACAAGATATATTAATTCCATGATTCAACACACTTGATACGTTATTTCTCAAGATTGTTGACATTGCCCCACCACAAAAAAGAAAAAAAAAAAGAAAAAGAAAAATCAGTAAAGATCTTTTCATTCCTATCTTGGTTGTGTTAAGAACTTTTTAGTAACTCATATATGTGTCATATATATGCATATATATATATATATCTACTTTTCAATAACCTCTTGTGTATATTATACACACACACACACACACACACACACACACACACACACACAGACACACACACACACACAGACACACACACACACACATATATATATATATATATATATATATATATATATATATTTATTAGGTCTGTCTGAAAAGTAATGGGACTGGATGTTCTGTGTAAGCTATAGGCAAAAGAGAGATAAGCAGATTGTGTTATCATCTAACATAACTTGGGAGTATAGAATTGTAATCTTAGCTTCCTGCAAACATATCGTTTTGTTTCATTTCATATGCTTTTGTTGACGCCTTCTTTTTTCAGGTTGTTTAGCTATGAGCAGTGAGGAATGAATGTTGAAAATTGAGTAACAGATAAACTTGAAATTTTTGGTCCTGTTGGAGAAAACTTTGTCACAAATGATTGAAATACTTCAGCAAGTGTATGGAGATAACACCATGTCACAAACGTTTCTTTGAGAGGCATGAAAGGTTCAAAGACGAGTGTGAGGAGGTGAAAGAAGACTTTTGGAGTGGGAAGCCTTCAACTAGCAGGACTGAGATCAATGTTGAGCAGGTAAGGAAGGAAGTGTGTGGCAATTATTGGTTGACTGTTTGAATGATTGCTAATCAGCTGGATTTGGAAGATCATCACCAAAAATTAGGGCACGTCTGAAAAGTTCTGAGTGTACTGAGTATCTGGCAGTTCCTAACCGAGAGAAACTTCATTGTACTAGAACCCCACCTCCAATTGACCTGATCTTGCTCTGTGATTTTTTCATTTCCCCCAGCACAATGGGATCATTAGATGGACCTATTTTAAAGGTGTGGAGGCTATTAAGAGGGCCAAAATGACAGAGTTGAGGAGTATCTTGGAAGAATCCTTCCAACAATTCATAGAAGCATAAGAGAGAAGGATGGGAAAGTGAATTAGACTCAAAGGGGATTACTTTAAAGGGGAAATCATGTAGTTTGTTATTTGGAACTTAAATAAATTGTTTGTAACACCAGTTCCATTACTTTTCAGACACTCCCAATATATATCTATATATATATATATATATATATATAGGTATACCTCACCTTACATCGATAATTCATTCCAGGGGAGGCGACCCAAGTTGAAAAATGACTTAAGTTGAATTTACTTGTCACAAGGCTAACCCACAAATAGTTGTTGTTGGCGACTGTAGTCGAGAGCGACCAGAAGGCTCCCTTTTCAATAGCTACTACACCGAGGTGTAGGGGAGGGCACTACTCCTTTCCCTGGACTGCTCCACTTTACCCTCGATACATACCTTATACTGCTGAGTCTTAAGCAAGGAGGTATCAAGTACCATTTTTAAAGTCTTTGGTATGACGTGACCTGGACCATTGGCAAACACTCTACCCACTATGTCAGTGGGCCGGTTAAACCACAAATAACCATTCCCAATTTTTAAAAATTCTATTTATTAATGCATTTTTAATAATATATGGTCAATAAGAAACTATTTTAAGCTTCTAAACAAATAAATTTTAGTTTTTAATAAAATACAGAAAAAAGAGTAATCAAAATTTACAAATATATGAATGTACATTCCTGCAAATGTAGATGTTTACAATTTGGTGATCTTTATAGTGCATTGCAGATTCTTTATTTGTGAATGTGGTTTGCTCAAAGACATTATAAAATAAAATGATTTTGTAAGGTTAAATAACAAATACAGTTATTAGATTATTTTGCGATTGTAGAAAATGAATAAATTTATGTTAAATTTACCAATATTTATATTCAATTTGTTTATTTACATAGCAGATGTTGATAGCTAGAGATTATCAGCATCAACAGCTGATTCTGACTATTGTTGTTTGATCCTATTTACCAACCCCTCCGCTCGGGCAGGATATGACACAAGGTCAATTTTTAAGCGGAGTTTATCAGGTTTGAATTCAGAGTTTTCCTTCTCCTAGACTAGTTGCCTTACCAAAGCTGAAGAACCCAGTCTGTCCTACTATTTACCCATAGCTTGAGGGTGAAAAATTGGATTCATACCTTTCCCAAGGGTATTAGTGCTATGTGAAATGCAACCAGCCTCGTCCAGGATTTGAACTCGTGCCGCCGTGTCCATTTCCTATGATGATAACTATTACACCACGGGTACCTATTGTTGTTTGATAGACATTTTAATAAGAAACTGGTTGAGAATTCCTTGAACTGAGTTCTTATTTTCAAGGATTACATGGTAGGGAGCAAAAGCTCCTTATTCTTATTTATTGTACAGTAAAATGATTTTATATGCTTTTAACACTTTTTTAAAGATATCACGACTTCACTATTTGTGGTGAACTGACATAAAGTCGAATAAAATGACTTAAACTTGATTATTATTCTTCCATATATTTTTTGACAAACCACATTTAATCAAGAATGACTGAACTCAAAATGATGTAACTCAAGGTATGCCTATATATATATGTTAAAAAAATTATATATATATATATATTTATGTTAAATAAATAATATATATATACAGGGTGTCTCAATATAGATCAGACTCATGTAACTGTTAATAACTCTACTGATAATGATATTGTGTTCTTATTTGTTTCAGATTTGAAAATTGTATACTATAACAACTATTAATCCTTGATTACAATGCCTTGGTCAAGAGAGGAAAAATATTTTGTGTCACTACTTATTTGGAGACAAAATCATTCAAAACTGTGTAAGCAAAATTTTGCAAGAAGTTTAACTTAACAATAATCCCCAGAAAAGCCAAGTTTATTGTTGGGTACACAAATTTCAAGCCACAGGGTCAGTAAACATCCTCAACAAAAAGGCAGAAAATCCGAGATCTAGCAGGAAGTTGACTGCAAGATATCCTGACGATGTGGATGTGGTGAGAAATTCTGTCCGAAAAAGTCCCTCCAAAGACGTTCCCAAGAGTTTGGTCTTTCATGTGCACTGTAGGATAAAGTCAATTAATTTCTGCCCTTGTCATCTGGTTTGACCTTTCTGAAATGATATACGTGGTGCATTCAATAAGTTTCCAGACATTTTTGGTACAGGCATTTAAAATTGTTGTAGACTCTTGAAAATTCAGTATGTTATTGCTATACATCTTATGAGATGACAGACCTATTTTTATGATTTCAGGTTTAAATGAACAGCTACAGCAGCAATTTGAAATACACCCTACTAAAGCCTGATTATCACAGCTGGGGAATTTCAGAAATGCAATCTGGATGTGAGGACACTTTAGAAGAACGATATGCAATAAAATTCTGTTTTAAACTTGGAAAAAATGCCACCACAGAAACATATGGAATACTTCAGACTGCTTTTGGAGCATCTTGCATGAATCAAGCATAAGTTTTTGAGTGGCATAAGAGATTCAAGGAAGGCAGGGAGTCAGTGAGGGATGATGAGAGGTGTGGGAGGAGTAAAGAAGTCAATACACCAGAGTTGATTGGCCAAAGGGTTACGGTTCGGGTTAGCTTTACTATGTTGAGGTTTTAAGGGAGTTCAGGAAGAGATTCCGTCGCAAGAGGCCAGCACTCTTCAAATCGGGTCAGTGGTATTTCTACCAGGACAATGTGCCAGTCCACAACTCCATCCTTGTCACAGACTATTTGACTAAGATACTATTTACCAACCCCTCCGTTCAAGCAGGATATGACACAAGGTCAATTTTTAAGCGGAGTTTATCAGGTTTGAATTTGGAGTTTTCCTTCTCCTAGACTAGTTGCCTCACCAAGGCTGAAGAACCTAGTCTGCCCTACTATTTTACCCATAGCTGGAGGGAGAATAATTGGATTCATACCTTTCCCAAGGGTATTAGTGCTATGTGAAATGCAATCAGTCTCGTCCAGGATTTGAACTCGTGTTGCCATGTCTATTTGACCAAGATGGGCATCAAGACTGTTCCTCACCCGCCCTATAGTCCAGACCTTGCTCCCTGTGACTTTTGGTTATTCCCTAAGCTCAGAGGCTGTCGTTATGAGACAATTGAGCAGATGAAAGAGGCTGTGATGAAGGTCATTGACATGCTCACACAAGAGGACTTCCATGGGGTCTTCCAGAAGTTGTTGGAATGGTACAACAAGTGCATTTCCGCTGGAGGAGATTACTTCGAAGGGAACTAGAGTTTCATGTGTGTACTATTAATTAAGGTGCTCATATGAAAAAAATCTGGAAACTTATTTAATGATCCTCGTAATTACTTTTTAAGACTCAGATGAAAGATGGCTTGATGCAATATGAATTATTAATTAATGGGTTGCATCAATTTTGAGACACTCTGTATATATATATATGTTTGGTTTGGTTTGATTTTGTTTCTTTGTTTAATGGTATAACAACCTAAATGGGTTATTTAATGCCAAAAGGGCTGTAGAATATGCTGATTGGATTACTACAGAGGGGTAAGACTCTTCCACATATACACAATGAGTGTCCTAGGTATGACATTAAACAATTTGTTGGTGAGGTCCACTCTGATCTGGAGTGGTGGTATCTGATAGGGTCCCATCTATAGGTCAAATAGAATTGTTGAACCAAGAACTGTTTAACGATTTAATGACTGATATAATTAGTATTATGTAACATGATAACCGTGTGCAAAAATTGAAGAATTGGTATTACACTGTAACATTTCAAACCATTTGATTATGTGCAAATGAATGGTGTTGAATAGAATTATTTGTTTGGTTTGGTTTCTTTGTCTAATGGCACCTCAACCTTTGTAGGTTATTTAATGCCAAAGCTATTCTCCTAGAAGAACAGTAGTGGTGATATTTAACCCATAGCAGGGAGGATAAGGGGGTTCATACCTTTCCCAAGGGTATTTATCCAAAAGTGAATGTAATAGCACGACCAGAGTACGAACTTGCATACTACGATTCCGCAGTCCATCGCTTTAACCATTACACCATGAGGACACCCCAGAATTATTTGTGTTGAATTGCAATACTTGAAAACATTTTAATGTGTAGAAATAAAACTTTTATTGTATACAGTACTTGAAACTACTTCACTGTGAGGAAACAGATGTTTAAGAGAGGTAGTGATCTCGTGGTGTAATGGTTAAAGCGATGGACTGCGGAATCGTAGTACGCGAGTTCCTGCTCCAGTCGCGCTATTACGTTCACTTTCGGGCAAATACCCTTGGGAAAAGTATGAACCCCCTTATCCTCCCAGCTATGGGTTAAATAGTACCATAAGTGTTCTTCTAGGAGAATAGCATTGGCATTAAATAACCTACAAAGGTTGATATGCCATTAAACAAAGTTGTTTATGATAAATAGAATTATTAGTGTTAAATAGCAATACTTGAAACCATTTAACTGTGTACAAACAATAGCAGTACTTGTGGGAAAACAAATTAGCTTTAACTTATTTAAGATTTAGATTACCGACAAACTATTCACTTTCAAATCATATATATATATCCATTTAACTGTGTACAAATAAATGACTGATGTTGAATTAAATTATTGGTGTTAGATATGAATATTTGAAACCTTTTAACTGTATGAAAACAAATGATTAATAGTAAATAGAATGATTAGTGTTAGATAAAAATTTTTGAAACTATTTCACTGTGTCCATGCAAATGAGCTTTGGCTCATTCAAAAATTATCTACGAACTATGCATTTACAAATCATATATATTTAATATATATATATATGTATAAACAGGATTTGGCATTAAATAACTTAAAAGGGTTGATATACCATAACACCGAACAAACCAAACCAAACCAAACTAATTATTTATACACACTTACATGATGGTTTCAAGTATTTATTCTTATTGTAATATAATGGCCGAGGGATTTCATTTTATATATCTTGCCTTTGGGTTTAGTTAGGCTGAGAACCTTTCGGCTCAGGGCATGGGTTAGTTAGGTGCAAACATGAGTGCCGGTGTTCACGCGTGCATGGAGCGGACGTGTCATTCAGAGATGTCACAATAAAAATCCCAGATAGAGGATGTGACCAGGGAAGTGAGTGACGTCACGCACCAGAAGTGTGGGCTGAGATTTGAGAAAAGTCAGTTTGTTGAGTTCCTGCCTGGGAAGAAGAAGGTTGACTTTCGAATTTGTGCCCTACAGGCGCGGTGCGTTAGTTGGGTTGAGAGCTGACGATGTAAAAGCAGTCAGCATAGAAGGATTGTGTCTCTCTCTCCTTATGTCGAAAAACCTTTTAACTCAAAGGTAATAAAAAGTTTCGTACCTGAACTAAGAAGTCGTACATGTTTTTGTGTTTTGTGATTCCTATGTTATCTATATATGAGTTATGAACATTCTATATACGTTTCACACATCCATATCTTGGTCGTATATCCGGCCATGTTACATTATTTGATAATCATTTGTTTGCACACAGTTATATAGTCATCATCATCATCATGGCATGCCACTGGCATGGATTTCCTTAACCTTCTGCTGCAACTTGTCCCTATTATCCATTACTTTCAACAGGTCCTCCATGCTACATTCTTTATCAGTACAGAGCTGTTGTAGATTGGTTCTAGCTGGTCGCCCTACCCTTGCTTGTCCGTGTGAAGGGGTCCTCCAGAGTACATCGCTTATGTGCCCACCCTTACTTCTCCAGCAGCGTACTGCATATGTTGCTTGTCTAGTTTGGATGGTTTTTCAGATGGGTGGTAGGTGTCGGTACAGCTGCTGCTTTGTGGGATGCTGCCTCCAGGACTTGTTCAATACAGCTTGCAGCATTCTTGTGCAATTGCCATCAAGATTTCTCTCCATAAACTTGGTCAGCATCCATGTAGTGCATTCATACCGCAGTATAGACATGACTGCTGCTTGGAAAAAACTGTGCTTTATTTCATCTGATAGGTCTGACTTAATTACCATATTAATGATAAAAATATTCATATATATCATAAATTTAATATTTCAGGTGCTCATATAAATAAACTATTTTTAGCATTATCATTGGTAATCTTATTTTGCTAGAATGTTTGTTTGTTTACTTGTTTGAATTTTATGGCATATCAACCTTTGTAAGTTATCTAATGCCAGATCCATTTTTATACAAATGAACAGTTCTATTTCGAACAATTCAGTTTAGCAAAAGTATAGTTTAATTATCAAAAACATTTCTATTCAGTTTAGTCAAACTGTTTTAATTCAAAAAATTCAGTTTAGTATAAATATAGTTTTTGTTTACACACAGTTAAATATCAAAACAGTTCTATTTCAAACAATTCAGCTTAGTACAAGTACACAGTTTAAATGTCAAAGTAGTTCTATTTCAAGCAATTCAGTTCAGCATAAGTGCACAGTTTAGTTCTATTTGACCCATAGGTAGGACCTTATCAGGTGCTACCACTCCAGGCCAGAGTGAACCTGGGAGTGATGGCAATGAAGGGGTACTCTGCATTCCCCAAAACTCCAGCATTACTGGAGCCTCACCATCAGATTGTTTAGCGTCATATTCAGGACACTCATTGGGAGGAGGTCTTACCCCTCTGCAGAGGTGCAGTCAGTGTATTCTACAGCCTCAGCTGACTGGGCAATATTTTGCTAGATCCACTTTTTATAAAGACTGATAATATGAGGCAAATGATATTGAGGGGTATGAAGAAGGATTTTTTGTTATATTTGTAGATAATTCTAAGTGCAAAATGTCTCAGCTGCCCCAGTCATTCATCTGTCTGTCTGTCTGTCAAGTTATCTATGAAAGAAAATGTAAAACAGTGAGATATTAAAAATAGGGAATTTCTTTGCAAGGAATGAGTGATAAAGTGATATGTCCTAAACATCAGAGAAGAAAATCAAAGAACAACTTCTTAGAAGTTTTGTTGAAAGGAAGGAAGGAAATGAATAGATGAAGGGAAAGATTTAAAGGGATACAGATCAAGGAAGAAAAAAAGAGAAAATGTGCTTGGGTAAGTTCTTCAATAGTTAAAAGAAAGACATCAGAAGAAGAAAAAAAGAAAGAAAGAAAAAAAGAGTTCTTGATTAATTTTGAAAGGAAAAGTCTATTCTATATTTGTTGCTTTTTATTGCTCATATCTGCATAGGGATTAAAACATTTATATACGTGTGTACACACACACACACACACATATATATAAGTTTATACACTGACTGACATTTGTACAGCAGCATTGCTTCCAACAAAGCCTTCATCACATGATGACTCCGGGTTTAGGCATGGTTTTAAGGCAGAAGCATCATTACTGCTAGAGCACCTCAGCAGTATCTCACAATACCACCAGACTTTGTTGGATTGTTGTCACTCTATAGGATTGCCATATCCACACTGATACAGTTAGAACCTTATATATATTGATATTATAGTTTGCTATATCTATGAATAAAGAGTACACATAATCAGTCAGTGATAGTATAGATAAGTGCTCAGTCTGATAATCACGTAGGCAAGAAACTGACTGTTACTAAGCACCACAGACTCTATGTCGATGTGATCCCAACTTATATATATATATATATATATAATGCAAATAGAAGAAAACTCAAAAGACAGTTATCACACCATCATAAATTTAGTTCAACAAGTATCCTGACCTCCTCAGATAGCATATCCTAATAGATCTATATTCTAATAGCCATACACGAAGCACTCCTGTAGAATTATATGAAATTTCTTATATATTCTATATATGAATAATTCTAAACTCATAGTCTCTAGACACTAACTGGATATATATATATATATATATGTATGTATACATCTATATATGTATGTATACATATATGTATATATATATATATATACGTATATATATATATATATATATATATCAGATATAAGTTAGATTGTACCACTACAGTCCTTCTACAAGGATGACTTTGGCATTAAATAACCCACAAAGGTTCATATATCATTAAACAAAGAAACTCAACCAAAGCAAACCACACACACACACACACACACATATATGTGTGTGTGTGTCTCTCTAGCGAATGAAGTAATTGTGTTGCCATTAGCGTATATGCAAGGCTCTTCGTATGAATTGAGCCCTCAGTAGCCGTTAAGTGGAAATACGTAAATAATAACAATTGTGAATCATAACCGTTTAAATTTACTTCGCTGACGCTAGCTTCCTCGTGGCTGAGTGATAGAATCTTGGATTGGCGTTTGAGTCAACCGGGTTTTGATCCAAGCTTGGGGAATCTAGCCCGTCTAGCCACACTGATGAGTTCTGATAGAACGAAACAGATCTGTCTGTGGATGACAATATATATATATGTATATATACTCAAACTCTTGACCTTAAGCAGGGTGTAACACAAGGAAAATTTTTTAGTTGAGTTTAAAAGGTTTGAATTCAGAGTTTTCTTTCTCTCAGCTAATTACCATACAAAGGTTAAAGAATTCAGTCTGCTCAACTAATTACACATAGTTGTCTGAAGAATAATTGGATTCGTACCTTTCTCAAAGGTATTAGTACAATGTGAAATATAAACAGCTCCATCCAGGGTTTGAACTCAGGTCACCTTGTCCATTTCCTATTATGATAACCACTGCACTATGAGTACCTCCCATATATATATACATATATATATATATACTATTCGGTTCAGTAAAACTGGAGTTGGGAATAATTCCATTAGGACAAAAAAACCATTCAACGGTGAACATTTAAATTTTCCTGGTAAAGAACTCAATGTAACTGACATTACAGACCAATAATTTAATTAAGAAAAAACAAAAACCAGTCACATTAGGATTATGAATTTATTTCCATCCTGTTATGGGTTTTTGATATAAATCAAAAATACCAAAAAAATTAACAGGACTTCTTCAGATCTTATGGATAAAATTCTGAATTATTTTATCCATAAGATCTGAAGAAGTCCTGTTAATTTTTTTGTTGTTTTTGATTTATATCAAAAACCCATAACAGGATGGAAATAAATTTATAATCCTAATGTGACCGGTTTTTGTTTTTTCTTAATGGAATATATATATATATATAAGGAATAAAAGTGATGAAACAAAAAAAGGTATTTCTTTTATGTTATTTATTTTTTTATATTGTTCTCAACTAGTTTCTACCTTACATCAGCATTGTAATTGTTGGGTATCACCTACCTTTTTCTGCACAATGAACTAGTCCATCTGCCATATATAGCAGTAGCTACTAATGCCAGGGCAGACTAGGTGAAGAGCAGCTTCTTATAGGAATAGTATTAGAGCGTTGGAGACTGGAGATCGTACTAGATCACCTTACTTGCTACCGTAATAACAGAAGCCAATACTATCATTGGAGTATATCTTTATTCTATATTCACTAATCCTATGTTCTTGTCTACTAATAGTCTCTCTATTGTATATACTTTTTCCTGTGAATATATCACTATTTCCTCTCATATCGTGGTTTGTCCTTTATTTAATATTGCAAGCGTTCACTAACCAGAACGCAACAGTAATATTATCATGAGAATAACTTCACCATGCATACTGACATGTGTAACCCACTTAGAACACTTCCCTTTGAATTTTGTTGTGAGATGCAATGCATCAGATAACAACTTTTATCTGAAGAAAAACATTTAAGAAATTTTAAAAAAATCTTTAAAAGTGTTGATATCCAATAAAAGAAGCAATAAAAAATGAACTTGTGCCAGAGCATAATAATAAAAATTATTTTCTGCAATCCAACTGACCTTTTTATGATCTCTGCTGTTGTAGACACCTGGCATTGAGTTATCTGTTAGAGAGATATATATTAAGCATGGGTGGGGTGTGTTTCAATTTAGCAGTTACTATTTTGGTCTGGCATTTGTTTACTTAAGTGTTCATGTGTCACTCCAAATCTTTTTATCCAATTTCAAAGCAGTTCCTTAGGAACCATTCAACTGGATGTTAAAGCCATTTGGGGTAAGTCCTTGGAGACACTTATATATATATATATATATATATAAAAGGACAAGTATACATATCTGCATCCAGAAGTCTGCAGCCTTATAATAAAAAGATATTCAGTTTACATAAGTTCTTATTTTTAAACATAATCTGATATATACCTTCAAATATACAAGCAACTTAACCTCTCTTATTTAGACACCCCCACACTCTCTCTCATACACACATGCTTCCCAAATGCATGGACGCATGCATGCATATACATGTACACACATGCACACACACATACAAATACAAACATTATGCAAGTTAATAAATACTCATATTTTACTCCTATTTAACAGAGGAGTCCCTGTGATGAAATGACTAATGTGTTGGACTGCGTCATCATAATAAGCAAACTAGAACTCCACTGGTGCTTGTATGTTCACTTTCAGACAAATACTCTTGGCAAAGATCCAAACTCTTGTATTCTTTCAGTTATGCATTAAATAGTACCACTACAGTTCTTCTACAAGAATGGCTTTGGCATTAAATAACCTACAAAGGTTGATATGCCATTAACCAAACTAATCCAAACGAAATGAAACAAAACTAAACCATCATATTCAACATTTTATAGGGGTATAAGTAAGTTGGCGACTGTAGTTGAGGGTTACCAGAAGGCTCCTTTTTCAATAGCTTCTACACTGAAGTGTAGAGGAGGGCGCTACTCCTTTCCCTGAATTGCTCCACTTACCCTTGATATAAACCTTATATTGCTGAGTGTTAAGCAAGGAGGTATCAAGTACCATTTTAAAAATCTTTGGTATGACGCGACCTGGGATTGAACCCAGGTCTCCCGGACTGTTGGCAACTTATTGAAAATTACTTAACTTTCAATTAAAAAAAAGAAACAAAAATAGCAATACAAAAATTTCACAACGTCTCATACTCCAAAAGCCCAAGGATTGTTAAATTTTGAAAAGTTCTATATAGTCAGTCAATCTGTAGGATAATTGAATGAGTATCAAATTTAGTATATTACTAAAATGTTTGTATACATGGATGAAACCATAATCCAGCAGAAATGGCCCATCATAGCAATTTTTTAAAATCATCATAAGGGTAATACGGATAATTAAGAGAAAAAAACAATTTCCATTTCAGTTGGCAAATGATTGATAATTTTGTTGGGTTTGTGTTTGTGTTAAATGTCATTGTTTTGATCATCCAAATTCTTGATATAATGAAGATAATTATGAAATGCTAATTAGAATTCTTCACTCCTTCATAAATAGAAGCATCAATATCATCATGGATCACTGTTACAATGGGGATCCAACATGACTCAACAGGTAATCTAGGAACATTGAAATTTAGAATTCAACTTTATGCTGTTTGCTGCATGAAAATAAAATTATGAAAGAGAAAAAAAAAAAGAAAAACATGACTGCATCTGATTCAAGTTGACCTGAGACATCAGAATGGTTTCTTTGTGTGATTTGATTAGAGATTGAGAAAGAAAAAATCCCATTGCAATGCTGAAGATGTGGTAGAGTGCATTTAAATCAAATCCAAGAAATTGCAGCACAGTTTCTTCATTACATTGATTATTATGAAAGAATGGTGATAAGGAAGCCACTACTTAAATCAGTTAACATTAAACAAAGAAAACTTTGAGCAACTGAAATGGTGGATTGACCATAGAAGTTTGGATCCTCATTTGCTTAAATTTTCAGACACAAGACATATACAGGGGGTGTCCACATGGTTTAATGGTTAAAGCGATGGACTGCGGAATCGTAGTATGCGAGTTCGTACTCCAGTCGCGCTATTACGTTCACTTTCGGGCAAATACCCTTGGGAAAGGTATGAACCCCCTTATCCTCCCAGCTATGGGTTAAATATCACCACTACTGTTCTTCTAGGAGAATAGCTTTGGCATTAAATAACCTACAAAGGTTGATATGCCATTAAACAAGAGAAACCAAACCAAACCAAGACATATACAGTTCCCTCGATTGCTTTACCAATTTTGTTTGATTTATTTGTAGCCCACTGACAAATATGGTAAATTAACAATTATGGCCAGAGTTGTTATTCTCCCAATATTTAAAAAAAGCACCCAACATTTTTTATGAGTTACTGACCTCAATGATTTACAGCAAAAATGTAATAAAGTGATTATTGTTGTAGTAAATGGATTTGGTGATCCAGGTTCAAATCTTTGATGAGCCTTATTCTTGGGAAAGACATGAATCTATCTATTCTCTAAGCTATGGGTAAATAGTAGCACAGACTAGGTTCTTTAGTTTTGGTAAGACAACCAGTCTAGGAGAAGGTACAATCTGAATTCATACAAGCAGTACTCCACTAATAGTGACCTTGCTCTTGGGAAAGAAATGAATCTATCTATTCTCTAAACTATGGGTAAATAGTAGCACAGACTAGGTTCTTTAGTTTTGGTAAGACAACCAGTCTAGGAGAAGGTAAAATCTGAATTCATACAAGCAGTACTCCACTAATCGTGACCTTGCTCTTGGGAAAGAAATGAAGCTTTGTTAAAGTTCAGGTGGTGCACCCACACAATAGCACTGACACAGTTACTGCTTGGAAGAATTCCCATTTTATTTTATCAGAAAGATTAGACTTCCAGATAGTCAATAATCTGTGACCTCAAAGCTAGGTAGCACCAAGTGTATCAGGTTTCCTCAGAGATTTGACCAGATAGTATTGGATTAATTTTAGAGAAAAAGAGGGATATATGAGGAGGGATATATTTAGAGAAAAAAGAAAGAAGAAAGAGGAAATGAAGGAGGCCAAGGGTTCATAGGTATCCTGTTTCATCAAAGACATTGAATGTAATGGAGTATCTAAAAGGAAAGGAAAAAGAAAAAAGGACAAAAGAAAAAAGAAAAAATATTCAAGAAAAATCATTCATAGTATGATAGTGTTGAGTATAAAAATGTCTTAGTTTTTGCTAAATTATCATTTTTTTACCATTCTCTATTCTGATATTGTTTTCAGGTAACATAATGTTTACTAAGTAGGGTGGAATTTGATAGAACCCGGGATGTTGCTTTATGTGGTTTGGTTTGGAAATTATGGCAGATTCTGACAATCTGCAGGGTTTTTTGTAAAATGGGTTTGATTTGAGTGACTTGGGAAAAATTAGAATTCAATTTAATTGATCATTTGTGCTTGTAGATTTGTTTTTCTAGATTGCATTGGGTTTCGCCAATGTAATGTTTGTTACAATTTTTGCATGGAATAGAATATATTCCTGTGTGAGAAGTGGTTGCATTGTTGGTTTGTTTTTAGATGTTTGTAAGATTTTTAATGGTTTGTGATGTGGTTTGAATGATTTGTATTCCTGAGTGGTTTGTTATGTGTGTTAATGGGTAGAGAGATAGGTCTGTGGGTAATGGGAATAATGGGAGTGTTTTTCTTTAGTTTATTTGATGAGTGTATATTGAGGTCTTTTTTCTAGTGTTTAATATGAAAAATCTAGGGTATTTTAGGCTTTTATGGGAATGTTTGATGTACTTAAATTCTTAATCTAGGTACTGTGGGTTACATATCCTAAGTGCTCATAGATAAAAGCCAATTATGAGCAGGAAAACTTTATCTTTTAAATTTTTTGGTGGGATTAAAAATGTATGTAATCATTTTTGTTTGTGGGTTTGCAGTAGACTTTAAAAAGTTAAAAATCATTTTGGAATTAAATTGTTAGGAAGTCCTGGAAGAGTATGTTGTTATTTGATTCTTTTTCATATGTAAAGTTGATGGAGGGTTCAACATTGTTTAATTTCTCTGCAATCTTTTCGATTTTTATGTTTTGGGGTCGGAAAATGAGTACATCGTCAATATATCTAAAATAAGTTATGTTACTAGGTAGTCCATATCTAAAAGGACTGGATTCTAAAAACTCTAAAAATAGACAGGCTAGCACTCCACTAATAGGGTTTCCCATATGAAGGCCAGACTTCTGTTTATAGAATTTATTATTAAATTTGAAATAAGTCATATTAGTTATGTGTTTGCAGATGTCAATCAAAGTGTTTATGGGGAGTGGTGAGTTGAATTTAATTTTTCTTAAGTGAATAGCAAGAAAGTTGAAGCACTTTTTGATGGGTATTTTTGTGTTGAGGGAAGTTATATCCAAGCTGTTCATAGTTTTGTATATCAGTGTCCTTCCTTTTATTAAGTAAGTCTCCAGAGTTTATGATGTCATCATCATCATCAAGTCGTGCCGCCAGCACGGATATCCTTGACCCTCTCTCGCCACTTTTCCCTATCGTTCATCGCCTCCGGCAGGTCTTCTGGGTTACATCCTGTGTCCTCACATAGCTGCTGTATGTAAGTTCGGGCTGGTCGTCCTGCTTTTGCTTGGCCATATGTGGGGGTCCATAGCAGTACGTCACTTACGAGCTCGTCTTTGCTTCTCCAGCAGTGTCCGGCGTGTCTGGCTCGTCTGACCTGTATAGTTTTCGTGATGGGGGGCAGGTGGCCGTACAGTTGGCGTCTCGTGGGGTCTTGTCGCCAGGACTTGTTCAATATTGCTCTCAACATTCTTGTGTAGTTGCCGTCAAGTTTCTTTTCCAGCCGTTTGGTTAGCGTCCATGTAGTGCATCCATATAGCAGTATCGATACAACTGCTGTCTGGAAGAAACTGCGCTTCATTTCATTGATCAGGTCTGATTTCCATATTATTGAGAGCCTATCTATAGCCGTCCATGCTTTCGTCAGCCGTGTGTCGATGTCGTTTTCTGTTGATGAGACGCTACTTCCTAGGTAGGTGAATTTGTCCACTAGCCTCAGAGAGGCTCCGTCTAGAGTGGTAATGTTGCCCGTTTGGTTGTAACACATATATTCAGTTTTGTGCGCATTGACATGGAGGCCAATGCCTGCTGCAGCTCGTTCCAAACTATGCAGTAGTGTCTCTGATTGATTAGGCGTATTCGCCAGTAACGCTAAGTCATCAGCTTAGTCGGCGTCTGTGATTGTTTTTGCGGGGTACCTTTTGCTTCTTTTCTTAGTCAGCTCGAAGCCATTTTCTCTGATTTTGTCGATCGAAGTTCTAAGCACGTAGTCTAGACAGATGATAAAGAGGTATGGGGCTAGCGTGTCTCCTTGTAGTACTCCTGCAACAATGTCGGAGTATTCCGTGTCTCCATCTGGTGAACGTACCTTTATTTTGTGTTTTTGTAGAGGATCATTATTGCTGCTACGGTTTCTTTTGGTAGGCCGTATGCTAGTAGGATTAGTTCCATTTTCCCTCTGTGGATGGAATCGAAGGCCTTGGTAAAGTCGACAAATAGTAATGTCGCCTGAAAGTTTTTTTCCCCGGACGCCTTCAAGGATTCTACGGATGGTCAATATTTGTGAGGTTGTGGATCTATTTCTCCGGAAGCCATTTTGGTTTTTCCTAAGGATGTTGTCTATTTTGGGTTCTATGCGGTTTCGTAGTAGGGCATTGTAGATTTTGGCTGCTATGGATGTAAGCGTTATCCCTCGGTAGTTCTTGGCTAATCCGAGGTCGCCTTTTTTAGGGAAAGGAAGGATGCATCCTTTCATCCATCTTTCTATCCTATTTTGACTATAGACAGCGTTGCATTGCCGGAGCAGTATATCGTCGAATTGTCTAGTCTTCCACACTTCTGGGGGGATCTCGTCTAGCCCTGCAGCTTTCCTATTTTTAATTTTTTTAAGAACCGAGTCGAGTTCTTCTTTGGTGAAAGGCCCTAGTTTAATGTCTAATTGCTTACTGATAATTCTGGTGATCGGTTCATCCGTTATTTTCGGTGGGCTTCCTAGTAGATTTTTGAAATGCTGTTCCCACAGTTTTACTCTTTCTTGTTGGCTTGCAGCTTTCAATTTTGCTTTGGCTGTGCTCTTCCTTCCACTTACTTCGTTTATTGTTTGCCAGGCTATCCTGGATTGTCTATCTTCCACCGAGTCTCTAATCTTATCTATCTGATTTTGTATGTATTCTGCCTGTTCTTTTAGATAAATTCCTGCTAACTGATATTGTGCTTTTTCTAGTTTTCGGGCATTTATGTTTGTTGGGTTCTTCCGATAGCTTTTGGAGGCAGTTTTCACGAATGCACGTTTTTCTCTAACCTCTGACGTTTCCCAAGGGACTCTATATTTAGTTCTAGGTTTTGTTGGGATACACTTTGATGCCGCTTCTAGGTGTGCTTCAACAAAGTTTTCATATTCGTCATTTGGGGTACCTTTTTCTGTCTTCTCTTGTAGTGTTTCGAATCTGTTTCTTAATTCTAATGCATGTAACTTAATAAAATCAAGGACACTGATATACAAAAGTAACAGTCAAAACCAAATTATTTCCTACCACCATCACTCAAACCTCCTTATTTTTCCTTTATCTATCTCTTGTCTTTAGACCCTTTCTCTCCTTTTATAACTTTTTACATTCTCCCTCAGTTGCTAAAATGTAGAAAAACACAAAAAATGTTTAGTCGGATGAAGTTCTTCTGTTGATAAAGAATGAAACATCACTATCAAACCTGTGGTAAGTGTTTGATTTATCCACTTCTCCTCTTATTTTTATCATTTTATCATATTCACCAAAATCTGCTATTTTTCAATATATATATATATATATATATATATATCTTTTCTTTAAGAAAAAAACCAAAGACCGGTTAATTCAGGATTATAAATTTATTTCTATCCCGTATTTTCAGTTTCTGATGTGAACTAAAAACATGAAGAAAAAATTAATCCAGGACTTCTTCAGACCCAATGGATAATTAATTAGAATTAAAATTAAACCAGAACAAACACGTGGGGTGTAGGGGGGACGAGATTTAGGAGTTACCTCTTCGTTTTATTGAATTTCCGTTTTATTTTAATTTTTCAAATTTCTTCTGTCAGTTATAATTACGGTAATTTCACTTTTTTATTTATTTGTTTAGTTTATTTTCTTTTCATGTTAAGTTCGGTAATTAACTTTTAAGAGAAATATTAATGCTTATATTAATTTCGATACCATTTAATTAGCTACCTATTTTTTTAGTGTATATGTTGGATACATTTTTTTTCTGGTTTCACTATTTATTTCTATGTTTTTAAATTTTTATAGTTTAAATTTAGTCTTATATCTACATCTAGCTATTAATTCACTTCTCTTATTTAATAACTTATCAGGCCATTTATAATTTAAGATATAAATTTTCTCTTCTAGGCATAAATTGCATCTACCGTTAAAACTATTTGGAGTATTTGATTTTCTCAAAATAAACCATTATACTAATATATATATATATATATATATATATATATATATATATATATATATATATATATATTCTCCCTGGACCTCTGCTAAGTGTAGTATAAGTTCCCTTTGCCTAGTTTAATACTGTTTAAGGAGCAAAATACTGTTGTAGGGGGATATATCACTTGCCTACTTACCACCAGATCAGATGTTTGAAGTGAAGCTGGATTCATGTGTTAATCTTATAAATATATTTGTTTTAGAGTGGTAGAAGTTAATGACGTTGAAATATAGAGAAAAAGTCGAACTGTTTATTATTATTATATATGATCGCTTATATTTCATAATCATAATCTTTCATCAATAATAATTATTATATGACATAATTAATAATCATTTGCATAAAATTAGTTGATGATGAATTATTTTTGAGTGGCTTACAAGAAAGAACTGGAAAAGATTTCAAATACCTTTTGGATCTTTTACAATTTTCTTTTGCAATAATTTTTACTTTGAAGACATTCTACTGAAACATATTTTTGATAATAACATAACCAACTTTTAAGATAGCAAAAGTTAAACTGAACTATTTTTATTATTGAAGTATGACTGTGACATTTATTATTGAAGTATGACTGACATTTAGAGAAAATAAGCAGAAATATAACATAGAAACTTTAGAAAAAAGAACACAGCAACTTCTCCGAACTTACAAAAAAATTTAAAAGATAAAGTTTTCCTGCTATTTCAGAATTTTGTCTCTGCAATGATTGGTCATGGATTCTTTATAAGAAGCAAAGTGTCCAATATAAAAATGAAATTTTGATATGATATGACAACAGCTGAAAAGAGAGGGAAAAGCTCATTCTTAATATAAAATATTGTTTTGGAATTTATCTATATAAGACTACATGTGTGAGTGAGTGCATGTTTTTGTGATAATATATTTTGAGAAGTTTTATCAGATATAAGTTGCAAAAGTCTAAGATCCCTGGAAATTCTGAAAGCATTGTAAATAGATTAGCTGCATTTTTGAAAAAAACAAAGTTTCTGATTTGAAGATGTTTTTCACATAAATATTTTTGAGTTGTCAAAATAAAGAGCTTTGTTATTTTGTGGGTGGTAGACTTTTTGAAACCATCAGCTTTCTTCCTTAATACTGAGCCAAAATCATAAAGTGTGCAATGGCTGTGTTACTGGAGTCTGAATTTTTTTTTCTGATTTATTTTTTCTGAATTAACTTTGATGATCAGTTACACAGAAATTACAGAAATATTTTCAAATTTTAAAGATACTTTTGGTTTGTAAACAATTATTTTGGAAAGCTATAAAATATGTTAGGAGATTGGTGGGATAGCATGACATATGCTAAGAAAATAGTGGGAATACATTAAACTTACAAAGAAAATTGTGAGAAGGAATGAAACATGTAGAAAAATAGTTGGGAGGTATGAAATACGGAGGGAAAATTTTGAGGTATGGAATAAAGAGAGAAAATTTTGGGGAGGTATGAAACATTGAGAATATAGTGGGAAGGTATATAACACACAGAGAAAATAGTTGAGAAGGTATGAAATATCTAGAAAAATAGTCGGAAGATATGAAACATGCAGAGAAAGCAATGGGGAGCTATGAAATATATAGAAAAAATTGAGGGGAAGAATGAAACATACATTGAAAGTAGTGAGGAAGTATGAAACATATAGAAAAAATAGGGGAGAGGGATCAGAGAAAAAAATGGGGAGGTATGAAACATCAAGAAAAAATAGAGGGGAGGTATGAAACATTCATAGAAAGTACTGGGTAGGTATTAAACATAGAGAAAATATTTGGGGAGGTATAAAACATGAAGAGAAAGTAGTGGGGAGGTATGAAACAGAGAAAGTAGTAGGAAGAAATGAAACATAGAAAAATGGTGGGAAGGTATGAAACATAGAGAAAATGTTTGGGGAGATATGGAAGATGTAGAGAAAGTAGTTGGAGAGGTATGGAAGATGTAGAGAAAGTATTTGGGGAGGTATGGAAGATGTAAAGAAAGAAGTGAGGAGGTATGAAACATTGAAAGAATTATGAGGAAGTATGAAATGTCTGTGGAAAATATTGCAAAGCTATAAAATATAGATGTGAGATAATGAAATATATAAAGAGAAATCTACTAAAACAGAATATGTTTTTGTTTGTTTGTTTGGTTGGTTGGTTGGGTTTTATGGCATATCAACCTTTGTAGATTATTCAACACCAAATCCATTTTTATGTAAATAATCCATTCTATTTAAAACAATTCAGTTTAGCATAAGTACACAGTTTAATTGTCAAAAACATTTCTATTTCAAACTATTCAGTTTATTCAAACAGTTATATATAACAATTCATTTTAGTGTAAGTACAGTTTCAATGTAAAAAATAGTTCAATTTCAAACAATTCAGTTTAGCATAAGTACACAGTTTAAATGTAAGTACAGTTTAATTGTCAAAAACATTTCTATTTCAAGCTATTCACTTTAATCAAACAATTCAGTTTAGCATAAGTATGCTGTTAGTTTTATTTAATCCATAGATAGGACCCTATCAGGTGCTACCACGCTGGGCCAGAATGGACCTGGGAGCAATGGCAATGAAGGGGTGCTCCATATTCCTCAAAGCCCCTGTATTACTGGGACCTTACCATCAGATCATTTAGTATCATATCCAGGACACTCATTGGTGGGGGGGGGTCTTACCCCTCTGCAAAGGTGCAGTCAGTGTATTCTACCACCCCAGCCAACTGGGCAGTACACAGAGTTAAATGTCAAAACAGTTTTATTTCAGATAGTTCAGTTTAGCATAAGTACACAGTTTAGATGTTAAAACAGTTCTATTTTGAGCAATTCAGTTTAGCAATAGTACTCAGTTTAAATGTCAAAACAGTTCGATTTTAAACTATTCAATTTAGCGTAAATACACAGTTTAAATGCAAAAATCAGTATTGTGAAGGAAGCACGGTTTAACTCTATTTAACCCATAGATAGGACCCTTATCAGGTGCTACCACTCTGGGCCAGAGTGGACCTGGGAGTGATGGCAATGAAAGGGTACTCTGCATTCCCCAAAGCTCCTGCATTACTGGAACCTCACCATCAGATTGTTTAGTGTCATATCCAGGACACTTGTTGGGGTGTCTTACCCCTGTAGAGGTGCAGTCAGTGTATTTTACAGACCCAGCTGATTGGGCAAGAGAATATATTTTTGTTATAACTGAGTACAGTTTTGATTTCATCTGTTGTTGTTTTTTTAAGAGTCTAGTGGAATTGTTAAATTTAAAATTAATTTTTGATTTGTAAATAATCTTTTTTTTATTTGGATTGATTTGTTTTATTTGGAATGAAATTTAAGGACTTTAATCCTCCAGTTTTTGTCTTTCTTTTAAAATGAAATGATGGGCAATGTTTTTCTTTCATAAAGTGATTTTGATCATTTTGCATATTCACCTAACCAGAGATATTTCCCTAATATCTTTATCCTATGAATACTGTTAAACATACATTTAAATATATGAATTTTATGTATTAAATATAATAGATATTATGGGATAGAGGTAGGATTTCTTATCAAATTTTCAAAATATTATTGTTAATAATAATTGACAAAGAATGAAACATACAGAGAAAATATATAAAGCATATTATGATAGTATTGAAATACTATACATTTTTTATTTTATTTTGAGAATTTAATGTTTTGATATAATCTTATTGTTACAAGAGTTTAATTAAATGGTAAAATACACACTAAGAAGTTTAAAGATGTTATTCACGTACACACACATAAACACACAGACACACATGTAAAAAATGTCAGTGTTTATTAAGACGCCATTGTTTTTCTCTAGAGGCATTAAATACAGATAATTGAGCATGTTTTAAAAGTACATTTGAAAGAATCCTTTGCTCTTTCAAATCAGAAATTTTGATTTCCCTAAATAAACTTATAAGAAAGGTGTGTTATCAAAGTTGCACTGAAGGCAGAAACTAAGTTCTCTCAGTCGTAAATTCAATGAGTTTATTAGTAAGACTGACATGCATATTTTGTTCATGCTTGTTATGCCTGTAGTAAATATTAATACTACATGTACATTGAATATTTTTATATGACTGTGCTGCCACCAGGAATCAACTTTTGGGTTGGTTGAAAATGTCTTTCTTCGAGATGACTTTTTTTTTACAATGAGCATGACTAATCTAGAGTACAGAGACAATAAATAATTGTCTTTCATAGAGAATAGGCATATCCATTAGGTGGCCTTGTAGACTGTCACATAAGGATTTTAAGTTCTTTGGCCTTTTTTTGTCTATTCTTTGAACAACAGAAATGTATAAAAATATAATCAGCTTCTTTTCTTTTCCTTTAATTACCCAAAATGTACGGATGTATAAAGAATAGCTGTTGGATATTGACTTGAAGACCTCTTTGACATCTGTGGATATAATCAAGGAAGTCGGACTGGGAATGAAAATAATAGGAAATGCACCTGGTACCAAAAGTAAATAAGACACAGGTGTTCTTGGAGGAAATGCTGCGTAAATTGTGTGGGTGACATTGTAGAAGTAAGTGTGATCACGTGCATTGTGTAGGCTGCAGGCTGAAGGTTTGACCATGAGAATTTGCATGGGCGTCCGGGATATTATATAACCTAGGAAGAAAAAATGCTTCACTAAAGATTTGTACCTTGGCTTCTGTGTGTGCAGCTCAGCTGTTTTTGACTCCCTTACTTTATCCATCCGAAACATTTTGGGTTTCAAAAAGGAAAAGAAAAGAAGCTGATTGTATTTTTATACATCAGGACTGTTGTCTTTCTCTACTATACAACATAGCAAGTTGAAGCTACAATTGTTTACACAAGATTATCTTTTGTAACTTGAAACCATATAATGATTCACAAAAAAAAGACCAACTCCAGCATGAAATAGTCCGGCAAAGATTGACATATTATTAAAACAAAGAATCAATCAAACAACAGATATATACACTCAAACATACTTATACATACACATATATACATATGTTAATATATATACTCATATATAGGTAATTATACACACATTTACGATTTGCTTGACATGTAATGGTTATTGATATAAGAAAATAGACCTGACATGTTCAAACCCTGGACAAGACTGTTTGCATTTTATTTTGCACTAATACCCTTGAGAAAGGCATGAATCCATCCCTTCTTCTCTAAGCTATGGGTAAATAGTTGGGCAGACTTGGCTCTTTCTCTTGGTAAAGCAACCAGTCTAGGAGAATGAATGGTCTGAATTTAAACCGGGTGTATTCCTCTTAAAAACTGACCTTGTGTTTCATTCTGCACATGATAGAGGGGTTGGGTAAATACAGAAATACAATCACACACACACATACATATATATACTGATATGTACTCACACATTCATACTATAATAAGTACTAAACTCATACGGTTCATGGAATTTTCATACTAACATTTTTCTTTCAGTTAATAAAAAAAAGCTATTATTGACAACATTGGCCTAGTGGTTAGAGTGTTCGCCAATGGCCCGGGAGACCTGGGTTCAATCCCAGGTCGAGTCATACCAAAGACTCAAAAAAATGGTACTTGATGCCTCCTTGCTTAACACTCAGCATTATAAGGTACGGATCAAGGGTAAAGTGAAGCAATCGAGGGAAGGAGTAGTGCCCTCCCCTACACCTTGGTGTAGTAGCTATCGAAAAGGGAGCCTTCGGGTCACCCTCGACTATGGTCGCCAACTTTTACTTTATCATTGACAAATAAGTGATAACAAAATATCCAAACAATCTAGGATTAAATCTTTGGTTTCATAATCTCCACTAAAAGTTGCTTTTTGGGGGGAAATTACTTAAAAGAAAAGGACTTTTCCTTGTAATAGTTGGATGCTAATAAGAAATTCAAGGTATACAGAATAAATAAAATTGAAACTTTGGTTTTATACTTGGGTGCGTCAAAAGTTTTGTGATATTTCAGTATGTGCTAGTATGCAGTATATATATCATAGGATCAAAACAGTTCAAATCATGGTTGGTACCAACTGTGCATGGTAGTATTGTGGTAATTAGTGTGCTGACATGTTGTGCATTGTTTCTCTGCATGTGTGATTTGAAAACAGTCCAGATAAACATGCAATATAGTCTAATTCAGGAACTTATGCTTTTGCATTTGAACTGGGCCATAATGCAGCAACCTAAATATTTGTTTTGTGAAAGGTGAAGGTGCAATTATCCACAGAGGATTCAAGAAATTTTGCTTTGGTTGCACTAAGCTTGATGATTAGGCAAAATCAGGTAGGCCTAAAACTGGATTTTGATGCTGTACTCCAAGCCAGAGAAATTAAGCTTGTGAGCTCGTCATCTTACCATTCAGTGTAGTTCATCACCTTTATGACCCCATCAAAAGCATCTAAAGCTACCAAATTTTATCTCATGTTACCAAAATATTGTAAAATCTTTGACTCACCCTAATAATGTTTGCTAAAAGTTCTTTTTCATGAAGAAATGACTACAAAGAAAAAGGCTTTCCTTTGTAATTGCTGGATGTTAATGAATAGATTTCAGGTCAACAAGATGCATAAGATTTAATCAGAATAATGCAAATATGTCTCTTTTGTAGAGTCAAATAGAAATTTTATTTTGTAAGCAAATAAAATGTAAGTCTCTTTCCTTGCTATCTTCTTAAAAATATATTGCTTGTAAATTTTTTTATTTGAAAAATTTTTTTTGCTTTTATTTGAAAAAAATAAAAAAATACAAGCTGAGGTCGTTCTTAGCAGTTAAGCTTATTGGCGGGAAAATTCATTGCTATTTTGATTAATTAAAAGATAGTGGACAGGATAAGATGAGAAGATGGCTTGTTTGTTGAATTATAAAGAATTTTAAAAAAATGGTGAAATAGAAAAAAAAAACTGATGAAGATCTCATTCAAAGAGAAAGTAAGAAAAGTTTGACCAAAGAACGATAGAATTTATCTAAAGTTGAGCAAGAGAAATAAGTTTAGAACTATTGGAAAATAAGATAAAACAAATAAATTAATAAATATGTAAATAAATAATAAAAAATAATTAAAAAAGAAACAAAATAAATACACTGTGGGAAAAAAGATTAATAAATAAAATGATAATCAAGGTTGAAAACAAAAAGAAAATACATTTTTCCCATGATGCTAAAAATAAAAATTAATGGAAATGGCTTTTGGTTATCTACCCATTTTTATGACCCCACTTCCACGAAGGAGAGAATGTCTTTTTTTTCTTACTTCCCAAGGCATTGCACATGAATGTGTTTTTGGTAGCTCCTTTAGATAGTCATGAAGTATGTACAAAGTTTTGGCTTTTGGTTTTTCCCAACTCAGTGCAATCTCTGACTTGAGCACAACCATTACTGCAATTATTATCATTATTATGTAAGTTTTTTTCACACCAGTACCACCACTATTATTATTATTATTATAATTAATACAATTATTTTACTCCTTTGAGGGTTTTTCATACCAGCATTAACTGAGGGTTTCTCAATGGAGTTTGAGTGACTGCAAGTCTCCTCAAGTCTCTAGGACTCTTCTCAGGATTCTGATGGATCTTATTAATGATGTAGTCAGGATGGTCTCTACTTCTCTTTTTCCAAGTTTTCAGTCCTTTTACCAATCCTTTAGGGATTGTTCCAGGCCACTGATCACAATTAGTATCACCATCACCTTAATGTTCTATAGTTTTTTTAATTCTCCAGCAAGGTCTAGATATCTATCTCTCTTTTTGCTTTCTTTTATTTTTACTCTGTGGTTTGCCAGGACAGCAAAGTCCACTATTTTGCAGGTTACCTTCTTTTTGACAATTACCAGGTCTGGTTGTCTGGCTGAGATTAGGTGATCTGTTTGTATCTTAAAATCCCAAAGAATTTTGTAAATCTCATTCACCAGAATAGCTTCCGAGCTGTGCTTATACCTCTTGTTTGTATGGTCAAATCTAAATTTTGCTCAATTCCCAGTGGATTATCTTCCTCGCCCAGTCATGTCCAGCCTTATACACTTTTTGTGCTAATTTAATGCATTCGCTTATTATATGATTGATTGTTTTGTCTCTATCACCACATAATGTACATTTGCTATTTTATTGTGTCTAATCTATTTTTGCTTTAACATGGCATTGTTGTGTGCTGCTATTAGAAGAGATACAGTTTCTCTCTCTCGAGGCTTCTCTTTTTTTAACCATGTTCTAATCTTCTTGTGTGAGATTTCACTTGTTTGTTGCTTGAAATGTCCACACAATTGTTTTCAAGTTATTGTTGATCTATTGATCCTTGTGTTGTTTGCATTGTATCTGGTTGCTGTAATCATATTTACCCAACCCCTCCGTTCGGGCAGGATATGACACAAGGTCAATTTTTAAGCGGAGTTTAACAGGTTTTAATTCAGAGTATTCCTTCTAGACTAGTTGCCTCACCAAGGCTGAAGAACCCAGTCTGTTCTACTATTTACTCATAGCTGGAGGGAGAATAATTGGATTCATACCTTGCCCCAGGATATTAGTGCTATGTTAAATGTAATCAGTCTTGTGCAGGATTTGAACTTGTGTCGCTGTGTCCATTTCCTACAACGATAACCATTACACCACGGGCACCTCCAATCTGGTTGCTGTAATCAGTCTTTCTTTGCTCTTTTGTATGTAGTCTTCAAATTGTCTTATTAATGTATCAATGCTATCTTCAGTGTTGGTGAGCCCTCTTCCTCCTCCTTTTTTTGACTCATATAGTCTGCCTATATCATTTTTAGGATGTAAGGCCTTATGCATAGTCATTAGTTTTCTTGTTCTCTGGCCCATTTGTTGAAGTTCTTCCATCACCCCCTTCAAGAATGGTCCTGAGTATCTTACATGGGGGACAGCCCAGGTGTTTATTCCATTGATGAGATTTCTGCTATATAGTTTAGTTTTGAGTAGTTTTCTCATTCTCCTGAGATATTCCTTATAATTTTTTCTTTTATCTCTGCTTGTTTGTCGGTTTCTGCTTTGAATTTTCCCAAGTATTTGTAAGTTTCCTTTTCTCCACTATTCTGATTTTTTCTTGATTTGGTAGTTCTATTTCTTTCATCGTTCACTGTTTTTCACTTTTTATTATTAACATAGCACATTTTCTTTGTCAAATTTCATCCCAATATCCTGACATACCTATCCTCAATGCCTGTATGAGGGTTTCCAATTTAAAAAAAATTTGGCAAACAGTTTGATGTCATCCATATACATGAGGTGGTTGATTTTTTTCTTGAAATTTATGAAGTTTAGATCCACCTGCACATTTTCTGAGTCTGTGATTCAGTGGCATCATCGCTATTTCAAATAGTAATGGTGATAGCACATGTCCCTGGAAGATACCTCTCTAGATTTTCATCTCAGCTAAACTTTTTCCTCCTGCTGTCAGTTCCACTCTCCAGTTTTTCATGATTTCCTCAATAAACATTATGACTTCTTGTACATTTTGAAACAGTCTATTATCCAGGTTTGCAGGACTATATCAATTATTATTATCATCAACTGACTTCTGGCCCTACACCTAAACTCAAAAGATTATGGATATAACAAAAGAGATGTTTAGAGTTTTGTTTTCTTTAAACCTTATAAAAAAAAGAATAAACACTCTATTGTAAAACACAAGGCTTTTGTTGCTTCTTTATTTTAATAATTGTTTTATATGTGAACATGCACACATACCTATCCAACTTAATCAACTTAATCACCATAAGTTTTAAACCCCATAAAGAAAAAGTTAATGAAATGAAGAGTTATATAGAATAAAAGCATTTACAAAAAAAGATGGATGATGAAAAGGTACAAAAAAGACAACTGAATATTCTCACTTCAATGTCTCAAAACTTACAAACTGGAAAAATGACTAATGAGTCACAACTGAGGCCATTTCCGGCTCCAGAAGGAGTAAATTAATTTTGGCTAAAAGTCAATTTGGCACTCAGTTGTCCCCAAACCCTTACACATGCCAATCCATTCACTAATAAGGATTTTCCAACCAATTCTAATAAAATTAACATGACACAAACATTTTTAGCCAATTTCATCACTTATATATTTCTTTGAAGTGTTACTACACTAGTTAAACATTTAATTACCCTGAAATTAAATTCAACAATACAACAAAAAGTAGATGATATTCAGGCAAAAGAGGATAGACAAAAACACAGAAAGCTTTCTTCTAATGCAAAAAAAAGGAAGAAATTTAACTTATAGCTTGGATGTCTGCCACAAAGGGACTGGCTGAATAAAAATGAGAGGAAAAGAAAATAAAGGAATGAAATGAAGAGGAGAAGAAATTCCAGAAAAAAAGAAAGGAATTAGAGAAAGTTACAAATAAAAAGAAGTCATCAGGTGAGGGGAAAAACAAAAAGTATGTATTGGGAGGGGAAGAAAAGAAGAAAGGGCAAATTTATGAAGAAAGATGGAGGATAAAGCTGATAAACCAAATCAATAAAAGATGGAAGAGAGAGAGAGAGAGAGAGAGAGAGAGAGAGAGAGAGAGAGAGAGAGAGAGAGAGAGTATGGAACAATGAAGCTTTTTAAAAGGATAGCACAGTCAGTAAAAAGATAAGTTTCTAGTTTGGTTTCTTTTGTTTAATGACCTTCATAACAACCATATCAACCTTCATGGGTTATTTAATGCTAGAGCTATCCTTGTTGAAGCACAGCAATGATAATTGGGGAATAAGAGAGTTCATACCATTCTCAGGGGCAAACTCACTTACTTCAATGCAATACAGCACTTCAGCCAATATGCCATAGGGACTTCCCAGAGGGAAAAAGAAGATGGAAAGCAATTAGGGAGTGAATACTGACCAATATATATTCAAAAAAGATATGAAGTAGTAAATGTAAAAAAACATTTTATTTTTATCCTTAACAAATGAAGTGTGGCTTTTATTCATGAACAGTATTTTTTTACTACAACTGATTTTCAAATTACAAGATGGAGCTTGAAAGAGAAGAGAATTATTGCAAAAATATGATATGAAATAAGAAAAGAAATATTGCAATAATGTGATATGAAAGAGAAGAGAAATATTGCAAAAATATGATATGAAATAAGAAAAGAAATATTGCAATAATGTTATATGAAAGAGAAGAGAAATATTGCAAAAATATGATATGAAATAAGAAAAGAATATTGCAATAATGTGATATGAAAGAGAAGAGAAATATTGTAAAAATATGATATGAAATAAGAAAAGAAATATTGCAATAATGTGATATGAAAGAGAAGAGAAATATTGCAAAAATATGATATGAAATAAGAAAAGAAATATTGCAATAATGTGATATGAAAGAGAAGAGAAATATTGCAAAAATATGATATGAAATAAGAAAAGAAATATTGCAATAATGTGATATGAAAGAGAAGAGAAATATTGCAAAAGTATGATATGAAATAAGAAAAGAAATATTGCAAAAATGTGATATGAAAGAGAAGAGAAATATTGTAAAAATATGATATGAAATAAGAAAAGAAATATTGCAATAATGTGATATGAAAGAGAAGAGAAATATTGCAAAAATATGATATGAAATAAGAAAAGAAATATTGCAATAATGTGATATGAAAGAGAAGAGAAATATTGTAAAAATATGATATGAAATAAGAAAAGAAATATTGCAATAATGTGATATGAAAGAGAAGAGAAATATTGTAAAAATATGATATGAAATAAGAAAAGAAATATTGCAATAATGTGATATGAAAGAGAAGAGAAATATTGTAAAAATATGATATGAAATAAGAAAAGAAATATTGCAAAAATGTGATATGAAAGAGAAGAGAAATATTGTAAAAATATGATATGAAATAAGAAAAGAAATATTGCAAAAATGTGATATGAAAGAGAAGAGAAATATTGCAAAAATATGATATGAAATAAGAAAAGAAATATTGCAATAATATGATATGAAAGAGAAGAGAAATATTGTAAAAATATGATATGAAATAAGAAAAGAAATATTGCAATAATGTGATATGAAAGAGAAGAGAAATATTGTAAAAATATGATATGAAATAAGAAAAGAAATATTGCAATAATGGGATATGAAAGAGAAGAGAAATATTGCAAAAATATGATATGAAATAAGAAAAGAAATATTGCAAAAATGTGATATGAAAGAGAAGAGAAATATTGTAAAAATATGATATGAAATAAGAAAAGAAATATTGCAAAAATGTGATATGAAAAAGAAGAGAAATATTGCAAAAATATGATATGAAATAAGAAAAGAAATATTGCAAAAATGTGATATGAAAGAGAAGAGAAATATTGCAAAAATATGATATGAAATAAGAAAAGAAATATTGCAATAATATGATATGAAAGAGAAGAGAAATATTGTAAAAATATGATATGAAATAAGAAAAGAAATATTGCAATAATGTGATATGAAAGAGAAGAGAAATATTGTAAAAATATGATATGAAATAAGAAAAGAAATATTGCAATAATGTGATATGAAAGAGAAGAGAAATATTGCAAAAATATGATATGAAATAAGAAAAGAAATATTGCAAAAATGTGATATGAAAGAGAAGAGAAATATTGCAAAAGTATGATATGAAATAAGAAAAGAAATATTGCAATATTGTGATATGAAAGAGAAGAGAAATATTGCAAAAATATGATATGAAATAAGAAAAGAAATATTGCAATAATGTGATATGAAAGAGAAGAGAAATATTGCAAAAATATGATATGAAATAAGAAAAGAAATATTGCAAAAATGTGATATGAAAAAGAAGAGAAATATTGCAAAAATATGATATGAAATAAGAAAAGAAATATTGCAATAATGTGATATGAAAGAGAAGAGAAATATTGCAAAAATATGATATGAAATAAGAAAAGAAATATTGCAATAATGTGATATGAAAGAGAAGAGAAATATTGCAAAAATATGATATGAAATAAGAAAAGAAATATTGCAATAATGTGATATGAAAGAGAAGAGAAATATTGTAAAAATATGATATGAAATAAGAAAAGAAATATTGCAATAATGTGATATGAAAGAGAAGAGAAATATTGCAAAAATATGATATGAAATAAGAAAAGAAATATTGCAAAAATGTGATATGAAAGAGAAGAGAAATATTGCAAAAATATGATATGAAATAAGAAAAGAAATATTGCAATAATGTGATATGAAAGAGAAGAGAAATATTGTAAAAATATGATATGAAATAAGAAAAGAAATATTGCAATAATGTGATATGAAAGAGAAGAGAAATATTGCAAAAATATGATATGAAATAAGAAAAGAAATATTGCAAAAATGTAATATGAAAGTTGATGTTGAAACCTTTAACAATTTGTCTGGTTTGATCCAATAAAGGAGAAAAGAGATAAGCCAAATGCTGATCAAGATTAGTTCTAATAATTTTTATTTATTAACTTTTTTTTATTTTTCTTTCATATCTATTTTCCCTCAGATAATCCAGGAAAAAAGAAAATTTTAATTGATAAAGGCCTGGTGATACTTTTGAGATTCTCCTCCTAAATTTCAAGAAAGTTAAACTGTGTATGAGATGGAGGTGTCTATGATGATCATTGTATCACAGAGTCTTTGATCCTGACAAATTGGTGCCAATGTTAGTCATATAACAGGAGGGATCTATTAACAAATGATTTGATTCATTACAAGGAACAGCAGTTTCTTCAACATGTCCCCCAGACCACCTACCAACCAATGCTAAAGTTGACTTGGCCAGCTTCACCAAAGACAAACCTGTTAATTATCCATCTTCAGATACCCCACAAGCACAACATGAAAGTATTGTCCAACAAGTCCTTACAAACAGCATAACCCAGAACATTACACACTCACCTATATACTTGATCAAGCAAGATACCTTTGGCAAAAACTGAAAAACTACTTATTCCAATGTACTTTCATAATTGACACCAAATCAAAAGGTGGTAGTCCCTGTGGTGTTATGTTTAAAGGGCTAGATTGCAGCCTTGAAGTAAGTAGGTTCAAACTCCAGTCACATTATTACATTCACTTTTGGACTAATACCCTTGGGAAAGGCATGAACACCCTTGTCCTTCCCATGAGTTAAATAGTATTACTGTTGTTCTTCTACAAGAATGGCTTTGATATTAAATAATCCACGAAAGTTGATATGCCATTAAATAAAGAAACTAAAACCAAGTGAAAAACAATATTTATCTTATGATTTAACTATGCTGAAAATACTGGCTTCTAATAGATCGCTAAAGTTAAGCATCAATGAACATGTACAGAATTCAATGAGTGACCACTTATTCCCAGCAGCCACTGTAAGTAGTCTGTGTGCCAGTTAAGCAAAGTTGAGTAAATAAGAATCTTGAAAAAACTGCAATGGTATAAAATTAGCAGTTCAGACAAAATGGTTGGTTGGTTTTTATGGTATATCAACCCTTGTTGAGTTATTTTATGCTCAAACCAGTTTTTTCTTTCAAGCAATTATATAGTTTCAAGTCATTAATGATAATGAACAATTATTTGTAAACAATTATAGTTTCAAGAAACTATTCTTAATACAAAAAATCTCTTTGGTTTGATTTGTTTGTGTTTTATGGCATATCAACTCTTGTAGGTTATTTAATGCCAAATCCTATATATATATATATATATGATTTCTTAGTGAATAGTTTGTAGGTAATATTACTTTTAAATGAGCCAAATCTCATTTGTTTGCTTACAGTTAAATGGTTTCAAGTATTGCTATCTAATTCTAATAATTCACTTTAATATCAATCATCTGCTTGTACACAGTTAAATTGTTTCAAATATTGTAAATGATTAAACAGTACTATTTGACCTATAGATGGGACCCTAACAGGTACTACCTCTCTGAGAGTAATGGTAATGAAGAGGTACTCCATATTCCCTGAACTTCCAGGCCTTGAAAGACTCACCATCAGATGGTTTTGTGTCATACCAAGGACACTTGTTGGGTGGGGGTCTTATCCCTCTGCAGAGATGCAGTTAGCATATGCTACAGTCCCAACCAAATGGGTGACAAATAATTTGTATGTAATTATATATTTTTGTGTGTTCCTATCGAATACTAATAATTTTCAGGGTTTGATTGTTTGATGGGTTTATTTTGTGGCATGTCAACTCTTGTTGGGTTACTTAATGCTAAAGTTGATCCTTTTTGCCAGCAGTTATATATTTTCAAGTAACTAATGATGATAATTCAATGGTCAACCCAACCATCATGGCCCTGTGCCACAGTTCGTCTACCTAACTTCTGATTGCTTCCTTTAATATAAAGAGTCCAGGCTCCGGGGAAAAAACCTCTGCTCACATGAACCTCCCAGAACTAAAGTATATTAGAAAATGATATCTTTGGTTATTGACCTCTGACTGTACTAGAGCCAAAGATTTTTGTTTATAATGGTCATTTAAAAACTAACCTTTTCATTCCCATCGAGAAATAATTTTCTTTCAATTTTATCATCTATTAAATTCTATCAAACTGTTGTTTAGCTATCCTTTTCATAGAACTATACACACACATCTATGTATATGCATACATATATGCTACAAATGCTCATGCACCCACATACAATTATGCCTGTGCCTACATATATATATGCTAAACTTATGCACATACATACTGATATAGATGTTTGCACCTACACATCTATACATAATTGTATCTAGATATGTGCACCTAGTAACAGAAGAGCTTACAGTGTCATGCAAAGACAATTTTTGATCTCATAAATGATGGGATGGATGAAGTCAGATCTGTGACTACAACCCAGGTTTATAAATGTTGTGTAATGCTTTTAAAAATGATTTTTTTAGTACATTTGTTACAGGTATAACAATTTTCTCTTCCCATCTGTAAGTACATTTTTTTCAGATTGGTGTTAATAAGCATCCCACTCTTCCAGAAACCAATGACCAGCAGATGTAAAAAAAGACAAATGTTAACATTATAAAAATAAGAAATGTATTTGAAAAGTTTGTACATTTAATTGCTAAATAAAAGAAAGAATGTTCTTTTTATGACAGTCAATTTCCTTGTGATTGTTAACACAAAGCAGACACATTAAAGAAAGGACTGTATGTATGTATGAGTCAGTATGATGTGTTATTCCAGGTGCTGTGGTCAACTGGAGACAGTGAGTATGTCTTGTGAAAAGTTGTTATCATCCTCTTGATGGTGAGTTTTGGTCTGTCTGTTGGTGAGACTTAATTTTATTCATCTTTTATATTCTTGGTGCTGAGAAAAGTGGATCAGAAAGTAATCTTCTGAGAATCAGCGGGAATCGATTTTATTGATTTATAATTTGCCAATCAATTGCTGCATAGTTCCACACATTACTTAAGTTCTGTTAGCCAAGCGAAGTATTCAATTCAAAATGTAAATAAAAAGAAATAATTCAATTAAAAATTTAGTTAATTAAAGAAATTGGCACACCTAGAGATTATTGGTGACATTAAAATTTGGAAAGCAAAATAAATAAAGGATAAGCTTTGCATAAGATTCCAAGGACATGCGGGTTCAAATCTCAGAGAGTTTATCTTTTACTCTTTCTAATCCATACTAATCCTTGTTGTTGTAGATTGATGATTTGACTGAGTTGTAATAAAAAAATACCCCCCCCCCAAAAAAAAACAACAAACCAAAAACAAATAAAGATTGTGGGGAGATGATAGATAATTCTCTCTTTTGCTTCTGTTCTTTGAAAAGTAGAGACATGTCTTAGACCCTGACAGGGAATGGTAAAACCATGTGGCTATCTTACTTTCCTCATCAATATATTGCTTGTACATGGAACAATATGTGAATATTTTTACAGCTGTTAGAATAAGTTTGTATATTCTTTCTTCTTAATACCATTGATATATTATGCATTTAAAAAGATAAATGTTCTTGTATGTATGAATGTATTTCTCTTGTCTTTCATTCTGTTGTATTCAGTATTAGTATATGATGTTTTGGTTTGGTTTGGTTTTATGGCACTTCAACCATTGTAGGCTGTTTAATGCCAAATCCATTTTCATACATATAAACAGTTCTATTTCAAACAATTCAGTTTAGTATTCGTATAGTTTTTTGTTTACATTCAGTTTAGTACAAGTACGCAGTTTAAATGTCAAAACAGTCCCATCTCAAACAATTCGGTTTAGCACAAGCACACAGTTTAGTTCTATTTGACCCGTAGATAATACCCTATCAGGTGCTACCACTCCGGGCCAGAGTGGACCTGGGAGCGATGGCAATGAAGGAATACTCTGCATTCCCCAAAGCTCCAGCATTACTGAAACCTTTCCATCAGATTGTTTAGTGTCATATCCAGGACATTTGTTGGGGGAGTCTCACCCCTCTGCAGAGAAGCAGACAATGTATTCTACAGCCCCAGCCAACCAGGTGATGTTAGTACATCATGGATATTTGTAATTACCTAACCCCTCCAGTAAGGGCAAGATGTGAAGCAAGGTCAATTTTTAAGTAGATGGAATTCAAAGTTCTTCTAGACTGGTTGTCTAACCTAAACTTAATAACACTGTCTACCCTGCTATTTATCGATAGCTATGGAGGAAATAGATGGATTCATGGTTCTCCGAAAGACATTAGTGCAAAGCAAAATGCATCAGCCTTGTGCGGGATTTGAACCCAAGCCACTGATTTTATTTCCTATGACAATAACTACGACACTAATCCTGAATATTCTAACTTTAATATTGGTCCTTGCTAAGTGGTGACTTAACTGAATATTTTCTTGAGCATCAAGCATACGAATAAGATGAAAAGAAAATATGTGTTGAAATTAACGAAGGATAATATTTCATCTAAAAATAAAAATGGATAAAATACATTAATTGTGCTTGTTCAAAGAAGGGGAATTATTGTAGAATATAGAGCAGTAAAACTTGTTTTAATTTGACTTTGTACACCAGTCACTAACCCAATGTATTTCTTGTTTAGTAAAGTGTGCTTGACAATCTCATTTTTTCTATTATGAAATTTATATGGTCTTTTTTTCTTTTGAATTAAATGTTGCCATTATGTGTTAAATTACTGCAAACTTAAATATATAAGATATATAAAAATCATTGCATAGATCAAAAGTGCTCAAATGCTGGCCAGCAAAGCAGTATACAAAATAAAAACAATTTGAATCTCACCTTCTAAAGCTTATTCTATAATTGATAGTTTCATATATTTTCTATAAAATTGAAAACACTATTGTCCAAGAGAACTTTTTTCATCTAATGATTGTATTTTTTTATAAAAAACTTATAAAAATAGTTGTTATGGAATAAACCTTAGACACCTTGTCATGATAAACTTTCATGATCATCCCCCTTTAAGCAAACTCTTAAAAGGATGTCTGATAACTCAAAGATGGCTGCCTTGTATGCTACAATAGCAATAATAATACTAGCATTATAATGTTTTAATAAAGCCGCCAAGCTATGGTAATTCTTGTTGTTGTCAGTTCATCACATTTACACACACACACACACACACACACACACACACACACACACACACACACACACACACACACACACACACACACACACACACACACACACACACACACACACACATATATATATAAACTAAAATTGTTACCTCACTATTCTTCATAGTTTTAAAACTAAAAGTTTCATGTGTAGATGAAACAGTCTTCAGACAAGAGGAAAATGGATGTCCAAACTTAGAAAGGAATAAAATATACATCATGAAATTCCTTTTAAGTAAGGTGTTATTAATATATTTTTCTATGGATTATGTAAAATAAGCATAGCAAAAATCAACTGTTGGAATCAGATGACAGTTATTAAAACAGACAGAAACATATTCTAAATGATTGAAAAAAAAGAACATATCACAAAGGCTGAAGAATGTATTTATGTCAGAAAACTGAACTGCATCAGTATTTAAAATGATGATAGTTGACAGATATCTGCTTTAATTTGTCAGGATCTAAACTATGAAATATATCTTATGATGGTATATAATATCATTTAAATTTTGAGAAATTTGAGGATATTACTTTGGAATAATCAGATATCACAATATATATATATATATATATATATATATATATATATATATATATATATTTGTGTGTGTCTGTTAATATGATGCTTCAAATATCACTAAGGATTATAAAATTTCATATGATAATCATAAATATTGGCATATTTTTCTTTTTTTCCTATTTAATGTGTAATGAAATATTTCACTCAGTCTGGAAACTTTACTTAGAAAAATAATCAAAATCTGTGAATTGTGCCTGCAGTAAGAAGGTGAATTATTGAAGAATACTGGACATAAAAACTTGTTTTAACTTGACCTTGTCTGTATTTGCACATCAGTCATCAATCCAATGTATTTCTTGTTCAGTAAAGTGTGGTTGAGAATCTCATTTTTCATATAATAAAATTAATATTGTCTTTTTTTTTTTTTTTTAAACCTTATGAATTAAATGCTGCCATTGTGTGGCAGATTACTGCAAACTTAAATGTATATCATAAACTAACCTTCTCAGAACTAAAAAATGATTGCTGGAATATGATTCTACTTATAAATTTCCTCAGACTTGGCACATGACAAATTAGGTACGAATTATACGAAACGATGGAGTGATTGTTCATCAGGAAATTTATTGGAAGAATCCTGGAGAAACTGTTGTGTGGAAGTGAAGATGAAAAATTATTATTGATTATTGTTGGATTTGATTATTTTCTTTTTGAATTCTTTTCTTTTCTTTTCCTTCTTTCAATTCTTTTTTTTTTAAAAAAATCTTTCTGTCTTTTGAAATCTTTATAAAATCTCATCTTTCAATGCTTCATTTTCCTTGTTCATTTCTCTTTTTTTTTCATTCTTCTTTCACATCTTTCTGTCTTCTGAATTCTTTAATGATTCTATTCTTTCAATTTTCCTTCTCTTCATTCACTCCTTTTCTTTCTTCATTTTTCTTTCACATTTCTCTGTCTTTTAAATTTTTTAAAAAGTTTCTTCTTTCAATTTTTCCTTCTCTTTATTCACTTCACTTTTGTTTTCATTCTTCTTTCACATCTTTCTGTCTTCTGAATTCTTTAATGATTCTATTCTTTCAATTTTCCTTCTCTTCATTCACTCCTTTTCTTTTTTCATTTTTCTTTCACATCTTTCTGTCTTTTCAAATCTTTATTAATTTCTTCTTATAATTTTCACTCTTCCTTTTCAAACCTCTTTCTTTTCATATATTTCCGTCTCTTCTTCCTTTTACATCTTTCATAGATATTTCTTAACAAGGAAAAATAAAAAAAAAAGCAACAATGACTCATTTGCGAAGTTCTGTAGGCTGGAAATGACTCTAACTGGTCTTCTTTTTTATATATTCTCTTCTGGATGAAACTAACTTCTCCAAAAATTTTCTTACATCTTGTTTACAATGTTGCCAGAGGAAATGCAACACTTAGCAAGCTTTAATCCACCTTCACAAGAAGATTTCAACCAATGGCAAATAAATGAACTGCTCCATTAATACCATACATTTCTATATACTTATTTGGTTTTTAGTCTTCTGATCAAATCAATATTTTTGTATATATCAGAATATTGTGAAAGACACAAGGTATCACTGTTGTTTTAATACACAAACATGTGTGCACTCTAGATAACCTCTGAACTATAAATGTATTGATGCTTCTATTCATGAAGGAATAAAAGATAATAATTAGAATTTTGTAGTTATGTTCATTATATTAAAATTTTGGATTTGTAAAAAATTATGTTTAGTGCAAATGTTGATTTCACAAAACTATCCTTCAATTGCAAATTGTACTGAAAATTGCTTCATTTTTTATGTAAGAAAATTGCTTTATTCCAAGTTAGAGGCTTTTAACTGTATTGCTTTAATAAAGATCTGGCTTTAATGTGCTGTTTTTGCTGTGTAATGATTACACTCATCTACACACACATGCACACACACAAACACACACACACACTCATATTGAATATGTTGGCATCAGGTATGTTGACAAATTGAGAATGCAGGGGAATTGGTTGACTGGAATCCTATCTAATTACTAAAGTAAATGGATAAGCAATAAAGGAAAAAAAGAAAGCATAGGAAAAAGAAAGCAAAGAGAGGTTAAGTTGGAAGAAAAGAGGAATTAAAAAAAGAGGGAAAGAACCTGAAGTGACATATTGAGAGAAATATATAGAATTGTAATGAAAGAAGTAAAAAAAAGAAGAGAGGGAGAGAGAGAGGGAGGAAGAAGGATAGATAGACAGATAGAGAGAGGGAGAGAGAAATACTTATGATTATTACCAGTAAAAAATAAAATGCCCTATTATTTCTAAAATGTCTTGTGTTACTTTAGCAACTGAATTTCTCTTTACTCTGCGATGAAAGCAGATTGTATGAAATATATATATATATTCGAAATACTTTCAAAACTCTTCATTATTCTAACCATTTCATACCTCCATATTGTCTTCCTTTCTCTTATATATATATATATATATATATATATATATATATATATGAGAAAGGAATATATCTTAAATATAAATGTCTATGTATTTAAGATATATTGAAAATTCTATATCATCCTAACCAGTTCATTCGCAATGCAGAAAAACAAAGAAACATACAAAATAAACAGAAACCAAAATGATAGCAATATCAAGGAAGAGAAAACAAAATACAAATACATAATATTACAAATGAACACCATAACCAACAGCTTTGAGAAAGTCTAAACCATGTTCATTTAAATATAGTAACAAACAATAAAAAGTACAATCAAGAAAAAAAAAAAAGATTTCACATTTGAAGCATGAAACAACTTGTAAATAATGCACTCTACACCAAGGAAACTTTTATAGAAATAAACAGATGAACATAAAAGGTATTAAAAAAATTATCAATAAGCTGGATACAATAGTGCACCACAGGAACACCTATGACCACAACTTTGACTTGAATAACTTGGCTCTTATTTAAAAAAGGGATATTAATAGTCATGGTGAAGGGAATCTGTTGAAAGTGATCCATATTCTGGAAGACCTTCAACAAACAAAACACCTAAAAATATTGTGAACATATGTTGGCTGCAATAAAATAAAATTGAGTGTTTATTGCTTGAAAATAAAGGCTACAATAATACACCAGTATAAACAATAAATGCTAAATTCTTACAAAGTAGTTATGTACATGCAAAGGTTATATCACATTTGCAATATACATACCCCTGATGATAACACAAGATCAGACTGAAAGTACTCCGGAACCAATTAATTATGGAAGGTTTATAAACTAATTCTGGCTGGATATCATAACATTGATATGGCAACTTAAAAGGATAAAAACAAAAAATATGCAGACAAAAGTGTCTCTATTGTTTAATCAAATATGTATTAACAAAGAAATGCTGCCCAAATAAACACTCATACACCCACAAACACACACACACACACACACACACATATATATATATATATATATAAAGTCATCCACAGACAGATCTGTTTCGTTCTATCAGAACTCATCAGTGTGGCTAGACATTAGCTTCCTGTAGCTGAGATCAAAACCCGGTTGACTCAAATGCCAATCCAAGACTCTACCCCTCAGCCACGAGGAACCAGTAGCAACAAAGTAAATTTTAAACGGTTAATCACAATTACTATTGTTTACATACATCCGCTTAATGGCTACCGAGAGCTCAATTCATATATGAAGAGCCTTGCAATAAACGCTAATGGCAACACGATTACTTCATTCGCTAGAGAACTCAACCATACGGGGGTAGGGGAGTATATATATATATATATATATATATATATATGTGTAATTTTAAAACTTTAATGGATGGTCCACAATTTTCCATACAACCCATTAAAGTTTCATGTGTGTTATGCCTACATGATCACCAGGTACAACACATCTAACTTTAAATAATGGGTTGTATATAAAATTGTGCATCATCCTTTAAACTTTTACAATTTTAAATCAATTCTAGTCACTATGTCAATGAGAATTTAATTTTTTTTTTGCTTTTAATTGATTTTGACCTCATAATTGATCAAATTGACTTTAACAATATATATATATATATATAGAGAGAGAGAGAGAGAAAGACAGGGGGAAGAAGAATATATGTATATGTACATGCACACACATATATAGGAATATATATAGGAATGTATATATATAGATAAATATACATATATATAAAGACTAATAAAATAAATAACAATGATAATGATCTGAGTATTAATTTTATTGTGGACTTTTGTTCTTATCTTGGTAGTCCTTGTTTTTTCTCACTACGTAAAAAAAAGAAAAAGAAAAGCATTCCCAATAAAGACAATGATAATGATAATAAACAAAAATGGTGCTACCAATAATAATTGGTGTGTTTGGAACGGTCACCAAAGGCTTGGAAAGGGGGCTGGAAGAGTTAGAAATTGAAGGACAAGTTGAGACCATACAAACTACAACATTGTTAAGATCAGCCAGAATACTTAGAAGCGTCCTGGAGATCTGAGAAGATTTGCATAACACTCAGACTCCCGTAAAAGGCCATTAGCTAATGCTGGTCGGCCCACAGAATAAATCTGAAGGAATGTGAAAAGGATAAGTATCTCGACCTTGCTAGAGAATTGAAAAAGCTGTGGAACATGAAAGTGACGATTGTATCAATTGTGATTGGTGCTTTTGGCACAATAACTAAAGGATTATAAAAAGGCCTGGAAGACTTGGAAGTTGGTGGATGGGTAGAGACTATCCAAATGACAGCATTGCTGAGAACAGCCAGAATCCTGAGATGAATCCTGGAGACTTGAGGAGACTTGCTGTCACTCAAACTCCAGTGAAAAACCATCAGCTAACACTGATGTGAAAAACTCTAAAGGAGTAAAATAATAATGAATAAAAACACTAAAAAATGATTAATCAAATTTACCAAAGTAAATAAATTAATGAATCACAAAATAAATATAATGTAGCCACATGGATAACCATACAGTATAAACTAGACTGCCTTTCCCAGAATGCACCACAAAATAGATCAACCTTACTATAATGCCCCACTCAACAGTAAATAAATGGACATCCACCATTTCAGAACTGCTTTATCTGATGATCACATAGCTCAGAAACTGGTAGTCACCAAGCATCATTGACACTGTGTCTGTGCTATCTTAACTCATACAGGGTGTAGTAGAAATATCTCCCTCATTTTAAACCATCACCTCTGTGGTGCAAGGGAACTTAGGCAAGTGATAATGGTAGCTCCAGCAAATGATCAGATATGATCAGTTAGGATCATGGCTTGGACTAGGACAAACCATGCATTTGCCATTGAAATGTTTGTTTAAGACTGGTGAATCTTTAATTGTTTCAGAGAGAGTTTTTCATGCTCATTTCAAGTTAGAATGGAATGATGGTGTTCCAGATGTAACATACTGACCCTCGACCGAGCCGTCAATCAAGAGATGCACCTGTGTAAATAAGCGGAAGAACAGCGGAAGCAGGTGGGCGTCAAACAAAAATATAACCAGGACACAGACGGCTTGAGGCAGTTGGAGTTGGAGTCAGTTGGAGACAAGATGTTGAATTGAGAGCCAGCGGCAGACAGAGGTCTTTGGGCCCTCAGTGACCCACGGTTGAGCAACCCCAGCCAAGATGAGAAAGAAGTGCTGCTATGGTCAGAAGAACTTGGGTCAATATGTAGCAGTCTGTTCCCATCTCCAACTCACATCTCACACTCAACCAACATCAACCCTTTCGAGAATAAAGTGTGAGAGATATATTTTTATAAAGAAGTGTGTTTGTTCGTTCATTGAAGTCACCATTATTGTTGACTATGTTTCTGCTTATATTTGTATGTATATGTATATAGCTATACAACACAGATAGAAAATTGATTCTGTGATGGGTTTAAAATTCTACCCAGAAAACCATCATTCTAATGTAACATGAGATGAGTACAAAAAGCTCTCAATGTAGCAATTACTGATTCACCATTCTTAAAAGAATGTTTCAACAGCAAATGCACAGTGTGCACCAGTCAAAGCTGTGACCATATTATTCTGACATAACATGAAATCAGTACAAAAAGCTCTCAATGTAACAATTACAGATTCACCATTCTTAAAAGAATGTTTCAACAACAAACCCATGTTGTACACTGGTTCAAGTCATGATCTTAACTGATTGTATTGGAAAAAAAGCTGAGACATTAGCTAGTTGGAGCTATCATTGTCACTTATCTAAGTTCCCTAACACAGCACAGGTGACAGTTAAACATGCTGGTGGTATTACTGTCATACCCTGCAAGTATTGATATAAGAAATGGAAAGTATTTTGTTACCTCTTGTACCTAAAAAATTAGCACTGCATTACTGAACTTTCCTGTTACTGGAATATTTGATTTTATTAGAAATATTTTTATTGGGTGGGTGTGTTGTTTATTAATAATAAATGAACATTTGAATATTGTTTGAAGAAAATGAAGAGAAGTGAGAGGCATTTCTGTAAGAGAATATAAAAATCAAGGATTTGTATAAGTTTAAAGAGTGGAGTGGAAAAACTATTTGTTTTTGGAAAAATCATATTGTTTTTAATATTTTGAAGAGGGAAAAAAATTGCTCCTCATGTTTTTGTAAATGGCAGTTACAAAGCTTTTTCTAACTCAATGACTACTTCAGTATAACATTTGCTTCTTTATTGCTTATTTTATCACTGTATTACAAATGATTCAATCCTTGTCTCTTCCCAGGCTCAGTGCTGATATTTTTCTTTTTGACTGTCACAATACCAGAAGATTATTGCAGATTGACCCAATTGAAATGGAGCATTAAAAGAATTTCCAAAGATGAGAATGTTGCTTTGAAAAGGCAATACACAGGATCTTCTGCCTCTTTTGTGATTCTAACAATTTCTCTTGATATTAGCATAAATAATTTTTCAGCTTTACAGAATCTCTCAAAGAATATTAAAAAAAGAAAAGAGACTTTGGGTTAGATCATAGCAGAATAACAAATTCCTCTTTGTTTTGTTTTTATTCATATCTATCAAGATGACTAAACATCATCAGATTTATTATATCATATTATTTATCCTTATGTCACAGGCTTTGTTGAGAAAAGAAAAAAAAAGTTATAGAAAGAAGACGTATATTGCTGTTCATATTTAATATATCTTCTCTGATTCAAAATATATTTGATTGCTTTAAATTATCCAAGTTTCCAAATATTTGTTGCTTTAGAATTGAAAAAAAAAATCGTTAATGTATTCATACTTTGATACTATTTACCCAACCCCTCCGCTCGGGCAGGATATGATACAAGGTCAATTTTTAAGCGGAGTTTAACAGGTTTGAATTCAGAGTTTTCCTTCTCCTAGACTAGTTGCCTAACCAAGGCTGAAGAAATCAGTCTGTCCTACTATTTACCCATAGCTGGAGGGAGAATAATTGGATTCATACCTTTCCCAAGGGTATTAGTGCTATGTGAAATGCAATCAGTCAGATCCAAGATTTGAACTTATGTCGCCGTGTCCATTTCCTACGACGATAACCATTACACCACGGGCATCTCCATAAAAGTATTCATACTTTGATACAATTATATATTAGTTAAACTCTGATAGGAAGGGTATGTGGCCTAATGGTTGACTGCAAGGAAAATTCAAAATTCAAATCTTGACTGAGACAGTCTGCATTCACTTTGCCTTGATACCCTTAAAAGAAAAACATCATTCCAGATCTTCTCTTCACAGTTTTTGGTAAGATAGCAAGGTAAACTTGGCTCTCTAAGTTTGTTATTTCATTTCAACTGATTGATTTTAATGGCATGTCAACCCGTCTAGGGTTATTTTATGCCCAGGGGTTAGGGAACTGCATTATTGTACCTTATATTCATATTTTTGTGTATCTTTTTAAGAGTTTTTTGATTGATGATTCTATCAAGTACAAATAATTTTTAAACACGTCAAATGAACCCCTAGATGGGACCCTAACAGGTATTACCACTCTGGGCTGAATAGATGTGGAATTGATGGTAATGAAAGGGACTCCAAAGATCTCCAAACTGGAGCCTTACCATTAGATGCTGTTTAGGGTCATACCCAGGATAACGTTCTTCTTGGGGAGAGGTCTTACTCAGCTGCAAGAGATACAGTCAATATATTCTAAGTCCTATTGACTGGACAGTTATTTCATTTAGAGTTTTATTTGAATTAGATGATATAATATTTGTAAAAGCGCAAGAAAAATCTCATATTTATTTTTGTTTTTTTGATGAAGTATTTTAACTTTTGTTATTAATTTTGACAAAAACTTGCTTTCATCTTTAATTTATAAATAGGATGTTGGTTTGATTCTTACTGAGAGTGTATTCTTGATTATTTCTCAACTGTGCTGTCCCTTACAGTTATAGATTGATGATTTAAGTAAGTTGCAAAAAAAAAAAAAACATTAAGAAATTAAGATGATGGTTTAATTTATTTATTTAATGGCATATCAACTCCTTCTGGGTTATTTAATGCTGAAACTTGATTCATTTGTAAACATTTGACTAAACATAACTATATTTTCAATGTTCTATTATACTTTTGTTTATTTAAGATTATTTGTTTACGCATTTACTTGGATCATCAATCTGTGATTGTAAGGAACAGCACAGATGAGAAATAATCAAAGATAAGCACTCAGTGAGATTAAAACTCACATCTCACTTATTGATTAAAGATGTGTGGTGAAATCATAGTTGTCTCCTCCTGAATTAGCAACCTGTACATATTTAGAAAGCTCCACACTAACTTACCACAGTTGTGTTATATTTCAATAAAGTTTCAAATCAAGCTATAACCTTATTCATTTTTCATTACAATATGAAAGAAAATTCTTGTTAGAATTAATGATAAAAGTTAGCAATACTTCATAACTACCCACTAAAAAAAATTCTAAAAAAATAAAGGATACTTTTAGGTATTTTATAAATCTTAAATCAACTTATTCAAATAAAAGTCTGAATGAAATAATACAAGAAAAAGTTATTGTATAAGTTGAGAAAATGATTTTAAAATTCTGTTGAAATAATCATTTGTCAATAGTTCTTGAAAAACAACCATAAAGAATCTCTTTAGGTTCCAGTCAAGTTATGTCCCTTGGTTTTACCTCTTCATGGAAAGTACAAAAGTAGCACTGAGACATCTGATAGACATCTTGTCAATTTCACTCCTTATTGATCTTTACCTAATATTGCCTATACACCTTCCACTCAATCATAGCATCTTACTCTTACTACTACTCCTATGGACTTTATCTTTCTACCCACCCCACCCACTTATTGTCCAACTTTATTTCGTTTATTGCTGATTTCCACTTTATCAGGTTCTGTCACATTCACCAATTTCCTGCTCAGTCAGGTGCTTGACCAATCCCCATTATATTTGCCCAGAGTGCTTGCGATGGACATTTATTCGAAATGTCTATGACTGCCAACTCACATTCTCTGCCCAATTGCACAAGAACCCTTCCTTTCCTCAACTCATTCCTTGGCAGACTGCCTGCTGCCACCCATGACAAATCAAGAAGCCAGAGATCAAAAGTTTTCAAGACTTCACAAAATGAAAGGTAACATCAGCCTGTCTTTCAATCTAAGAAATATTTTTCCATCTGTTATATTGATTTTTTTTTATTGGATAATTATTGTAGATTAAAATTGTTGGTTATATTGGAATCAAACTGAGTTTATTCAGAACTGAAATTTGAGAAAGTATTAGACAAAGTCAACTTTGGTTCCTGACTGCATTTCATGAACACTTTGCAAGAAATAAACACAATCTCCTTAACCCATGAAACCAGCTGACCAATTAACTCACACTGATGTTCCTCTTGAATTCACCTGCCTTCCAAAAACAAATCCCAGGAAGAGACAGAATAGTAAATGGTTAGATAAATAAGCAAATCAGGACTATTTTTTTTCTTCCTTTTTTGTAAGCTATCAAAAGCTTTTAAAATGCAGTTATATTCATCATCCACATTTTCCTAGTGACTGCAACAACATTAATAATGTATTTGTTTGCACATAAGACCTCGTTTTCCTTTGTAAAATGGCACCAAAATACCTTCCAGGTTTTATATATGAGTTGAGATATCTGACAGACTGTTTATCCAGATAGCTAGCTTAACTCCAAAATTCTGTAAAATTAAATGAAAATAGTAGGGCTTTATATTCCATTAAATTAAGTAAATATATTTTCTTGTAATCAGCCAAAGTTGGTTCAAGAATATATGGATGTATAAAAATTACTTGAAGCTGCTTTTACCTAAAAGCTACTTCCTGAGATTATGCCTGTCTAAAAAATTTCTGACTTAATCATTCAGTCAGTTTTTTCTTTCACTTCTTTTTGATTTATCAGTAAATTACTAATTAACTGTGAATTTCTTTGTCAATGGTCTAACAAATAAAAGCTTTGGTTATCAAATGCATCTAGTAATCAGGAGATCATGAGATTGGTTTGTGTAATATACTCTGTTGCTGTGAAAGAAACAGATAAACAACATCACAAATAATATTAATGGAGAAGAATATTTATTATTTATTTATTATTTTCCCCTATAGTGAGTAAAAAATTATGCAATGTTTTGGTAACATGAAGCACAATTCAGCAGCTCTGGATGCTTTTGCTGAGGTTATGAAGATAAGGAACCACATTGGACTATGTGATGCTGAGCTTGCCTGATACTCTCCAAGTGCTACTTTCCAGATTTACTTCTATGGCCTCTGAATCCACTGTTTTAGGGGCACTTAACCCTGCCTGGTTGCTGAAGTTCTTGCAACCCAAGCAAAATTTCTTAAATCATCTGTACTGTGATCATTTATACCTTCATCTTTCACACAATCAATGTTTTTGACTGCTTCTTTTCCTTCATGGCTCAGTTGGAACTTGAAAAGCATAAGTTCCTAATTAAACTATTGTGTAGCTTTTAAATGACACACAGAGTGAAGTAATGCACAATATATCGGCATACCAACTACTGTGATACTATCAACCACTGAGGATATCCTTCACAGCTTAAATGGCATTGGTTATGTGATATATGTACCACACACTACCACACACCAAAATATTGCAAAACTTTTGACTCACACTAATAACTGGAAAGACATAAATTATTGCTATGATACAATATATTCTCTAAGTATGAACCACAGAATGTGAACAATTTAATTTCATGGATTGGTGCAAAGTTCACTGGATATTGTTTATATTCATGTATGGTAATGCAAGGGAGGAGATAAGAGAAAAAGAGTGGAAGAGAAGCGATTGACTGGACCAGAAATGTTGTACTATCAGCTTGTTTATCCGGGGGTGGAAGAAAAAGTAACAAATGAAAATAGAATCAACCAATTGGGGGAAATTTATATACAGTAATGTACAAGAGGGTTTCTTTTCTCCATATTAGTTCAGAAGAAGCTAAGTTGTTGAATGTATTTTCTATGATAGTTGAGTTCTCAGTAAGTTCATGGATAACTTGTTTTGGATTATTCTTCATATGTCTATGAGGTAAGGTGCCTTAGTCTCCAAAGGATTTGTTCTGACTCTGATTCATGCCTGGCCATTTTGGTGAGCAAAGGAACTACTGCATGTCAAAGATATGCAGGAGCAGCAAGAATGAGAACTGCTCATTGCAGAATGTACATTGTTATTTATATGCTTTTGAGGAAATAAAGAAAGTATCCAAAGCTTAATATAAAAGCCTAATTTCCATCTAGAACAGGATTTGCTTTTGAGAAGTTATCTTTCATTGATGTTTCTTTATTCTTGTTTCACTTGCTATTATAACTAGAGGGCAGATGATATTACCATTTTGGCATAAATGGTAATTGACGTAGTATCGTTCTGTTGTCTCTTGTTATTTTTATAGAAAGGAAACAAATAATGAATGCATAGATACTGATGGCTTTCAATCTAGTAGTTTAATGACTGCTTGAGAGGAAGTTTTCCTTATGCTGTGAGTTGAAGATAATGGGAAAACACTTGTAAATAGTTATGCGGGAGTTTAGTGCTTAGCCAGAGGCATCGGGTCCATTTGGTTTAGGAGGGAGAAATAATTGACCAGGAAATGGTCTCCTAAGTTATGCAGAGGAACAGTTGTTGAAGTGTGCTCTCTCGAGATGGATAGTCCCTGTCTGCTGTTGGATTCATCCCGAGTTAGAGAAATGTTATCTCTTGTGTTGGCTGGTCTTACCTAGCTGCCAGCCAATAGGAATGAGAAAAGAAAAGAGAGAAGGAGCATGGTTAGCGATGCGTTTTTATGGTGCCTGGGGAGCTGTGCTTGGGCAGAATGGCATAGGTCATTCTCATTGGATGAAATGTATGATTTCAATATTCCAATGGCTAAACAATTCCCGCACTAAATAATGGTTTGAAATTCTTTCTGCTACACTGTTAACACCTGTGGAACTTCAACAAGTTTTGACAGTTAAAATTATACATTATCTCATGTCTTTCTCTTCTTGTTTGATGTCATAATAATGATAAATGACTGATAACAATGACATCAATTACAACAGCAGTTAAAGTGGCATATCATAATAACAATATTGTGCTTGGTCATTTATTTTACTACATATGGCAGCACTATATATTTACATAAGTTAACCGGATTATGCCTATAGTTAGGTGGCAGTCATTCTTGGTGACCTATTCTGTACGTGCTCCTTCCTCAGGTGACCTACTCTGCCAATATTTTTCTGGTACTTCTCTTTAGAGATTTATTCTGTAAATGCACTTCCCTCTGTGCACAAACTTCTCCATGGTGACCAATTCTGTGCCATAACATCCTTTTGGTGGTCTATTCTGTACACACAATTCTCTCTGGTGATCTATTCTGTACATGCAACTCCCACTGGTGGCCTATTCTGTACTTGTACCAACATTCGGTGAACTATTCAGTACATCTGGTCTCTAGATGGTGGTGCATATACAGAATATAGATTATCAGTGTGAAGTACAAAGCATGAATATTGACTAGTTCATCTGACTGAGGTATGTGTACAGAATAAGATCATCACAAAGATAATAGTGTATAAAATACATCACAAGAGGAAGATGCTTATACATACTAAGTAACCAGAGGAATGTTGGTGAACAGGAATAGTTCACCAAAGTTTGCAGGCACAGAGAAAAGTGTGTGACCTATAGTGTACTTTCACAACACATTGATGACCTATTCTACGCACCAACATCCTTCTGGTGAACTATTCTGTACATTAACCTCTGTCTAATGAACTACACCTCCCTCTGGTGATCTATCTGCACCAACATGCATTTGGTGACCTTATTCTGTATATGCATCACCCACTGGTGACTTATTCTGTTCATGAAACACTAATTTGGAGACCCATCATGTACGTGCACTCCCTTCTGATGGTTTATTCTGTACATGCACCTCCAACAGATGAACTATTTTACACATGCATCCCTCACTGGTGACCTATTCTGTACACCAGCATTCTACAACTGTAGTTGCTTCTTTGGTGACAAAATTTGGTGACCTATTTATTCTGTTATGTGTACCTCACTCTAGTGATCTTATTCTGTACTCATACCACTTTCTGATGACCTATTTAGTATACCAACATTATTCTTATGTATATCTATTCTACCAGACATTGGCATAATGGTTAAAATGTTTGCCAATGGCCTGGGAGACTTGGGTTCAATGTCAGGTCAAGTCATACCAAAGACTCAAAAAATGGTACTTGATACTACCTTGCTTAACACTCAGCATTATAAGGTAAGGATCAACAGTAAAGTGGAATAATCCAGGGAAAGGAGTAGCATCTTCCCCTACACCTTGGTGTTGTAGCTATCGAAAAGGGAGCCTTCGGGTCACCCTCGACTATAGTCGCCAACTTTACTTTTATACCTATTGTGACCTATTCTGTACATCATCCCTATTCTGTACACCAATACTCCACTGGTAATTTATATCCTGTCTACAGATCTCCATTGGGTGACCTATTCTGTATATGTTCTTCTCTCCGATTACTTATTGAGTACACCAACATTCTTCTGACGTATTCATGGCACCAACATTTTACATTCATTCTTTGCTCTGGTGACCTATTCTGGTGACCTTATTCTGTTACATGCTACTTAATCTATAGTGAACTATTCATATTTACCAACCCCTCCACTCAGGCAGGATATGACACAAGGTCAATTTTTAAGCGAAGTTTAACAGGTTTCAATTCAGAGTTTTCCTTCTCCTAGACAAGTTGCCTCACCAAGAACCTAGTCTGCCCTACTATTTACCCATAGCTGGAGGGAGAATAATTGGATTCATACCTTTCCCAAGGGTATTAGTGCTATATGAAATGCAATCAGTCTCAACCAGGATTTGAACTAGTGTCACCGTGTCCATTTCCTATGACGATAACCATTACACCACGGGCACCTCTTTAATCTATAGTGAACTATTCTGTGTATACACCTCGCTATGATTCTATACACCAAGATTCTCCAGGTGACCTATATTCTGTAATCTCACCATCTTGATGATCTACTTTTTGTATCTTCATCTGGTGAACATTTCTGAATACCGATTACCAATATTCCACTGGTGACCTATTGTATACTCGCATCTCCCTCTGGTGATTATTCTGCACTCACACCTCTATCAGGCAATTTATTCTGTACTCACATCTTTCCTCTGATGACCTATTCTGTACTTGCACCTCCCACTGGTGACCTATTCTGTATATCAACATTCCTCTGGTGACCTATTCTGTACAAGCACCTCCTTCTGGTGGCATGTTCTATACTCACTCTTCACTTTGGTGACCTATTCTATACAACAAATTTGGTGACCTCTTCTGTACCTTCCTCATGTGACCTATACTGTACAGCAACACCCTTTTGGTGACTTATTTTGTACAAGCACCTCCCTCTGGTGACCTATTCTGTATACCAACACACTTGTTAAATTTCCACTAGTGTTGACAGCAAGTGAAATAAGACTAAAGAAGTATTTATGCCAGATGACTTCTCAAAATGAAAATTCACTTCTAAGTTGGAAACTCCTTATCCATAATTTACATAATAACTTTTGTAACAGTTGTTATTCCTGTAATAATAAATTATGTCTGCTAAGTTTATGAATGAAAAAAAAAACTGGAAATTTAAAAAAATCTTTTTATTTTTACCATTTATTATTATTCTTTCATCATATTACATCTAAGAAATATGATAAAAGAGGAAGACACTCACTGAATAGAGCGAAACATTAAATGCATCCCAAAACCTGCTCATAGCATTAGAACATATATCAATGGCAATTTACAGCTTGGATTAATCAATATTTACTGAGGGCATAGAGTAATTCTATGTAATACTTTTTAGAAAGGTCAACTGTAGTATGCCATTGAATACAAATCTTATAGCAGTTCTTTACCTTTCTGTTATTGTGACAAGCTTCAATCTCTACTAAAAGATAAATGAATTCTCATCTTTGCAAAAATTGGGACAATTACAAATGACAATCTATATATATATATATATATCTGTATATATACCTGATTTTCAGATAGTTTCTTTCTGGATATTATTATATAGCATCATTCATTACAATTTCACTAATTTGTCAGTTTCATTAAGTATTAAAATTTATTTCCTTAATAAATCAAAATGCTGAACTGAAAATAGTATATGTGTTAAACGTTTATTCTATATTGTATTTCAGACAAAGTAACATTGTATTTCTAGTTTCTTTCTTAATCACAAAGAACAAATTGATTAAGAATATAAAACTTGATATAAGATTTGATCTAAACATGGACAGTGGAATGAAAATATTCTACCTGTATTGACTGAATAGAGGTTTTCATTTGAAATTCCAAGAATATATAATAAATTGAGAGCATAAAGAACAAAATGTGATAGTAACATGCATATCAGACCTAACCGATAAAATGAAACGCAGTTTCTTCCAGGCAGCGGTTGCATCGATACTGCTATATGGATGCACTACATGGACTCTTACAAAACGGCTGGAGAAGAAGATAGATGGCAATTACACAAGAATGCTGCGAGCAATCTTGAACAAGTCCTGGCGGCAACACCCCACAAGACACCAACTGTACGGCCACCTGCCTCCTATCATGAAAACTATTCAAGTTAGACAAAACAGACATGCAGGACACTGCTGGAGAAGCAGGGACGAACTCATAAGTGATGTACTCTTATGGACCCCCACACATGGCCATGCAAAAGCAGGATGACCAGCACGAACATACATTCAGCAACTATGTGAGGATACAGGATGTTGTCCAGAAGACCTGCCTGAGGCGATGAATGATAGGGAAAAGTGGTGAGAGAGGGTCAGGGATATCCGTGCTACCAGCACGACATAATGATGATGATGATGATATATATATATAACCTTAATCCAGAGAAATTGACAAATAATAGCAAAATTTTTATTAAAGCAATATACTTAAATTGCACTAAATTAAAACAATTTCCACTCTAATTTACAAGTAGATGATAGGTTTATGGGATCTCTGTGGATGCTGAACATGATTTTGCAATCCTCTAAATTCTCAATATAACAAAGATAACTATGATATGCTAATTAGGATCCTTCACTTCTTGAATAGAAGCATCAGTATAATCATGGTCCACTTTTCCAGTCAGAATCCAATAGATTCCTTGTTATCTAGTATGATATACATCTGATTTTAATTTAGTAAGAAAAATCAGATTTATATCATTGCAAATTAAGAGAAATTAAGGTAGAATCTTGTTTTGAAAATATTGGAATATAATCTGAAAACATTAGTATGTATGTATGCATTTTCTTTCATTTAAGTTAAATTGAAGTTAATAATTTTTACACTTTTATATAATTTAATTTAGTACATTTAAATATTTTATGGAAAAGTTGTAAATAGATATGATTTAGTTTGGGGATTTGCTTTTTGGTGCTGATCATCTCTCACATTGACAATATCAATATAGTGTGATTGAGGGTGAAAGCCGGTGATGTGCTGATAAACAAGCTTATTGTTCTGTTAGGTTATGTGAGAACAAAGGAGTTGCTCTCTTGACTACCACAGAATCATTCACATTTGAAATGTTATACTAATTTAAACTGTATAGCTCCTGTGATATATATTTCTCTGATTGTAACTCTATAGCCACCCCATGATTGATTTTGAAGTGTGAATTATCTGCATTGTGAGGTATTCACAGTTGACTCTAATGAAATGGTTGTATATAATCTTTCAATATATCATATTTAGCAAACTAAATATAAAGGATATTTTGAGAAGTATTGAGTAAAACCAATAAACCTTTTGATTTGGTATTGGGAAACAGTTCATAAACCTGGTCAGTTGTTGGTAGACAATATTGACTTGGTTATATAATAGTTCCTTGTATATTCTTGATTATTTAGGTTTCCTGTTTTTAAATATTTCCTTAAAAGCCATCTTCAGAAGCTGTTGAGCTCAATATTAGTGGTAGGAAAGATATTTAATCGAGTCCCCACTCACTGAGGATGAATTAATATTCCACAATATTAATATATCCACAATATTAATATATCCACAATATACTTAACACAACAAAAGTAAAAACAAGATAAACTCATTTAAACATAGAAGGACATTTCATATTTTTTATACACGATATACTTACAAGTTGTTTGAAAAGGAAAAGATATATAAACAAGTTACATGGTAGAATTATACACTTATTGTTCCATGAACTAATAAGTATGTAGAAGGGGTACAAAATAGCAAAAGGTTTACTTGTTATGTGTAGGTAAGATGGCTGTGTGGTTGTACCATTTCTTAGCAGGATCATTGTATTGTTATAATATGAATTGATATATAAGATGATTAGTATGTTGGGAACTAAGTGCATTCTAATATTTTTCATAAAATTTTATATGTGCAGTGAGGGAAACAGGTATCTGGATACTTCTAAAATATTTATCTAATATACTTCCAATGCTTACCTTTAGGTGATATCCAAATATTTTTTCTTTCCTCTGTAAACAGATGTGTATGTCTTATCAGAAATGTGCTAATTTACTATTTTTGATTATTTAAGGATTTACTAGGATTAGCTTAATTGTGAGAACTGAAATCACTAACAAAAGTCTACTAATCTAGCAAGCTAACCATTACACCATATGAGGTGACCAATTTTAGGGTATTTAAGAATTTAAGATTAAGATTCAAAGTTATTCTATGCATGTATTTACCCCTTTGTCCAATACTGGCAGAATGTGACATAAGGTCAATTTTTAAGTGGAGTTTGGCTAGTTTGGATTCAGATTTATTCTTTTCCTAAACTGGTTGTCAAACCAAAGCTAAAGAATCCAGTCTGCCCTACTATTCATCTTTGGTTGTGGGGAGAACAGATGGATTCATACTTTTCTTAAAGAAACTAATGTGAAGTGAAATGTAAACAGCCTCATCCAAAATTTGAACTCACATTGACAAGTTCAATTCCTATGATAATAATCATTATACTAAAAAAGTATGAAAATAACTGATGAGAAAAAGTTCATAAGTCCTATTCCTAAATACTATTATAGAATCACTTAAAAAAAGTATCTTTTATTTTATTTTATTTTATGTATTTATCCAAATTTTCTGCCATGGGTGAGATGTGACACAAGGTCAATTTCTGCTGGTTTGAATTCAAAGTTTTCCTTCTTCTAAACTGGCTGCCTAACCAAGGTTAAAGAACCCAGTCTTCCCTACTATTTACTCATAACTAGGGAAGAAGAGATGGATTCAAACCTTTCCTAAGGGCATTAGTGTGAAGTGAAATGCAAATAGCCTCTTCCAGGATTTGAACTCACATTGCTCATTCCATTTTTATGTGACGATTTTATTTCTTAAAACTTGTTTGAATTGGGCACAAGGCCCAAAAAATTTTGAGGGCTGGGGGAAGGGAAGAAAACTGTATTATTCAGTATTATTCTAGGGAGCCCTAGCTAGCCACAATCTTCATCAGCCACTCTTTACAATAAGTTCACTCTTGCGTCACCAAGCACACAACAGTCACCAAAATACTTCATTCGCTCAGTGAAAAAGACCTTCTTAAAAACCCACATGAAATGAGATGACATATATACAATTGGAAAAGAATGATGGGGGATTGGAGAAAAAAGCCCCAAGAAAACAAAAAAAAAACCCTGTTAGGTTTCCTTTCCATCCCTCCTCTATCATGAGAAGAGTTGACTGTTTTCCAGCCTCCTGAGTAGACCGAAAACAAACCAGGCTATCTCTATGGGGAAGAGGGCCAAGACTAATCTGGATAAAAGAACAGATGGGGAGGGCATGGCCAGGGAAATAGGACAAGATGAAATACTGTAATGTGGGTTAAAGATTCTTAAAAAGAAGGTGGGGATGGCAGGTGGTTAGGGAAGAAAAAGAATGGGGTATGGGGAGGATCTTAAAAAAGCTAATATCTGACTGATGGGGAAGATGAAACACAACTAGGGGGTCAAGGGGTCAAGAAATAATGTAAGTTCCTATAATGATAACCATTATATTAAGCAAGTATGAAAATAACTGATGACAGAATTTATTAATCCAATTTCTAAATACTATTATGAAGTCATTAGTTGCCAAATTAAGACTAAAGAATAAAATACATCCAACTATTTATGCATAACTTGGAGAACAACAGAGATTGCTGCCTTTCCCAAAGACATTGGTATGAAGTGAAATGTAAACTGTTTTGTTCTGGATTTGAACTCAGGTCACCAATTCCATTTTTTGTGAAGATAACTGATAGGCTAAACATGAAACCTTTACTTTATGCATATTTTATTGATGAATATATAATGTAATTTAAAGAGCAGAAATAAGAAAAGATCAGTTTGTATTGTATTAATTAGAAATCTACCAGTTAGCAGTTCATATTTGATTCATCAGTTCTTTTCTATTTCATTTAATCTACTTAAACATAAAATACAATGTTATGTTACATATTGCTAGAATTATCATTATCTATGAAACCATAACTCAGCAAAAAGCAGCACATCATAATGAGATTTTTATTAGAGGAATATGTATAAAATGCTCTTAGAGAACAAAGCAATTTCCAGTCCAATTTGCAACTGAATGATAACTTTGTGGGGTTGACATTCATATTGAATGTAATTTTTTAATCATCAAAATTGTCAATATAATGGATATAACTATGGTTTGGTTGGTGGGTTTTATGGCATGTCAACACTCATAAGGTTATTTTATGTTAAAATCTTATAACTCTTGTCTCCAATTATATACAATACAGAAATGAAACTTCCCCACCAGATTTAGTTAAGTGTCATATAAGAGATAACCATGAAATGCAATTAAAATCCTTCTCTTCTTCCTAAATAAAAATATTAATATCACTATCATTACAATGTATACTTAATAAGTACATGTGTTGCCAAGTATACATATACATATACATATTGGTCACACAATCCGGTTTCACTATTGCAGAATGAAAAATTGTAATATTATGGTAACACAAAACTCTCCTGGTAATAGAGAAGTATAATTTTAAGTTATATTTAATTTGATTAATATGAAATAAAACTTTGTAATTATTTTATGGCAAATAGAATATTTTTTCTAATTTTGGGATCAGAATGTTTTTATGAGAAGTGACAGATCTGTGGTAAGTTGTTGTTTAAGGGTGAAGTAGCATGCCCTATATACCCTGGTTTTTATGGGTGAAGTTTCATGCCCTATATACCCTGGTTTTTATGGGTGAAGTTTCATGCCCTATATACCCTGGTTTTTATGGGTGAAGTTGCATGCCCTATATACCCTGGTTTTTATGGGTGAAGTAGCATGCCCTATATACCCTGGTTTTTATGGGTGAAGTTGCATGCCCTATATACCCTGGTTTTTATGGGTGAAGTTGCATGCCCTATATACCCTGGTTTTTATGGGTGAAGTTTCATGCCCTATATACCCTGGTTTTTATGGGTGAAGTTTCATGCCCTATATACCCTGGTTTTTATGGGTGAAGTTTCATGCCCTATATACCCTGGTTTTTATGGGTGAAGTTGCATGCCCTATATACCCTGGTTTTTATGGGTGAAGTTTCATGCCCTATATACCCTGGTTTTTATGGGTGAAGTTTCATGCCCTATATACCCTGGTTTTTATGGGTGAAGTTTCATGCCCTATATACCCTGGTTTTTATGGGTGAAGTTGCATGCCCTATATACCCTGATTTAACGTTTAGAATTTTTTTTCTTCTAGACCAGTTTACCTATTTATGTAATATAATAGCCGAGGGATTTCAGTTCATGCCTTTGGGTTTAGTCAGGCTGAGAACCTTTCGGTTCAGCACATGGGTTAGTTAGGTGCAACCTTGATGCAGGTGGTAACGTGTGCGCACGCACAGAGCAGACATGTCACTCAGAGATGTCACAATAGCCTGAGATGATGAAACGGGTGACAAAGTGCAGGTGATGTCATGCACCGAAAGCGCGCAGAGGATTTTGGGGATTTCGAAGAAAGTTAGAGAGTTGAAGCTAGACGCCGAATGAGGAGGTTTGACTTTTGGGGCTCGCTGAGGCAAGACGAATTTGTGCGCCATGGGTGCTGCATGAGATAGGGGCCAGATGAAGAAGCCAGCATAAAAAGATTGTGTCTCTCTCCTTATGTCGAAACCTTTAACTCAAAAGTAATAAAAAGGTTTCGTACCGGAACAAGAAGTCGTTACTTGTTTTCGAATTTCAAGATTTCTGTGTTCTACGTTATGTAAATATGTTACCAACATTTGATGTCCATTTTGCACATGGCCATATTCGTGTATATGGCTATGTAACATTTACAAGGCTAGAGAACCCAGTTTTCCCAACTATTTACTCATGTTATATATTGACCCTTGACCGAGCCGTCAATCAGAGATGCACCTGTATAAATAAGAGGAAGAAGAAGCGGAAGCCAGTGGGCATTATGAAAGAATATAGGCAGATGCTGGTGGCTGTTGAGTCAGTTGGTGACAGGAAGGCCAGAGTGAGGGCCAGCTTGCAGACTGAGGTCTGTGGCCCTCAGTGACCCCCGGTTGAGCAACCCCAGTCAACATGCGGAAGAAGTGCTAAGTGGGTTCTTGAAGATAACACAGCGTGCAATGGTCAAGAGAAGAAATTGGGTCCCTGTCTCCACTCATCTCTCACACACCACAGAAACATCAACCATTTTGAGAATAAAGTGTGAGAGATGTATATTTTTATAAAGAAGTGTGTTTGTTCGTTCATTGAATTGCATAAATCATGGGTACACAACACTCATAGATAATGAAAAAGAGGTTAATTCAAGCTTTTCCAAAGGACATCAGTGGAAAGTAAAATGCAAACTCTCTTGTTGAGGATTTCTGATACTAATAATTGTTATGCAACTGATACCCACTGAGAAGCGAATAATCATTTTGGTTTGGTTTGATTTCTTCGTTTGATGGCATATCAACCTTTTTAGGTTATTTTAAGCCAAAGTCATCCTTCAAGAAGAACAGTAGTGGTACTATTTAACCCATCGCTGGGAGGATAAGGAGTTTCATATCTTTCCCAAGGGTATTTGTCTGAAAGTGAACTCAGTAGCGCAACTGGAGTTTGAACTCGCTTACAAGATTCCACAGTCCAGTGCTTTAACCATTATCATATTTACCCAACCCCTCTGCTCGGGCAGGATATGACACAAGGTCAATTTTTAAGTGGAGTTTAACAGGTTGGAATTCAGAGTTTTCCTTCTCCTAGACTAGTTGCCTTACCAAGGCTGTAGAACCCAGTCTGGCCTACTACTTACCCATTGCTGGAGGGAGAATAATTGGATTCATACCTTTCCCAAGGGTATTAGTGCTATGGGAAATGCAATCAGTCTCGTCCAGGATTTGAACTCGTGTCTCCGTGTCCATTTCCTATGACGATAACCATTACACCACGGGCAACTCCACAATGCTTTAACCATTATACTTCTCCAATTATCATTTTGTGAATTCTGTCAAATATTCTTTTCCATAATGAAATGAAGTGAGCACTTCCTACCACCAGTGAACCTGGTGACTGTCTATGTGACTGCAACAAGGGATCATTTACAAGAACTCCCATTGTGAGTGTGAGAAATGGTTATCAATAAGGATTTTTGAAAAGTGTCTGTCAGTAACCAGCAGAGGACAAGGAGCAATTTAAGTTTCAGGGCTAGTAAAACCATCCACCACCCTTGGGGATGGTTTACAATTTAGCCATTCCTTTATCAAAAATACCACTTCACATCTCCCAATTTCTGAGACCTGTAGAAAAGGTGAAATGCAGTTATAAAAGGAGTGATATTTTTTCTGTAATCATGTGTGCAATCTTTTCCTTTACAATAAACTTGTTGTCATCTTTTCATCTTTGTCTTTAGCAACTTCCTCTAAGATCCTGCAATATGACAATAAGTTCATGTAAAACCCAACATTCCTTAATTCAGAATTTTCAAAAGGTTTGTAAACAACATACTACAAGTGATACTGCAAGTAATAAGAGCTGAGTAAACTTTAAAGACATTTCTAAAATTTTCCTAACATTATGTAAAAGATAGCGCTAGTAACTTTTGTATCAATTTAATTACATAGATACTGGAAAAATTGATGGAATTTTTATTGCTTTGGTGTCTCTGGAATATAAGCATTTCCACTAAATCAGGTGTGAAACAAACAAACAAAAAAAGGAAAAAAAGAAAAATAGTAGCACTAGCAGAAGCCATAGCAGTAGCAGTTGTAGTATAAATGGCACAAAGAATAAGAAAGAGAAAAAGAAATCAGAAAAAAAAAGAATCAAAAGAAAACTTTTGGCAACAATTATACATTATTATATATATGTATATTATGCGTATATTATATGTATGTCTATAATGAATCTGCTAATGTAATGCACTGAGAAATTGAGTGAAAGAAAAAAAGATTCTGATAAGAGCAGCATTTTTGCATAAATTGATAAAAAGTTCTCTGGAATGGGAAAAATATTCCTCTTTGATTTATATAACAAATAAAAAAGCAATCATTTTCCAAGAGGAAAGAAAGAAAGAAAAACTAAATTTTGATCTTAAAGAAACTTCTCTTTAAACATTTTCTTCTTATCCCCACCCCTCCTAGCCAAAAAGTCTTCACTCAGACTAAAGTAGAAAGAGTCTGAATATCTTCTGTAGTAGAAGTCATAGTTTTAATTGTCAAAGCAGTAAAAAAAGTAAATACAAATAAAAAATAGCTATGAAAAAATAAAATAAAACAATAACTTATATATTATGAAAATTCTCATTATGTTTATATATAAGTTTGTATGCAACTATCTGATTTTGGTTTACTTTCAAAATTCCCTGCATGAAATATCATGTATATATATATATATATATATATATATACAGATATATATATATATAGATTGTCATTTGTAATTGTCCCAATTTTTGCAAAGATGAGAATTCATTTATCTTTTAGTAGAGATTGAAGCTTGTCACAATAACAGAAAGGTAAAGAACTGCTATAAGATTTGTATTCAATGGCATACTACAGTTGACCTTTCTAAAAAGTATTACATAGAATTACTCTATGCCCTCAGTAAATATTGATTAATCCAAGCTGTAAATTGCCATTGATATATGTTCTAATGCTATGAGCAGGTTTTGGGATGCATTTAATGTTTCGCTCTATTCAGTGAGTGTCTTCCTCTTTTATCATATTTCTTAGATGTAATATGATGAAAGAATAATAATAAATGGTAAAAATAAAAAGATTTTTTAAAATTTCCAGTTTTTTTTTTCATTCATAAACTTAGCAGACATAATTTATTATTACAGGAATAACAACTGTTACAAAAGTTATTATGTAAATTATGGATAAGGAGTTTCCAACTTAGAAGTGAATTTTCATTTTGAGAAGTCATCTGGCATAAATACTTCTTTAGTCTTATTTCACTTGCTGTCAACACTGGTGGAAATTTAACAAGTGTTGACAACTGAAATTATACATCATCTCACCTCTCTCTTCTTGTTGGATGTCATAATAAGGATAAATGATAATGACAATAATAGCAACAGTTATTATACTGTCACACCTTTCCACCTTGGATCAAAGTGTAGTATCTACCTGTGCCCGTGGTGTAATGGTTATCGTCGTAGGAAATGAACACGGTGACATGAGTTCAAATCCTGGACGAGACTGATTGCATTTCACATATCACTAATACCGCTGGGAAAGGTATGAATCCAATTATTCTCCCTCCAGCTATGGGTAAATAGTAGGGCAGACGAGGTTCTTCAGCCTTGGTGAGGCAACTAGTCTAGGAGAAGGAAAACTCTGAATTCAAACCTGTTAAACTCCGCTTGAAAAATTGACCTTGTGTCATATCCTGCCCGAGCGGAGGGGTTGGGTAAATATGGTATCTACCTGACGAATTTTTGTCATCTACAATATAATATTAATTAAAATGATCATATGAAATTATCATTTACATGAAAATTTGACTGGAAATTGCTTTAATTTCTAAGAGAATTTTGAATATATTGTATTGTATAGCCATATAATACATATACATCTGTATGCATAACACAACGATACAATAAAGACGAGCAACACAGTTCTTAGAAAAATACACCTCTCACTTTATTTGAAAGGGTTGTGTGTGAGAGGGAGTTGGAGACCGAACAGAACTGCAACATATTTACCCCCCACTCCTATGGCCACAACAGCGTTTCTTTATGTTCTCCAGGGCAGCTCAACCGGGGACCTGAGGGCCCAGCCTCTCTGGGACATGTTTCTCAATCCAGCATCTTCTCTCCAACTGATCTGATCTCCAAACTGACTGACTTCCTGTCTTCACCCGGGTTATATAATGATTTGACGCCCACTCTTCTTCCTGCGAGCGTCACAATCATACTCATTCAACCCGTCCACGGTCAAGGTTATAATATCCTAATATTCCTTGACCGGATGCACCTGTTATTTACACAGGGGCATTTCCTATTTTGACAGCCCGGCCGGGTCGGAGGTCAATATGCAACAATTGCTCTAATTAAAATCTTGCTATGATGCTTTGTTTTTGCTGGGTTATGGTTCTACAAACATAACGAGAATTTTGAAAATATATTGACATAGGTAAAAAAAGGGATAAGGGAGAGAATGAGAAGATACAGGCAAAATGCGACAGAAGGACAGAGTTATGAGATTATGGATAATAATATCCATGGAATTTCCATGTATCTAATTAATAATAAAATTAAAAAATAATGATGATCATTGGGATGACATTTAATTCTATTATTTTTTCTAGTTTATTTTTTGTTACTTGCATGTTTTATCACAGTACAATTTTAAAAAATGTCCAAATAATTCTTAACTCTATACAAGTAAAAAATGATTTGATTTTTGAATGAGAAAATGGTCTCTTCCATGAATTTGTATTCTAGTAAGGTCATGCCACATCAAATGTCTCATATTGATTGTATTCATTATTTATTCAAGGAAGGCCAAGCTGTTGCAAGTTCCCTGTGTGTGTATAAATATACATTGGTATATAAACTATTATGTCACCTCACTCTTGGAAGAAAATCAACATAAAATATATTCTTTATTGATTTATCAACATTTATAAAACTAACATGCTTAATTAATTTAGTTTGTGATAATCTTTCATCTGTGGCTTACATAGGGTGTGACAGAAATACCTCCAACATTTTAAACTGTGTGATACAAGTGAACTTAGGCAAGTGGTAATGGTAGTTCCATCTAACTAATATCTAAATTTTTTTCAGATGCAATCAGTGATGATCATCACTTGGACTTGCACAAACTATATGATTGTGGTGGAGACATATTTTAATGGAAGTGAATCTGTAATTGCTAGTCAAAGAGATTTTCACGTTCTTTTTATGTTACATTGGAATAATGCTTTTCCAGATAGAAAATCAATAATATCATGAATTGAAAATTTAAATATCACAAGTGTTTTGATTAAAAGAATGCTACCTGGAAGACCTTGAAGTTTTTAAAAAGGAATTTTATACAAAAGAAACAAGAAAGAAAGGGATAAAAAAGATAGTATTGTAAATTTTAGTGTAACTTGCAGGAACTTATCTGAGAGTGCCCAGGAAATAAAGTTCTTGAATTTGAGTATTTTTCTATTCTTTTTAGTTTTGTCGATATGTTTCAATGTTCATTTAATTTCAAGTCTTCTGTAAGCTTCTTTTCAGCAGAATTCTTTGTTGAATTTTCTTTCAGTTGTTTAACTTGGTAGAATTTCAGTAGTTGACTTTCATTTGATTTTACTTTTATTTCTTGGGAAGATTCTTGCCTGTCACAGTGAGTGATGAAACCCTTCTCCTAGCTATTTTTTCCTGCCTTTAGTTTGGTCTCCAAATTCGTACTTTCATCTGATTTTGGTTTTATTCCTTTGGAAGCCTCTTGTCTGTTTAAAATACTTATTGGCTATTCAAGAAGCGAGTGATGAAACCCTTCTGTTGGCTAATTTTTCATGTCTTTACAGTACAGAGGATTCCAATAGTAGTTCTAAACAAATAGTGGAAGGTAGCTTTTTGGTGCCGTATTGTCTGAGATTACTTCTCCCTTTTCCACTCTGGCCAAATCAAGTGCCACACATGGTTGGTTTGATTTTTTCTGAGAAATGAATTTTTATAAAGTTCACTTGTATCATGCAGGTGACAGTTTGTAAAGTGGGAGGTATTTCTGTTGCACACTGTGTAAGATTCCAAGACCTAAGATTGTTTTTCTTTTCATTAAATTTCATACTTATTGAAACATTGTAGTGGAAATATTCTCATTTCTTCAGCTATATTGTCAGGTGACTCAAAGGTTGTCATTTGATCCTGGGTGATAAACAAAGATGACAAATGATGAACATTTATGTTATATTTTGAGTCACATTTTTAGAGTTTAAGCCCAAAGAAGGCCATAATGTTAGTCCTTTTAAATCAAGTTGCTTTAATTTGTGTCTTGGCCTAACTGCATAAAACCCAAAGATAACTCTTTCCATCTTTTGCATTATGTGACACCTTTCAGCAAACTAGTGTCCAGCCATTCATTTTCCCTGTCTTTTTCAATTCCCATGCTGGAACATTCACTTCTGACCTTCAGCCAGTCAATCAAATTTCAACAATCCTTAAAAGTGTTGACCTCTGTTATAAAATTCTGCACTCAAATTGGCTCCCTACATCTGACTTTTTGAATTGCATAATTTATATCTTTTGAAATCAGATTTTTGAATGTCCTATTTGTTTCTGCATTATTCAGGTAATGAATAAAGATGAAGAGGCCTCCTCACTTTATATAATATCACTCGTAAATAAATAAACCTGAAGCATTTTTTCATAAAAAGTTAATTTTCTTCTAAACCAAAGACATCAGGATTTTATAATTTCTAGTGGAACATTATATTATCAAAATGGATATTGTTAGAGATTGTTTATTACCAAACTCTAAGTTTAGTGATAATTTAAAAAAACTTAAAAACAGGGTTGATTCTCAACTATCTATTAGGTTTCAAGCATTTTTGAAGAAAAATTTCTGCTTTTGAAAGAGAAAGGAAAAAGGAAGAAAAATTAAGAGGGAGAAAGTACATAAAGTATTATAGAGAAGGAAGAAGATATTGGGAAAAAGAGAGAGAGAGAGAAGTATGGTCTATTGAGGGATTACCCACAAAAAGTCATGGATATATTTGAATCTCTGCAATTTTTTTAGAACAGAAACAAAATTATATATTTACACATATTGAAATGCAGTTTCTTCTGAACAGTGAATGTGTCGATACTGCTATATGGATGCACTACATGGACGCTAACTAAACGGCTGGAGAAAAAGCTTGACAGCAACTACACAAGAATGCTATGAGCAATATTGAACAGATCCTGGAGGCAACACCCAACAAAGCAGCAGCTGTTCAGCCACCTACCATCCATCACCAAAACTATCCAAATTAGACAAACCAGACATACAGGACACTGCTAGAGAAGTAGAGACAAGCTCATAAGTGATGTATTACTATTGACCCCTTCACATTGCCCAGCAAAAGCAGGGCAACAAGCTTGAACTTACATACAGCAGCTCTATGAGGATACAGGGTGTAGCTCTGAGGACCTGCCGGAAATGATGAACGATAGGAAGAGGTGGCGAGAAAGTGTCAGGGATATCCATGCCGATGGCATGACAAGATGATGAGATGATGACAATAGGTTAAATAATGCCCTGTGTTATCACCATAGATTTATCATTCCTTGGCAATGAAACCATTCATACCCCAAACTTGTAGAGGATAACTTTTTAAAAAATATTTGGGAAGGATTGAAGAAACTTAATAAACAATGTGCCAAAATTTGTTGAATTGTGAGATAAATATGTGGAATTGTATGGACATTTTATTCTTTTTGGTTCTGAACTTCTTGTTCAGTCTAAGAATGTTTTAACAACTCTTGTATATGTAACATACCCATGATACGGATATGTGAAATGTACATATAATGTTCATACTCATATAAATAGAACATTGGAATCCCGAAACATGAAAAATACTTACGACTTCTTAGTTCAGGTACGAAACATTTTATTACCTTTGAGTTAAAAGGTTTTTCGACATAAGGAGAGAGGCACAATCTTTCTATGCTGGCTTTTCCATCTCCCCACCCCCCAACATGTGTGGCACCCACGACAAGGCCACTGGCCTGGCTTCGGCAAGCAAGCGAAAGTCAACCTTCTTCCTCTGAGCCAGGACTCAACTCACCTGACTTTTTTCAAATCCCCCAAAATCCTCTGTGCACGCTTCCAGTGCATAACGTCATTCACATCCCCAAGTTCTATCTGGGATTTTTATTTTGACATCTCTAAATGACACATCTTCCCCTCGTGAACACCTGTGCTCATGTTGCACCTAACTAACCCATGCGCTAAGTGAAAGGTTCTCAGCCTAACTAAACCGAAAGGCAAGATATATGAAACAAAATCCCTTGGCCATTATATTACATATATACAGGGTGTTTAAAAGAATTGTAATAAGTTGTTTATTGGGTGTTTAAGAAAAATAGATATTATTTTGTTATCTAAAAACTTGACCAATTCTTGTAGAAATGATGTCAAATTTTAACAGCAAATGTACAAACAACTTAAAATTCTGTTATAAATGTTTAAGTAAGTTATTTTCCAGTGAATAACATGTCTATACCTGAAAAGAAAAAAATACAAAAAATCAAACATTGAATTTTGTGTTGTTTCTACATATGCAGTTAAATTTTAAGATCATTTGATTGAGTTATTTGAATACAGAATGATACTGATTTTTCTAAAACATTTTGAATATATATATAAAATTTTGATTTTGACAGAGTAGTCCAAAAATGATGAATTTATTAAGCAGGAAAGTTGACACTATAACATTTTGGTATTAATATATCCTCATCAGGATTTTAAAAGGTGACATCAAGTGATGAAGGAATAATGATGGATATTTAGTAAAATACAGAAAATAATGTATTTTATTAAACATCCATCATTATTCCCTCAACACTTAATGTTAACTTTTAAAGTCCTAATGATGGTATATCAATACCAAAACCTTATAGCGTCAACTTTCCTGCCTTATAAATTTATCACTTTTGGACAACTCTGTCAAAATTTGTTCTCCATACTGTCAGATTCTTTCCCATTATTTACTTTCATATATCAATATATATATATATATATATATATTTAGAGAGAGAGAGAGAGAGAGAGAGAGAGAGAGAGAGAGAAAGAGAGAGAGAGTGTGTGTGTGTGTGTGTGTGTGTGTGTGAGATCACATTATATTTTAGATTCAAGTAAATTTTTATACAGTGTGCAGTAGAAATACCGCCCAAATTTTAAACTATTATCTGTAGAGTGCAAGTAAACTTAGGTAATTGGCAATGGTAGCTCCATATTTTTTAAAACTGGTGAACCTGTAATTACTATACAGAAAGATTATGATGCTCATTTCATGTTACATTGGAATGATGCTGTTCTGGATAGAATTTTCGATTCATAGCAATATCGATTTTCTATCTGGAGCAGCATCATTCTGACATGATATGAAATGAGCATGAAAAATTCTTTTTGTAGCAATTCTAATTTTGCCAGTTTGAAAAAACGTTTCAACAGCAAAAACATGGTGTGCACCAGTCCAGGTCATGATTGTAATTGTTCATATGTAAAAAAATAAGACATTAACTTAATGGAGCTACCATTACCACTTGCCTAAGTTCACTTGCACCACACAGGTGATAGTTTAAAATATGGGTGGTATTTCTATCATACTCTGTATTCATTATGATAACATGTCATTGAATCCAGTATGTCATTAAATAATAGATTCATATCAGTTTGAATGAATTATTTTCTAAACTCTAGGAATATACATTAACTCTGAATAATGTAAAATCTTATTAAAACCTTTTTATAATAAAGTCTTTTTCATAAGAGTATTTAAGAAATGTTCTAATTTCTTAAATATCAATCCTTTATATTTGGAAACAAATTGATACATTGTCAGACAGTGCCTTCAATTAATTTTCTTATTGTCAGTAATATATACTGAATATGTACCAAAAGTGTTGTAATACCTAAGTGAAAGTTTAAAGCATTGATATATTCTGAATTATATAATAAAAAAGGTTAAAATGCTATTCTTTCAATCAAAACTTTGTTACACAAGGTTGTCAGGCAATTGAAAAGTTCTCATTTAGCCAGTTTGAATTGAAACAATTATACTTTTATATTAATAGGTAATTAAATTTTATTGTCTTAGTAATATAAAAAAGCTTTATAAAGACATGATGGTTTTGTGTGAAGGAATTCTTGTAAGGTTATAGTAGTAGTCAGTGTTGAAATATAAATGTTCTATAAGGAAATACTTACCTGGGAGATAAATAGGAGGGACTGGTGAAAGGTGTTAGTTGTATAACAAGAGGGCAGATGATATTACCATTTTGGCATAAATGGTAATTGATGTAATATCGTTCTGTTGCCTCTTGTTATTTTTATAGAAAGGAAACAAATAATGAACACATAGATACTGATGGCTTTCAATCTAGTAGTTTAATGACTGCTTGAGAGGAAGTTTTCCTTATGCTGTGAGTTGAAGATAATGGGAAAACACTTGTAAATGGTTATGCGGGAGTTTAGTGCTTAGCCAGAGGTATCGGGTTCATTTGGTTTAGGAGGGAGAAATAATTGACCAGGAAATGGTCTCCTAAGGTATGCAGAGGAACAATTGTTGAAGTGTGCTCTCTCGAGATGGATAGTCCCTGTCTGCTGTTGGAGTTGTCCCGAGTTAGAGAGAGAAATGTTATCTCTTGTGTTGGCTGGTCTTACCTAGCTGTCACCCAATTGGAATGAGAAAAGAAAAGAGAGGTCGCATGTGTTTAGCACTGCCTTTTATGGTGCCTGGGGAGGTGTGCCCGGGCAGAATGGTATGGGTCATTCTAATTGGATGAAATGTATAATTTTAAAATTCCAATGGCAAAACAATTCCTGCACTGAATAATGGTTTGAAATTCTTTCTGCTACAGTTGTAAGCTTTGTTAGTGAGACAAGGGTGACCACAGAACATTGAGGTAGAATGTTTGGTGAGGTTGGCTTTGTTCTTTCTTTGGGTGTTAGATTTGAGTTGGTAAAGTATATCAAACTTTTACTGCATTTTATTTGCAGAAAACATGAAAACTTGAATGATGATTGATCCAATACAAACTGAATGGCACTTTCTGAAAGATTGGAAGTGAATCTGTTAATCCGATATGAAAAAGTCTTTTTATTTAGACTGTCTACAATCTTAGTAGTCTGATGCAACTTGGAGAGATCTTGTAAGGGTCTATGAACAAATCCTGCTTGCTGCTACACAGACATCCCCCTGTTATATATTGACCCTCGACCGAGCCATCAATCAAGAGATGCACCTGTATAAATAAGCAGAGGAACAGCGGAAGCAGGTGGGCATGAGATAATTATATAACCAGGTGCCACAGACAGCTTGGGTCAGTTCCAGTTGGAGTTGGAGTCAGTTGGGGGACAAGATGCCAGCGTGAGAATCAGCTCACAGACCGTGCGCTTGCGGCCCTCAGTGACCCATGGTTGAGCAACCCCAGCCAAGATGAGAAAGAAGTGCTGCTATGGTCAGAAGAACTTTGGGTCAATATGTAGCAGTCTGTCCCTGTCTCCAACTCACCTCTCACACACAACCAACATCAACCCTTTCAAGAATAAAGTGTGAGAGATATATTTTTATAAAGAAGTGTGTTTGTTCGTTCATTGAAGTTCGTCATTATTGTTGACTATGTTTCCGCATATATTTGTATATGTATGTGGCTATACAACACCCCAACCGCCTGACCAACGTATTGTCTCTTTGGGTTCCAAACAGCTGAGTCTTGAATTTAAAACTATCTTTTCTTAAATAATCTTTTAATTATCATATTCAGCTAATGTTATAAAGAAACATCATCTTCTTAATTTTTGCATCATCCGATTATGAATCATCCCGTGTCTTAAACTTTTATTTCTTATGCCAATTGACAAGTACTTGATTTGTTTATGTTTCCATTTCCTATCTCTAACTCTGAGTTCAAAAACAATCTGTCAACACCACTATCTGCTAACCTCAATTCTTTGGACACGTGCAAGCATACGACCTTTGCGAGGAACAAGACTTACACCCAAATTTTTTGGCTAACTTACAATTTTACCAAATAAATAAAATAACTATTAATTAATCAATCACCCAAATTATATTACACATATAGCAATACTAGCACAGAACCTCTAAAAATGACTGGATTACTTTTATATAGATTGGCACTTCAGTCAAGGATCAAAGCATGTGTACTCTGCTGAGGATTAGTGTGTTATTCTCTGGCCTTCTGCCTCGGATCAGTTTAGTATCTGTGTGCTTTGTATAAAATTATTGCTCCTCAGTCCACTTCCTAGGATCAGCATAGTATCTGTGGATTCTAGATTCAAGAATTAAAGTGTCACTCCTCCACTTACTGTTTCAGTTTGATGTAGTACCAGTGTGCTTTGACTTGGAAATGTACTAAGCTTTTTGCTTAGATGTGGCACAAGGCCATATGAAAGGGGCACCCAATGAGACAGTGTGCTTTGACTTGGATTAAAATGTTATTCCCAGATTTTCTTCTGGGGATCAGTGTAGTATCTGTATATTCTGGATAACTTAGTGTTTTCAAATTAATTTTAGCATGCTGTTCAAGCAGCACAACAATGGTTTTATGGATATATCACTTGTCTGCTTAGTCCCCTGGTCAGAAGTTCAAATCAGAACAGGATATACTAATAAATTTTTGTTTGTTTTGATATGACAGAATTTATGGACGGAGAGAAAAAATAAAGAAACATAAAACTCTCATATTGTTCATTATTATACATACGATTATCATAACATTTTTATGGTGAGAAATTAATGTTATATCTGAAATTTATGAGATTTTAACAGATTTTTGGGGACAAATATATATATATTTTTTTCCCTATTAATTTTTATGTATCAATATCCTGAACTTTCAAAGAAAAATTATTTTATTCTCTTTTTTCCATAGATCTGTTGTTTTTATGATGCTGTAGACTTCTTAAAGAACTATATTCTACCTTAGAGATTATGTTGCAGTTTTAGAAGCAAGAAGAATTTTATGGGGTGGAATTATTATTCCCATGCCCCACAGTTCTGAATCAAAAGTTTTTTTCTTCTGGAGTGATTTGCCTGCCTACATGATGAGAAAGTCCAGTTTGTTCAACTGTTTACCCATAGCTAGGATAAGAAGACATAGATTCATGCAATATATATATATATATATATATATATATATATATATATATATATTATTATTATTCGGTCCAGTTAAACCGGATAATAATATATATATATATATATATATTGCATGAATCTATGTCTTCTTTTACAGCAATACTACTTTGTAAATTAGTAACATGAAAAGACTACTTTGTAAATCAGTAACATGAAAAGACTACTTTGTAAATTAGTAACACGAAAAGACCTAAGGTTTGCCTTTATAACATTTTTCAGGCTTTGTTTGGAATGTGCAAGACTGACATCATTTGGCACATAGGACATGGTTGTAAGTTTCCAAGGTTATAGGTTTTCTGTTGAAGCTTCTTTCACTAATTAGAAAATCACATTCATTGTTCATTTATAGTTATATTTATATTTTTGTTTAGTTGTCTCCTAAGAGTTTTTTGTACAGTTACATGGTATCAAGTATTCTTATCTCATACAAATAATTTCCACACACTTGAATAATTTCAAGTATTCCTGTCTAATTCTAATTATATGGTTTGAAGTAATTATTTATATTCAATAATAGTCATTTGTTTACTCACAATTATATGGTCTCAAGTAACTAATAATAGTAGTAAACAATTCTTGCTTCAAGTAACTATTCTTAATCTAAAACATTTACACACAGTTATATGGCATTAAGTATTCTTATCAAATACAAATAAATTTTACCAGATATAATTGACTCAGAGGTAGGACTCTAACAGCATATTTTCAGCCTTACCAAGAAGGTGATTGAAACAATTAGTTTGTTGTCGTCTTATCTTTTGCCAGTGTATTATTAGTAACTCTTAGATAGGCTTCAATGAGTTTTATTGATCTTGATAACAACTGAAATCTTAGTGGTTAAACTATTTGCTGAGAAGAATCAACAAAGATTAGAATAGTAATCTGTAATATCAATGGAATAATCTGTAATGTTTTACCAAAATCTTTTATCTTTAAAAGAAGTAGCCATATTAAAGTCACTGTAGCAGAAGGTATTTGGTTTGGTGTGCAATTTAATTTGATGCATAATTTCACCCAATCAGGATGACTTATCCTATTTATCCTGGACCTCCTTTTCCAGGCAGCAGAAATTGGGTAAGTTGCCAAACACACGCTCTTTGGCTGAACAATGCCGTCTAGTGCAGACGTCCCACTGGCTGTTCTTCAATAGCAGCAACAGCATGGACACATGAGAGAACCAATCTAATTTATGGATTCCTTGCGTCTATCTCAGACCAAGGAATCCCAGTTGAATATGAATTAGATACATTCAATACGCCACCACAGGAACAACTTTATGTCACCCCCAAAATTGGCTATGTCAATGCGATGCCTTATTCCGCTCTCGAAACCTAGCTCTCAATTCACCTCTGGGCCACTTTAATGGAGACTACGCATGCCTCTCCCCAAAATCCACCAGACACACAAAACTCACGGTGACTTCAAAGTTCATTTCCTCCAACGGCAAACATGGCTTTTCTTAACTACGATGAACACAATCCCTCGCACGTCCCATGACATGCGCTGCCTTCTCAACTCTATCATATCTCTATTTCGTCTCCTCACTCACAATCTTCTCCTACGAGACTTGCAGCACAAAAAGCAAACCCAATATTCCATGCTGCAAATAAAAACTATTCCTAAACACATTTCCACTATCGGCATCTTACTTCTTCATCCTTCCTTTATTAACTTACAAACTTAACGAGGAAACAACTCAATGTAAACACAAACACGTCACAACTTTTCCTCGCTAAAACAACAACAAATTTTCCTCTCGCTAATAACAAATATAACTTAGGGCAAAATCACCTTTGATGAATGTTTTGATTCTGAGTGTAATAAAAACCATTTGTTCTGAACTTATGTTGAATAAGTCATTCCAGATTTCTTTCTGCTCAGCAGTAACCACATAAAAATTTGGTAAGCATGGAAGTAAATTCTTTTATTGCAGTATTGACCATAAAAAGCATTGTGTGGTTGACAGGCCAGAGAAGATATCTGAGAAGTCAAAGAGCAGATCAAAATTCTAGCAGTGAGTAAACAAAGAAAATGAGAAAGAACAGAATTGAAATCTTCCTTGACAACAGATCAACATTGAAATTTTTCTGCTTTGTTTTTTGCAAAACAGAATAATCAGAAATTATAGATAAGATAATATTTTTAAAAGCTCTTGTATTCAATAAATTTAAAAGATAACTGTTATCATTTTCTTAATATTTCTCTCTGAAAGAGCGAGTTTTTGGTATACAATGTAAATGATTTTGGGACTTACAGAAAGCACTAGTTTTTGTCAGATTACCAAAGTTAAGCAGTGGTGAGTGTGATCAGGACTTAGATGAGTGACTTCTTAGTAATAGCAGGTACCGTAAGCAACCCTAAACTTTTGTACTAGACTTAGCAAAGATTAGTAAATAGCTATATTGCTTTTCATATTCCTCAAAGTTAAGAACCAATGAGTCTTCTCAGTACTTGGATTGGTGACCCCTGAGTAATAGCTGATACTTTAAGCAACCTAAAACTTTTGAGCCAGACTATTGTTTAGTAATTTGAAATTTTGCTTCCAACACTTATCAAAGTTAAGCATCAATGAGCCTGCTTACTATTTGTATGGGTGACCGCTGAGTAAAAGCAGGTACTGTAAACAAGCAAAGACCTTTGAGCCAAACTATTGTTTTGTAATTAGCAATATTGCTTCCAAAATTTATCAAAGTTAAGGATCAATGAGCCTGCTCAGTATTTGTATGGGTGACCACTTAGTAACAGCAGGTACTGTAAACAAGCTAAGACCTTTGAGCCAGACTAAGTATAGTTTAGTGAACAACAATGTTTCTTCCCACATTCACTAAAGATAAGCATCAATGAGCCTGCTCAGTACTTGGATGGGTGACCAGATGAAGCAAAGGTTAGTAAATAAGAACATGAAAGATTTTGTTGATTGTTCAACAGAAAATGTCCTTCACTCAAAGGTTTTGTAGATAAATGTATTTTCTTACAACAAATATTTCAAGAATTGTTGGGTTCCAATCTAGTCTATTGATTTGTAAGTTGGCATAGAAATAATTCAACATAAGTTTTATCCTTTTGCAAATTTGACACAACTATGTTGAATATTACATCATTTAAATGAGTTTTATATAGCAAGAATTTATATTCCTTAGAATTTATGTTCCTTTGACAATACCATATTAAATAATGTATATTGTTTTTGGAAGTACCATGTTGATTTCTCTTATAAATTTTGTAACACAATGTGAGTTATAATAAAAAAGTAAATTAAAAGATATTGACGAAAGAAAATACGAGTCAAAATTAATAATAATCATAATGATTGAAAATACTTCATTCCAAAATAAATAAAAAGATCCTATTATTGGGAATGAGTGGTGGTAGGATAGATATTTAGTTATGTCCTCATTCACTAAGGACCAATATTAGCATTAGTATATCTGCAATATACTAACATGGAACACAGTAGAAGGAAAGACAAAATTTACTCATTCAAAAATATTTAACATTTAATACATGCAATATACATACCAGTAGTATTAAAAGAAAAAATACATAAGTGTGTCCCAACTGATAAGATATGCACCCATTGTTCTATGTACCAGCAGTATGTAGAAGCAATACAAAGTGAAATAGGCTTAGTTGATGAATGTAGATAATATTACTATCTGACTTTACCAATCCTTAACCAGAGACACTGTCTTTACTGTTCCAAAAACAGAGTCAAAAAGAAGTGAAGAAGGGATTTCTGAGACTGCCAAGTGACATTTTACATGACCTCCAAATGGACATGCCAGATCTCTAAGGGAGATAATTATCAATGTATATCCTCACCATTAATACTACAGGTGCATAAAAATGATAACAACAAACATAGCAACATAGTACCAAGAAGAGAGAGAGAGAGAGAGAGAGAGAGAGAGAGAGAGAGAGAGAGAGAGAGAGAGAGTAATAAAAAAATATAGCTTTGATTTGAATTTTTGAAAGTTATTGGCTTTCTTAGCTTAGTAAAGTGCCAAGAATTTATCCTTTATTATATTGTCCAATCTCTGTCATTCATTGTTGTATGTCAACCCAAATCAGTGGTAATAAAACACAATAAAAAGATAAAAGAAAATACTAGTCAAAATTGATGATAATAATGATTGACAATGCTTAATCTAAAAATGAAAATAAAGAAGAAAAACCTTTTTGAAGACTTGTCAGCAGTGCTTATAATACACTAACTGTATCCCATGCAGTGAGATGAGACCCCCCCCCACACACACTAAAAAAAGGAATGTCTTAGGTATGATGCTAAGGCTCCAGTTCTGGAGATCTGGAGAGAGAAGAGTATCCCTTCATTGCCATTACTTCCAGGTCCACTTTGATCCAGAGTGGTAATACCTGTTAGAGTTCTATCTATGGGTCAAAATTATTGATATTTGATTGGACCATATGCAAAAAACAAAAAAATAACTCTCAAGAAACAGCTACACAAAAAAGGAAACTATAAATGTATAATGAAATTGATTCCTGAACATCTTGGCATAAAATAACCCTAGACAGGTTGAAATGATAACAAACTTTAGAATCTGGTATATCATTTATAACAAGGGCCAGCCCAAGTCTTTGTAGAACCCTAAGCAGAATTTGATTTTGTTGAAACCCATCAATTGCCACATGTCAGCTCTGGATATAACAGATGTAAGCAAAGAAAGAAGCCTGCATGTTCTTGAAATTCAAGAAATTATCTAAGAGAAAAAAATCCTTTTTGAAGGATCAAAGTTGAATTTATGACTAACTGATGAGCCTGTTTTCTGTTAATTTGACAACCAAAGAGTTGAGCTGATTTCAGAGCTGAAATAACTGGAGTAACTCATTTGTTGGAACACTGTTCTCTCAGACCTCCGCCACCCCACCACCCCACCAAAAAAACAGTTCTTAAGTGTTATTTGTATATTCAATTGCCTTGTAAGACAAAAAGATATCTATATTCCTTTCAGGCAAACGTTTCACTGGAGAAGAAGTTAGGTTAAGCCTCTTGGCATAATGACTCTCAGTATAGGAAACAGAAATGATTAACAAATTTCAGATTCCTGCTGAAGTAACATGTATTCATTTTACATAAAGCTATTAGGAAAGGCATGAACTTACAGTTTCCTGAGCTACATCCATCACCAAAAAATCTGGTAAACACTTATGCATGACATATGGAAATACTGGACAGCTGTTTCAACCTTATTAGGTCTCATCAGCAGTGTATATTGTGATCTCCACCACTGGAGATTGAACTAGTGACCACAAATTGCAGAGCTGAAACTCTACAACTTAGTCAACCGTCGATATTGCACACAAGTGACACCAAATTAACTAGTCATGGTAATTGCATGGTCAATTAACCCGAACGTGCCTTGTAAGTTACATCCGTACTCTTTACAGAGGACACAGTCACCTCCAGGGCCATGTCTTCCCAAAAGGATTAGAAATACATATCCACGTAATTGCTATGACCTCAAGGGCAATGATATAGTTGTATAATTTTTCTTTTTTTTTAATATAGGAATTATATTGTGAATTTAATTACCATGACCAGAAAGTCTGCAATCTGTGGTTGCTGGTTTGATCTCCAGTGGTGGAGATCATGGTATACACTGCTGATGAAATCTAATCAGGTCTAAACAGCTGTCCAGTGTTTCCGTATGTCATGCGTAAGTGTTCACTGGATTTTCTGGTCATGGAAATTCAGTTCACAATATAATTCCTTGACTAAAAAAATAAATAAATAAATAAATAAATAGGAAAATAAAGAATAATACATCCATCACCAAATATTAAAAAAAAAGGATTCATTATGAGAAGTTATGATGGTTAATAGGGTAAATGGCTGTCGGATCAGAGAGATTATGTTAGACTGGTACCATATAATTCAGTATTATTGGTTTCATGTCAGTTGTAGAAGAAGTAGGTATTAACAAATAATTCCTCCCTCTAGAAATGCAATAAAGAGCATGGCACAGTATATTTGAGATTATGAGATCTCTGAACTAACCAAACTTAAATGTAAAGGCATTGTCAATTAGGAAACTCTGTTATCCAAAGTTTATGTGTTTATATCTTAGAAGAAGCTGAAGAATTTCAAAATTTTTATAGAGGCCATTTCTGGCAGTGACTAAGTTGAAGGTCAAGTCACATTCTATTTATAGAATTTATTTTAAGATTAATTGTGAATAGATAAATAAATGAATAAATAGATAAAAGAAATACCCTCTAGTTAGGATTTAATGGTTATGAGAAATTGAATGATCAGGATAATGTAAATCCTACACAATTATCATTTTGCAAATTTGATTGGAAATTACTTTATTCTTTAAATTAGAAAATTTTAATGCTGTTCCACTAAATTCAACAACAATGTGTTATGGTAAAACTGACATAAAAATTGTATTATACAATTTTGAATAAATATGGATGAAATATCTGAGTGAATGGAAGAGAAATCGGCCATGAAAACCAATACGGTTGAATGCTTATTTATCTATTTATTTATTATGACGTTTCATCTTGTATGAGCTTTATCAGATAATGATATAGAAAAAAAAATTATTTTTGGAAAAATATGTCACCTGCTGCTTCTAAGTAGCCACTCATCTAAATACTGAATAGGTCTATTATTACTTAACTTCAGTGATTTGGTGGAAACTGGTATGACCTGATACATTTATTAGTTAAAGTGTTATCTACTCTATGTGATTAATATTCACCAGTGAATTAAGTGCATTAACAAGGGAGGAGATTATGTTGAAAAATAAGTATTTGTTGTGCAAAATAGATGTTATTTTTCATCGTTAGGCTGCGGACTTATCTCTCTCTGTTTCTTGTTTATATGTATATGTGTGTATGTGTGTGTGTGCATTTATATATATATATATATATATATATATATATATATATATATGTACATATATAATTTATGTATGCACACACACACACACACATGCAAATACATACACTCATACACATATATACTATTTGAATATCATTTAATTTTACTAGTGGTAAATAGACCAGAATGAAGAAATTTGCTGAGTCTAAAACTTCAGCCTTAGGTTGCATATGGTATTTGCTGTTCCTAAGAGGTCTCTCATCTAAGTACTGGATAAGCTCATTCTTGCTTAATTTCAGTGATCTTGTGGAAACGTGCTTTAAATGTAATTTGACTGTCGGTCCTTATATAATTATTAGTTGAAGTTTAATCAGAAATTTCCCCATATAATATTTGTTCTAGGTGTTTATTTCTTTAATTTTGGAGGCGTACACAGCATAACTGTTAATGGCATAAGAAATTGTTTTGGTGACCTGCATTCAACTCCTCGATAAAGTTATTTGCTTTTCATTACATACTTGGGAAAGGCATGCATCCATCTGTTATTTTTCTTGTTAGGGACAAATAGTAGGGCAGACTAGGTTCTTTAACCTTGGTTTGGTGACTAGTCTAAGGAAATGAAAAACTGAATTCAAACTAGCTGTACTTCATATAAAAATTGATCTGGATTTCCATCTTGCAGTGGCAGAGGGGCTGGGTAAATACAAGTTTCTTTAAATTAGAACATTGGATCAAAATAATGTCCTTTGAAAATTATATTACTGGCATAGCACAAAAGAACAGATGCTTGAATAAGGCTAGTTCATGATGTAATCAATTCAACTGCCTAATACTGTTGTCTTTGACTAGTATTACCATATGACTCATATTATAGAATAAACTGTATATGCTTATATATAAATTCTACCTCCTTATCTTTAGCATTGCATCTTTCTAAAACACCCCGTATGTGGTTGCTTAATGACATAAGCTCAATCCAACAAATATTTGAAATTTAGGCCTATTTATTCACTATTCTAGATCTTAATCAATGAAGTGTATCAATAATAATAATAATATTAATAATTTGACTATGCTGACAAACCAGAATCTGTCCAAGAAAATGAGACACATAAGATTCTCTGGGACTGTGAGATACAAACAGATCACCAAATATCGGCCAGAAAACCAAACTTACTTTTAACCAACTAGAAGAAAAGAACATATTATAGAGTGGATTTTATCATTCCAGTGGAACACTGAGTGAAAAGGAAAGAAAACAAAAAAAAAAAGAAAGAAATTCTTTGATCTCACAAGAGAACTAAAAAACAGTTGAACAAGAAGATGAAAGTGATACCAATTGTAGCTGGTGCATTTGGAACAATCCTCAAAGGCTTGTAAAAGAGACTGGGGGAACTGGAAATTAGAGGAAGAATTGGAACCATCCAGACCATAGCACTTTTGAAATCAGCTAGAATACTCAGATAAGTCCTGGAAACCAGAGGAAACTTACCGTCACTCAGACTTTGAGAAAAATCTTTAGTTAAAACAGGTGTGAAAAATGAACACAGAGTGAAAATAAATAGAATTGAATATTCCTTTTTTGCCAATATCTTATTGTCTTTTTGTTTTAACATCATTCTGGGACATTGAATATTTTGTTGGCTTAAACTATTACAATCTACTGTCCATTATGAGAGACAATTTTGGCCTTGATTGAATAAACAGTCAAACCATTGACCAAAACAGCAAGTTGAAAAGACATTGCTTAAATGAATTCACACAGAAGCCTTGTGCTAAAAGGGTTAATTCCTTTTCAATCATTGACTTAATATGCATTCAGGAATGCTGATATGAACTGGTACTGAGGAGATGAATGAACTACATTTGGACTGAATGAAAGAAAGTAACCATGAAATAGCCATTGAATTCCTGGTTTCAGAAACCTTCTAATTCATACAAGTTGTTGGTGGAGGACTTGCAGATTGAATTTTTAAATCCCTCTTATTTTGTTACAGAAGATAAAATTAAGCAGAATGTCTTCTATGTTTGAAATATTTAACTGGTGAGACGGGATGAGGTTTCAGACATTTCTATGAATTCTTTAGCCAATTGAATTGATCTTTTTCAATGCAGAATAGAAGATTGGATCTATATAATGAGGTTTCATGCTTCTTGTCTGCTTTTTTTCTGCTTTAGGGAAGGTCATTGAGATAGTCATTGTCTGTCACCTATTTAAAACCTCATAGATTTAGCAGAGTCTGTGATACAAGAAGAGGGATTTTTTCTTTTACCTTGAGTAAGAATTTTTCAGTTGAATAATAAAAGATGATTTTGAAAAAATTTGTCGCTTGGTATTTAGAAATACACAAAAAAATGTCTGAGATTTTTGTAAAATATTTTGGTTTAATAATTCACACTAAAAGAATGATTTTGATTATGAATCACTGCCATTAAAATCAATCTATCAATCAACCAAAAGCCTGATTGATTGATTTTAACAGCATTGTCAACCAATCTAAGATTAATGCCTAAAGGTTAGGGATTTGCATTCATTATTATATATTCATATTTACATTTTTGAGTAGTATATTTTTATCCAACCTCTCTGCCATGGGTAGGATGTGACTCAAGGTCAAATTTTAAGTGAAGAATGGCTGATTTGAATTCAGAGTTTTCTTTCTCCTAAACTGGGGGAATTACTATGGCTTACTGGGTAAAGTGCTGGACTATGGGCTTGAGTAAATGAGTTCAAACTACAGTTGCACTATTGATTTACCTTTTGGATTAATACCCATGCAAAAAGTAGGAACCCTCTTATCCTCCCCCAGCTATGGGTTAAATAGTATCACAGCTGTTTTTCTACAAGGATGACTTTGGCATTAAATATCTCATGAAGATTGATATGCTATTAAACAAAAAAACCCAAACCAAACCAAACCTTCTAGACTGTTGTACCAATGCTAAAAAGCCCAGTCTACCATGCTATTTACAATGGCGAGAAGAGATGATTCATGCCTTTCCTAAGAACATTAGTGTGAACTTAGGTTGCCAATTCCATTCCCCATTACAATACTTGTTATGGCATGAGTGCCTCCATCATTTTTTATGGAGTCTTCAAAGAGTTTTCTGCACATGGTCCTATTGAATATAAATAATTTTTAAACAGATCTATTTGACCTCTGGATGAACCCTAACAGGTGCTATCACTCTGAGTCTGAGAGGACCTGGGAATAATGACAAAAAAGGAAAACTTCACACTCCCTAGATCTCCAGAACTGAAGTCTCACCATCAGATGCAGTTTAGTGTCATACCTTAGATGTCAAAGTTTGAGTTATCTAACTTTGTATCTCTTTATATATGGTCATCTCCCATGTTTTGTAGTCGTTAGATCTCAAATTGCTTCTTGGTCTAGTGGATAGAGTGTTTGCCAATGGCCCTTGGAGACCAGGGTTCAATCCCAGGTCATGTCATACCAAGACAAAATAGTACTTGATACCTCCTTGTTTAACACTCAGCCTTATAAGTTATGGATCAAAGGTAAAGTGGAGCAATCCTGGGGAAGGAGTAGCACTTTCCCCTACACCTTGGTGTAGTAGCTATTGAAAGGGAGCCTTTGGGTCACTCTCGACTAGAGTCGCCAATAACTTTAAAAAGTTCTCAAATAATTATAGCATTCAGCAAAGCATGTATTGTGTCAGTGCTGCAGTATTAACAAATTAACATTGTAGTAAAAGCTGTTTTTTTTGTGTGACAGAAACTTATGGTGAAATAAATTTAAAAGAAAAATGGCTTCCTTTACAAAACAGCCACATATTTTGCAAGGAGAAAAGTTGTATGCAGAAAAGAAGCAACAGATGGAGATATGAACCCAGCAATATTTTTGTCACTACCCCAGAAGATATGTGAATGAGTTTGACATTTGGCAATAACAGATATTACCCAAATAGATGGGTTATGTGTCATTATGGACAAACAAAATAATTTCTATTCCTATTAAAGGACAGTGGGAGTGAATATAAATGATTTTTTGGTATGGTAAGAATTTTTGTAAAAGAAATTCCGTAAATTTGGAATTACTTTGTTAGAAGGAGTTTGAACCTTTTTTGTTTTGAATTTGGTGAATGTATCAGAAGAAAGTGAAAAGCTTGCACAAATGATGTGCATAACTTTAACAAACACAGCAATGAAAGATACATAAAAGAAAATGTTCCTGTTATTAAAGAGGAAGTTGAAACAGAAAATTTCAATTGGTACCAAAGTAGCAGGGAACAAAATCTCATTGAGGAAATAAAACAAAATCACATAGACACACAAGGTAAGATAATGCACTGTTTGAAATGTAATTTGGCTAAGCATTTTGTCTGAGACTGTACTAGTTTTAGTTCTAGAAATGTTATTTACATAATCATAGATTCAGACCAGGTACACTTTTCTTTATTTAATGTTAACTCATGATATCAAACATTGATAAATGATTAAAAATGTCCAATCTTGTGAAGGAGACACTATGTAGGACTGTCTTAGATTCTGCATGTTCAGGAACTGTTGCAGGAGAAATTTGGTTCAAATTATTCTTCAATATTCTAAATGACAGAGATAAGTGGTTAGTGGAAACTATTTAGTTTAACAGTACATTTTGTTTTTAAGATGGGTTAAAGGTAAAAGCTATCAAAGCAGTTAAATTTCCCGTAACTTTAAGGTGTCAGTGCATATACTGTGGTTGAAATCATCAAAAATGTTTTACCCCTGCCAGTAAGTCATAAACCAATTAAAACTGCTGGAATGCAACTGAAAGTTAAAAATGACAGCTGTCATATGCAAAATTATAAAAGATAACTGCTGGACATTATAGTCTTCCATTGACTAATATGTTTTTTTTTGGCGGGGGGCTGAAAAATTGCCAAAAATAGTGTTACATTGTGAAGCTTTAGAAAAATGTTCTAGAAAGGAGAAAAGAAGGAAGGCTGAAAAATTACACTGGCAATTCACTCATGCATTAAAAGAGAGATTGATATTCTTGCTAAGAGGTTGTATGGTCTTTCATGAAAAGGAATTTCTGGATCTGATCAAGGATACTTGTGATTCTTGTTCAGTTTGCCTGAGGTTTAGAAGACCTCCTCTTTGACCAATAGTAGGATTCCAAGTTTAATGACACTGTATGTCTAGATTTAAAGGAGCATGAACATAACCAATACTGGATGTTGTATCTAATTGACACGTCCATTAGGTTCTCTGCTGCCAGGCTGATTAAAACTAAAAACAATGAAGAAATCATTTGCAATATATTTTTAATGTTGATATCCTATTTTGGAGTTCCCTAATGTTTTTTTGAGTGACAATGGGGGAAATTTAATAATGAAGGCTACAGACAGATGAATGAAAAGTTGAATATTGAAACATGCACGATAGCTGCAAAAAGTCTATTTGGCAATGGTACTGTGGAATGCCACAATTTGATAGTGGCTGAAGCAATGGAAAAGATGTTAGAAGATGAGAAATGTGAGCAAGAAATAGCCCTGGCTTGGGCTGTCTGTGCCAAAAATGCACTTCAGAATCATGGGATATAGCCCAAATGAGCTTGTATTTGACTTCAATATAAATATACCCTCAGTTTTGATATTTGCAAGCTGCAACAACCAATGACATAGTTAAAGTAAATTTAAATGCCTGACATGCAGTGAGGAAAAGCTTCATGGAAGCTGAATCAAGCAAAAAAAACTTGGAGAGCATTGAGACCTAATGTAAAAATGAAGGATTTGTGTCAGGTGAAAGTATCTATTATAGAAGAGAAAACTGCCAGGGATGGAATGGTCCTTCTAAAGTATTTGGTAAGGAAGGTCAGTGTGTATATTTTACAGGATGCATGTATGTATCCCTCTCACTTGATGAAGGTAAGCAATGAGTTTGGAAGTCCAAGGAATGTAGAAAATAAAGTTTCTTCAAATGAGATAAATGAAGTCTTGGAGGAAGAAGATGAAAGACAACATAAAAGTCCTCATAGCAAAGTGAGGAATTGAAAGATGATTCTGAAAAACCATGTAGAAATGCAGTTGTGGAATATAAAATGAAGGGGAGTGAAAAGTAGAAAAAAAGGAAAAATTATGAGCACACTGTCCAAATCAAGTGGAAAATATAGCCATTGGCTTGAATATAAAACCAGAATTGGAAAACGAAAATCTGTATCAATTGGGATCATATTGATCCATGGAGACTTCTACACCAAGTAACAAACAGAGTAAGTTCTCAAGAACATGTAGTTTTACTTACGTCTAAACAAAGATGTGATTGAGGCAAAGAAAAGAAAAATAGAAAATATGGAAATTCATGAAGTATATGAATATGTGCCTGACATGGGTCAGAAATGTATATGAACAAGATGGGTGATGATAGAGAAATTCAATGACAATAAAAAGATAATGAAGACCCGTCTTGTTGCATCTGGTTCTAAAGAAAATTTGCATAACCTGAATACAGATTCTCTAGCATGCAGCCATGAAGCAATACATCTTATAATGTTAACAGCCTTTGTTATGAAATGGCAGACTCTTGATTTCACCTCAGTGTTTCTGCAGTGTGGTATACTGGAAATGGAGTTATTTCTTAGACCACCACCTGCTGTATATCCAGAGTTACAGGTATGGTAGCTGAAAAGATGTATTTATGGATTAAATGATGCACCTCATTCATCGTACAAGAGAGTCAACCATGAATTAGCTTATATAAAGGAAATAGTGAGTGCATATGACAATGCATTGTTTCTTTGGCATGATGCAACTGGTAACTTGATTGGTATTCTGGCAATGCATACAGATGGTTTCATATTTTGTGGAAACAATACATTCCAGAGGAATTTGGTAAAAAGAATATTCAAATTTGGAACACATAAAAATGGAAACTTCAAATTTTGGGGATTGGGTGTTAAGCAAATAAAAGATGGGATTACTATTAACCAAAATCTATGTTTCATCTGTATCCCCCATAGACATAAAGAAAGGTTCTTAAGAAATAATGATAAATTGGGTCAGAAGAGATGACTGATTTAAAAAGACTAGCAGGTCAAATGATGTGGGTAGTCACTCAAACATGACCTGATGTATCATTTGGCATGATTAGGATGAGCAATACTGGAGAAGTTCCAAAAGGGAACTTACTGTACAAGGCTAGCAAGTCACTACTAAAATTAAACTCTATATATTTTCCATACCTTGGAAAACCTACAGGTTTGAATATTATTTCCTATTCAGATGCCACTGATACTAGCTAGGAGAATGGATCCTTACAAGGTAGTTTTATCAACTTTGTAGCAGAATGAACAGAATGGCTCCAATATGCTGGTCATCAAAAAATTGACAGAATAACAAAGAGTCCATTAGTCTTAGAGTCTCTTGCATTTAGTGAGGAAGCTGATACCAGTGTATTGAAAGCTGCTATGCTGCAAGAGATATTCAGAATACCCAGGTTGCCTGAAGTCCTTAGTAACACAGACAATGTGTCTGGTAGAAACTTTAACGTCATCAAATCTAGTGAGTGACTGGTGAAGGAGTGTTGATGAGGCCTGAGTGAAGAAAATGAGAGTGAAGAAGGAGATCCAAATTGAATGGATTGGGGGACAAGAACAAGTTATAGATTGCCTGAGAAAAGGAGAAGCCTGTTTTGATTTTCTGAGAGATTTATTGCAAAAATAACCTTTTTTTGAATTTTAAATAGAACTGTATTCTTCACAAAAAAACACCAGCAATGTTGAAGTTTGAGTAGCTTTTTATTTATGATTGTCTCCCTTGTTTAGTTTTCTAATAAAATTGACATTCAGCTAATTGTTTGCTTCAATATTAACAAATTAACATGACCCCCGTCTTTTTTTGGGAGGGATCTTACTCCTCTTCAGGGGATGCAGACAGCATATTCTAAGCACTAGTGTCTGGGTGGATGACATTTAAACTTCATCTAAATGTGTTAGTGTCAATTTTCTTTACTTTTGGGTCAGCAGTTTCAATACTTTTGAACTGCAGTTTAAGGCAAAACACAGGTTTGTGCAAGTGCAGTTCCTTCTATACTCACTAGGCCCAGCACTGGGTGACCTTTTTTCTGCACAAAAACATTCCTTTCTTGGATATGATGTAAGGACATGAATGATAACTCAGTGTTGAATAAAGAAATTTTTTGCCTTCATTGTCTTTTTTTGTCTAGTTAAATATACCTTCAGTCTTGATACTCTTTGTATTGCATTGCCGTAATACATATACAACAATACACATATACATGTGGAAACAAAATCAACAATAATGATGAACGAACACACTTCTTTAGAAAAATATACCTCTCACACTTTATTCAAAAGGGTTGTGAAAGGATTGTGTGTGAGAGGTGAGTTGGAGACTGAACAGACTGCAACATATTAACCCCAAGTTCCTCTGTCTTTAGCAGCACTTCTTTCTCATTCTGCTGGCTGCTCAACCGGGGGTCCTAAGGGCCTAGCCCTCTGCTGGGACTGGTTCTCACTGCAACTGACTCCAACTAACTCAACTCTCTGTGGCACCGGGTTATATGATTGTTTGATACCCACCTGCTTCCTGTGGCATCGCAATTGCACTGAATTCAACCCATCCACAGTCAAGGTGATGCCCTGATATCTTTGACTGGATGCACCTGTTATTTACACTGGTGCATCTCTTATTTGAGAGCTCAGCTGAGGGTCAATATGCAACATTTGAACACAGCTGGTATTAGATCAATTAGGAGTTGGTTGGTTGGTTGGTTTTAAGGATTGTCACCCCTTTATACACAGTATAAAAATGTATCTTCATTTTAGGTAAACAGTTATCTGAAACAGATGTATTTGACTTATAGAGTTTAACAGGTACTTCCACTTTGGGTTACAGTAGACCTGGGAGTAATCAAAATGAAATTGTGATTCCTCTTTCTCCAAATCGCCAGAACTGGAGCTACACCACTGGATATAGTTTAGTGTTATACTCAGGATGCACTTTTTTTTGTTTGGGTTTTACCTCCTTGCAGGAGGTACAGTGGTTGTATTTGAAGCCACACAGACTGAGAACTAATCAAGAGAGATATAAGAAATGATCTCTCTCTCACACACATGCACACACACACACGCGCACACACACACACACACATACACACTCATTTCTTCATCTGTTTTAAGTAATCATTTAAAAATTAAAGAAAAGTCCTGAAAAAGAAATAAAATGCATAATGATCTGTAAGAAAGCATTCAATACAAAATCAAGACATCAAGAAAAGCTCCTTGCTAATACTGCTTAAAATGTCAAGTGTATAATGAATGTATAATGATGACAAAATTACTTGAAAACAAACTCAAAATTGTGTGGGGGTGTCCTTGTGGTGTAATGGTTAAAGCGCTGGACAGCACAATCATAGTGAGTTCAAACTCGAGTCGTGCTATTACATTCACTTTCAGACAAATATCCTCGGGAAAAGTATGAATCCCCTTATCCTCCCATCTATGGGTTAAATAGTACCACTACTGTCTTTTTAAAAGAATAGATTTGGCATTAAATAACCCAAGAAGGTTGATATGCCATTAAAACAACAGACCAAACCAAACCAAACCAAAATTGTGCAAAGATCAATGAAAAGAGGAATAATTCTAAGAAATAAAAAGAGGTTAATGAGAACAGACAAAGAGTAAAAGTAACATAGAAATAATTCAGAGACCAAAATGGAGGTCAGTAAGACATATACCAAGAAGGGAGGATAAGAGATAGTGAAAAAGGTTAATGGAATTGTGCCCAATAAATAACAAGTACAGTCTGGGATGACCAAAGAGAAATGGAGAATGTTGATATAGAGTTTTGCTGATAAGATATATCAGAAATTAGTACCCTAATGATCATCATGGAAAGAGTTAAGAAAGAACTTTCTCCAACAGAAAATTCAAAATGGCTATTGCTACAGCTGATATATATATATATATATATATATATATATATAGTCATAAGTGGAAATGATGTTAGAGTCATTGATACTGATAGACAGCCATAAGCAAACCTCACTAGATAAAAAGTTAAAATTTCATACTTCTGTAATTAATTGTGTGGGTTCTTTGTTTTACTGGCATATCAACCTTTGTGAATTATTTAATGCCAAAGCCATCCTTGTAAAAGAATAGGAGTGAACTCACAGCTGGAGGGATAAGGGGGTTCATGCCATTTTCAAGGGCATTAGTCAGAAAATGAATTTAATATCACAAGTGGGAATTTGAACTTGCTTACTTTAAGACAGCAGTCCAGCACTTAAACCATTATACCCTCTTTTGTAATTACATCCTTATTCAACTCCTGGAAAATGTTTATATGTATCCAATAGCCAGGTACTTTTATTTACTGACATAACCTGATTTTTTCTTAAATCTGCTGACTGTCTATTTAAACAATCTTTAGTAAATTAGAAGACTGAACTTTTTTTCTTTGAAAGATTTGAAAAATGATCTTAATTAATATCAGAAATTATAATAAAATATTTAACTTCTTCATGTTTGTCTCATTTCTTTTATATTTTCTACATCTTTGAATCATAGCCTTGGGATGAATTTTCAGTTCAGTAAACAAGAAAAACTTACAAATGGATAAATTTGATAATTATGGAGGCTGTTGTACTTTCACAATCTTGCGCTTTGTCAATAACTACTGATCTGTAAGAATCATAATTGGATTTAGATATTTAAAAAAAAATGGCACTGACTTGTCTAGATGAAGTCTAGATGTTAAAACACCTAGATATCATCACTTTATTATATAAGTTGTTTAGCTGTCTTGATTTAGATTTTTGAATTAAAAAGGATTAAAGCTTAACACTCAATACTTTTGAATTACATCTTGGATTGTCAATAGCGTTTGTTATAAAATAACTTTCAAACTTAGGTGGGATTTTCTTTGAATTCATATTCAAAATCAGCCAGTTCTTTTGTATTTAAAATCCTGGACTTATTACTTTTTTGAATATTTTTAGAATAAACAAAATAGTAAAAACAAAATAAAATAGAAATACACAATGGTATTTTTAAAACTATTCAAAGGATTAACAGTTTAGTTGGTGTGTCTTTCCTTTGACTGATAATAATGAGTATTTATTTGAGAATAAAATATTTTCTGTGGTTTAAACACAGAGGTTTTTTTATAAATGAATATAAGTAGTCTGAAAAAAAAAAACCTGTAAGAAAAGAAAATAGAAAAAATTTTTTATGGTTTCAACAAGATTTGAAAGTTTTTTTGATCTTGGTTAATAAAAAAATAAGGAAAAATTTGTCAGTAATTTTTCATCTAAAAATGGCTGACATTTTAGAGGATAGCAGGCATGATGTGTTTTTTGATTTGCAGATTTTTTTTTCAAATACAACTTTGCTACATTTATAAACTTTTCAAGTTTATTTCCTTTAAGTTAATTTTTGTTTCAATGCATTGTTTCTTGTGCATATTGATGTATAAAAAATTAACTTGTATTCATTATTTTTGTTGCAGGATAGTAAAATTTTTTCTATCTCTAAAGAATGTAATTGAAAATTGATTAAAAATATGAAAATGCTTCAATGAATCAGAATTGTGATTTTTTGTGTAAATTATTTATCTAGATAACAGTCTAAAGACCTTTCTTCAATTTCTTTATATTTGTGTTAACTAAAATCAATATGGATATATTTGTTGTTATCCTCTCAAAAATAGTTCAATTTCTTGTCAGTCATTTATGTAATCTATTTATATAATGAACAGTGTGACTTTTTGTTTGTTTATTTCTTTCTTTGTAACTTCTGCTATGATGAGAGAGAAATATGTATGTGGCAGTCTTTATTGTGGCTCATCCAGTCTTGACTGTTGAACAACCCAACCCCATGTTGTTTTGTTGGTAAGTTACAGGTTTTGATTGGTTTGGTTTGCTCTGGTTTTATAGTATATCAACCATTTTTTGTTATTTAATGCCAAATCCTGTTTTTACATCAATATATATATATATATATATATATATATATATATATATATATATATATATATATGATTTGTAAACACATTTTGTAGATACACACAGTTAAATGATCAGATAGTTCTATTTCAAACAACTCAATTTAGCATAAGTCATTTGTTTGCACACAGTTTAAATGTCAAACAGTTCTATTTGACCCATAGAAAGGACCCAATCAAGTACTAGCACTCAAGACCAGAGTGGACCTGGGAGTGATGGCAATGATGGTGTACTCCATATTTCCCAAGCCTCACCATCAGATTGCTTAGTGTCATATCTAGGATACTTGTTGTGGTTGTTTTTTACACCTCTGTAGAGATGCAGTTGGTATATTCTATATGGTTGAAACCATATAATGGGTCAACTCTACATAGAAAAAAAAGAAGCAAAAAACAAATTTCAGAATACACATGAGTATTTACCTACCCCTCCCTATGGGCAGGATGTGACACAAGGTCAATTTTTAAACAGAGTTTAACTGGTTTGTATTCAGAGTTTTCTTTCTCCAAAACTGGTTGCCTGACAAAGCTAAAGAACCCATTCTCCCCTACTATTTACCCATAGCTGGAAGGAGAATAATTGGATTCATACCTTTCCTATGTGAAATGCAAACAGCCTTGTCAAGGATTTGAACTTGTGTCACCATGTCCATTTCCTTTGATGATAACCATTACACTATGGTACATCGACACATGTATGACAGTCTTTATTGATGACAATTGGTTTATTCTGTTTGGAGGATGCATCTGACACTTTGCATGAAATAGCCCAGTTGGCTGGGACTATAGAATACACCAACTACATCTCTGCAAAGGGGTAAGACACCCCCCCCAATGAGTGTCCTGGATATGACATTAAACCATCTGATGGCGAGGCTCTAGCCTTGGAGATATGGGGAATGTGGAATATCCCTTCTTTGCAATTGCTCCCAGGTCCACTTAGACACAGATTGGTAGCACCTGACAGGTTCCTATCAATGGGTCAAATAGAACAAACTATGAGAGCAAACAAATGACTGATGTTAAATTGTGACTGTTATATAGCAATGCTTGAAACCATTTAATTGAGTGCAAAAAAAGAGCTCAAGTTCATTTTAGAATGTTATCTATAAAATGTATTTACAAATCATGTATATATTTAATATATATGTATAAAGAGGATTTGGCATTAAATAACCTACAATGGTTGATATGCCATAACACCCAACCAAACCAAATCATATATATTTAATATATATATATAAAGAGGATTTGGCAACCTACAATGGTTGCGATGTCATAAAACCCAACCAAACCAAATCATATATATTTAATATATATGTATAAAGAGGATTTGGTATTAAATAACTTACAATGGTTGATATGCCATAAAACCAAACCAAACCAAACTTTGCAATATAGATTTGGGTGCTGATATAGACATCAGATGAAGACTTGGTCAGATCCCTATCTCAGTGTTTAAACAGTCAACTACTAACTTTTTCAATCTTGACAACTCACAGCAGCTTTACTACATTTGGTTCAAACTCTTTCTGCTCTGTGCTCCAACTCCTCTCTTTCTCATAACTGATTTGTCTATCTCCTGTTTGCTTACTTGAATATATACAATCTGGGCTTTCAGAAAATAAAATAATTTTTCCTGTGTGGATCACTTAAAATCAAAGTACTTTAAAAAATGTTATCCTTATCTACTGAACACTAACCATACTAGAACTGAAGACTTCTTTTTATTATGAACATAACTAACCCTTTCATCCTCATCAAGAAATCTTTCTCTTATCATCAATCAAAATCAGCAGACTTCCCTCACTTGTTTAGTTATCCTTTTGATGCTACTATATACACACATCCATGTACATATTCACTATCTACGAATGCCCACACAGATTCATACAGATACACCTACTTGCACATCCATACATATATTCTATGCTTATAGGCATACATACTCATAAAGATATACTTGCACTTACATGCATATATATAAGTTGGCTGATAGTAATCAAGAGAGACCTGAAGGCTCCCTTTTCAATAGGTACTACATCAAGGTGTAGTAGCTATCACAACTCCTTTCCATGGATTGGTCCACTTACCCTTGATCCATACCTTATAATGCTGAGTGTTTTGCAAGGAGGCCTTCAAGTACCATTTTTTGAGTCTTTGGTGTGACAACCTGGGATTGAATTCTTGATCTACTGAACCATTGGTGAACACTCATTATATCAATGGACCATATGCAGATATATAATAACCTCTTGATATGTGCATCCAGGGACAGAAGAGCTTACAATGTCATATCTGTATATTGGATCAAAATGTTGCTCACAGGTATTTCTACTTAAGATCAGAGTGTAGTACGAGAACCTGTGAAAATTCCACATTTATTTTAAAGGAATAAGATATAGAATGATTTTTTTGAAGAGTAGTTGTATTGATTGATATATACGATTATTTACTATAATTCGGCTAAATTACCTGTATGTTTAATGTGAACTAAATGGAAATGAATATTCAATGTTGCAATTTTATTTTTCAACAGCCCCCACTTATTTCTTTATAATGTATTCAGTAATGTGATGTGATCAAAGGGGGTTAAAGCTGGCATGATCAATGGATACATATTTGATATATAGTAATGTGAGTAAAGGAGGATATGATGCATTAAAAACCATATCACCCTCTTAGTGCAGGTCATTTGGTGCTGATGTATATTTGGCAAAATATATATATATTTATGTTTACTAGTAGAGTTACCCATCATTGTCTGGGTAGAAAAAATAAAGGAAGAAAATAAAGAGTAAAGAGTAATTAGGAACAGTTGGAAAATATTATAAATATGCAACAAGTGACCAGTAATGAACTTAGCAACGTGGTAAATCTTGTATTCATCATTAGTAAAGAACACAGAAATATATACATAGAAAACATTATATCATCATAGACTCACCATATGCCTCGGTGTGAGAGGGTCACAGTATAAGAAACAATTCATTTATTGAATGTAAACATTTCATTTTGATTTGATTTATTTTCATGTACTAATTAGAGACACTTTACAATATGACAACTTACGTAAGAATATTAACTTTAAAGTCTTTATCAGTTTATTACAATACTTGGTGGAAGGGAAGATATTTCATCAAGCCCCCACTCTCCAAGGAACAATATTTGCATATTAATATATCTGTGATATACCAATAGAAAGAAAGTCAATTGCACAGACAAGAATATTTAACATTTTATATGCACAATACATGTGCAGGTGTTATTACAAAGAAAGAAGTCACAAACATGTCCCAATATATAGAATTATACACATATTGTTCTGTGAATGAGCTATATATGGAAGGAGTACAAAATAGCTAAAGGCTTACTTGTTAAGTGTAGGCAAGATAGCTATCTGGGTTTGCTATTCTTTAGCAGGAACAGAGACAATGTCTTTACTGTTCAAAGAACAAGAGGCAAAAAGAGGTCAAAAATGGGTTTCTGAAACTATCATGTGACACCCTAAAGGCTCCTAATGGACATGTCAAGTCTCTTATGAAGATAATCATTTAATATATCTCTATATGTATCATGAAAAAAAAAACTTAATCGTTTTAATTCCTTTTTATAAGCACTTATTGAAACAAAGAAAAGGCATCATTTTACTTGAAATATTGAATCTATATTATTATTTATCTTTCCTTTTAACTCCATTTTATATTTATCCCAAGACTACTGTTTTGGATTTTTAGCATTTGTATTTTATTGAATACTTAAGTATAAAAAATGTTATATATCTTTTTAGTCCGTGTATATAAAAAAATATTTTTTAGATTTCCAACTCTTGAATGTCTTACATACAGCTGGCCATGGCAAAAGCAAGATTCCATGGAAAACCTGCAACTTTAAATGTTTGTTCTTGAGATTTATTAGTTGGCGTTGCAAAATTCAATATCAATGAGTGTGGATGCAGATCCTTAGTCGAAAATCCAAGAATGTAAAAGAGTCAGAAATCAGTATCACTGATCTAAAGTCAAAATCTGAGGAGATTACCCATGGTGTAGTGGCTAACGTGCTGGGCTGTGATATTCTAGTTAAGCAGTTCAAACTTTATTCATGCTATTACATTCACTTTTGGACTAATACCCTTGGGGAAAGAATGAACCCACTTATCCCCCTAGCTAGGGTTACCATTACTGTTCAACATGGATAGTTTGGGCATTAAATAACCCATGAAGGTTGATTTGTCATTAAACAAAGAAACTAAGCCAAAGCCAAAATCTCAGTAGGTGTAAATTCAATTGTCAAAACCAGCCGCACAAGTCTAAAAAATCCAATCTGTAAAAGTAAAGCATTACATTGATACTAACCAATGAGCCAAGTTCCAAAAGTGATTTTGTCAAAAAGCTGCTACTTTTTATGATTGAAAGCAGACAGTGATTGGTAGAGATTTAAAGGAAAGGGTGAGAATTAGCACGACTCTGACTGACTATATTAAACTCACTTAATTCTCAGTGGAGGTTTTCTTTTTCAATTGACAGTACAGAAAACATAAATTATTTTTAGAGGTAAGACATTTTCTTTTTTGCCATCACCTGCTGATTGGCAATCAAGAGAATCTTGAGTGATAATGCGCAAAAAGATTTTAAAATGAATTTTAAATTTTAAAATGACCTTCAGTTCTCATCACAAAATTAATAGAAACTTCGTTATGTTTACAATTCAAAGATTAAGAATATTTTTATGCAACAGCCACATAATTCTTGCCTTGTAACAAAGCTAAGCTTAGTAAATAGCCAATTTCCAAACTGACCTTATCTAAAAGCAACAGCCTTTTCTAATCGAAGGCAGACTGTGATTGGTTGTGACCAACAGGGAAGGGTCAGAATCAAAATATCTGAATGTCTATATTAAACTTACTTAATATTTGGTCAAACTTTTCATTTTTGACTGACAGAACAAAAAACACAACTTTCTGAAGTAAGACATTTTCTTCTTCACCACAAAGTCTTTTCAGTTAAAAGGGCCTATCAGATTGTTTGACGTGTATTTGAATGTAAAAATATTTTTCTTTTTGAACACAACCAGTAAATATTGTAGCCTCAAAACACATGAAATTTGGCTTTTAACCACAAGTTTGAACCATTGCAAAGTTAAGACTTTTCGAAATAGTTATATATGAGAAAATGACAAGGGTAAGACAAGTGATTCCAATGAATTTAAGGATTCTAAAGGGTGATTAACAGTTTGTGATTCTTGGATAACAAATCAATACATTAGTAAACATAAGAGCTTCCAAGTATTGGTGCCAAACAGGATATTTTTGGTGTTATAATTGCTCTTTCATATAACTGTGCATAATTTTGGTAATTATGTTTGTGGTTTGGAGATACATTCATAATTAATTCATTAACTGAATTAACCACTAAGCGTTTTAAAGATTTTTATCAGACTGACCAAACTCAAATAATGTTCTTCCCCATTGAAAGGGTTTAAAATACACTAACTGTATTCTCTTAAAGAGGTGTAAAATCCCCCTATCAAAAAAGGGGTACATTGGGTACGACGCTAAACTGTATCTGATAGTAAGAGCCCAGTTTTGGAGGTCTGGGGAGTGTTGATTAGCCTTTCATTGCCATTACTTCCAGGTTCACTCTGACTTAATAGAGTCCTATCTATGGGTCAAATAGATCTGTATTAAAATTATTTGTATTTGATATGACTGTGTACAAAAAATCTCTTAAGAACTATGAAGTCGCTTGGTTTGGTTTAGTTTTATCGTATATCAGCTATCATAGGTTATTTAATGCCAAATCCTTTTTATAGATAAATTAAATATATGATTTCTTAACACATTTTGTAGATTAAATTTTTAAATGAACCAGAGCTTATTTTTTTTACACACAGTTAAATGGTTTCACTTATTTCTATCTAATATGAATAATTCTATCTACAATCAATCATTTGTTTGCACACAGTTAAATGTTTTCAAGTATTGCTATTTAACACTACCAATTCAATTAAATATCAGTAATTTGCTTACATACAGTTAAATGATCCAACAATTCTATTTCTTACAATTCGATTTAGCATGAGTCAACAAAGTTAAATGATTCCAAGTATTTCTATGCATCACTTACAATTCAATTAAACATCAGTCATTTGTTTACACACAGTTAAATGATCAAACAGTTCTATTTCAAGCAATTCAGTTTAGCATAAGTCATTTGTTTGCATTCAGTTTAAATGTCCAAGTACACAGTCTAAATGTCAAACAGTTCTATTTGATCCATAGATTGGACCCTATCATGTACTGCCACTGAGCCAGAGTGGACCTGGGAGTGATGGCAATGAAGGGATACTCTGCATTCCCCAAAGCTACAGCATAACTGGAACGTCTCCATCAGATTGCTTAGTGTCATATCAGGACACTTGTTAGAGGAGACTTACCCCTTTACAGAGATGCAGTTTGTGTATTCAACAGCCCCAGCCAACTGGGCCAAATTATGAAGTTGCAACAGTTTTAGTGTATAAAATGTATTAGTTTTATATTTTTCATCTGATTTCTATAATAAATATAATCATTGAATTCTTTGGAGAAAATTACCAAGGTGAGTCAAAAGCTTTGCAGTATTTTGATACTTGTCAGTGATGAATATATAACATGACTGAAGCAGTTCAAGCTGTGATAGGTACCCACTGTGGTTGATACCATCATGGTAGTTTGCTCATTGATGTATTATGTATTGTTTCATACTGTGTGTAAGCGATGGACTGCGGAATCGTAGTAAGTGAGTTCATACTCCAGTCATGCTATTACGTTCACTTTCGGGCAAATACCCTTGGGAAAGGTATGAACCACCTTATCCTCCCAGCTATGGGTTAAATATGGTTGATATGCCATTAAACAAAGAAACCAAACCAAACCAAACCAAACCAAACCACACTGTGTGTAGTTTGAAAGCTGCACAGACAAACATCATCATCATCATGTTGTGCCGCTAGCATGGATATCCCTAACCCTCTCTCGCCACTTCTCTCCATCGTTCATTGCCTCCAGCAGGTCTTTAGGGCTACATCCCGTATCCTCACATAGCTGCTGAATGTATGTTTGAGCTGGTTGTCCTGCTTTTGCTCGGCTATATGTGGGGATCCATAGGAGTACATCACTTATGAGCTCGTCCCTGCTTCTCAAGCAGTGTCCTGCATGTCTGGTTCATCTAACTTGGATAGTTTTTGCGATGGGAGGTAGGTGGCCGTATAGTTGGTGCTCTATGGGGTGTTGCTGCCAGGACTTGTTCAATACTGTTTGCAATGCACAAACAATGAACTTTAATTCAGGAACTTATGCTTATGGGTTTAAACAAGGCCATGATGCTGTGGAAGCAATCAAAACATATGTTGTACAAAAGATGAAAAAGGTACAGTTGATCATGGTATTGGTTGTAAGAACTTTGATGATCAGGTAAGGCCAGGTTGGCCTAAAACTGTGTATTGTGAGGCTGTGCTCTTAGCCATAGAGGCAACTCTGATGAGTTGCACTCAGAGAGTTATGGGAAAAGTTTATCATCATACTATCCAGTTTGCCCAGCCAGCTGGGGCTGTAGAATACACCGACTGCCTCTTTGCAGAGGGGTAAGACCCCCCCCAACGAGTGTCCTGGATATGACACTAAACAATCCGATGGTGAGGTTCCAGCAGTGCTGGAGCTTTGGGGAATGCGGAGTACCCCTTCATTGCCATTGCTCCCAGGTCCACTCTGGCCTGGAGTGGTAGCATCTGATAGGGCCCTATCTATGGGTTGAATAGAACTAACGGCATACTTATGCTAAACTGAATTGTTTGACTAAACTGAATAGCTTGAAATAGAAATGATTTTGACAATTAAACCGTACTTACATTTAAACTGTGTGCTTATGCTTAACTGAATTATTTGAAATAAAACTGTTTTTCAACATTAAAACTGTATTTACACTTAACTGAATTGTTACATATAACTGCTTGAATAGTTTGAAATAGAAATGTTTTTGACAATTAAACTGTATACTTATGCTAAACTGAATTATTTTAAGTAGAACTGATTATTTACATAAAAATGAATTTGGCATTAAATAGCCTACAAAGGTTGATATGCCATAAAACCCAACAAACCAAACCAAACCAAGCACTATCCAGTAGAGTTTGTCACCTTTACAACATTGGCAAAAAGCACCTGTTACCAAATTCAGCATCATGTTACCAAAATATTGCAAAATTTTGAATCACCCTAGAATATAAGTTTATTTCATTTTTTCTAAATATTTCTGTTTTAGTTTCTATTGCAGACAGATGCACACTAAGATATAGCATACATTTTCTCAACTTCTTCACTATGCAAAGTCAGTATTCAAGTGGAGTAAAGCTGGTTTGAATTTTGTGTTTTCCTTCTCTAAGACTGGTTGTCTCACCAAGGACAAAAAAACTATTATTTACACATAGCTGGAGGGAGAACAAATGGATTCATGTTTTTTTCAAGGGCACTAGCATGAAGTGAATGCAAACATCTTCACCCAGGATTTAAACTTGAGTCACTGATTCTATTTCCTATGATGATAACCTTTAAACTTTATGTGCCAAACAAAATAACGGGCTTCACATAAAATTCTTTAAATTATTGTATTTTTGACAAAGATGACCTTTAAAAGTTCCAGATGTTCCCTATTTTTGAGGAGAAGATTCAGTTTTTAGTGAGGACCAGTTTACAATATGTGAATAATCCCAAACAGAATCCTGAGTTTGTGTTTCTTTATCTCTGAAAATACTTTTTTAAATTCAATTTAAAATGCAACCTGGTGCTAGTGCAAAAAAAAAAAAATCCAAAACAAACAAAATAGAATTCAAGTAGGTTTTGAACAAAGCTGATGTTAAAGTGTTTTGGAAATTTGTTGTTTACCTGAAAAAATAATTAAAAATTTTTTTGGGTGTGTGTGAGAAGGGATGAATTCAATTTACACTTAATCATGGAATACATCCAGAGTCTAAAGTTTGGTAAAGCAAGTTATAAAAAAAGGTGCTAGGATATATAACAATTTTAAGTTCATTCTTCAATTCTATCTTGTTAGTTAAAAAAATCTAAATTGTTTACATTATCTGTGATATCAAAATTCTTTGAAAAATAGTGAATATCCAGAATATTAGAAGGTTAGCTATATCCAAATCATGCAATAATTCTAACTTTTTTTGATTGAACCAAGTTGGAAATTTTAACTTAATTTTTTTGTAATAATGGTTTATCCTAACAAAACAATGTATTATATCTGTAACTATTTTACATCTTGTCTTGCATAAGATGTGTAATTCAGGAGACATTCTTCCATTTTTATTTCTGGGCAATATCAGGTATCCATGATAAGTTATATATAAATGTGACCATTAAATTCCTTAGAAAAAAGCACATGAATTTTATTTTTTGCTAGATGTTGCCATGTTGATATATTTGTTTTTCTTTACTTTCTGGACAATTCTGGGTATTCCTGCTAGTCACATATAAATTTGATCATTAAATTCCCTGGAAAAACAAAATAAGTTTAATACCTTCATTTTTTTTAAAGAGATGCCTATTGATTTGTTTCTTTAATGAATAGACAAGGAAACTTTTCTTCAATTATGCAATGCCATATATAACCAAAGCACAATAGAAAGACTGCGTCTTCCTTTTTCTGCAGAAAGGTGACCTTAGAATCATCAAGAACTACAGGGGCATGACTCTCACTGCTATAGCTTCTAAGATTTATAATGCCTTGCTTCTCAAATGTATCTGACACAAAGTTGAGAAAGTGCTTTGGAAAAAATCAGCAGGGTTTTCAAAGAAATCAATCTACAACTTCTTAGATTCTGACTATTTGTCAAATCATTGAAGGAATAAACACAAAAAATCCCAAAGCAACACTCTAGTTTGTAGATTTCTTCAAGGCATTTGATTCTGTTCACGAAGTAAAGGTGGAACAAATGCTTCTGGCATATGGTTTTCTAAAAGAAACTGTTACAGTTATAATGATGCTTTATAAGGAGATAAAGGCTATGGTCCACTCACCGGATGACAACATTGATTACTTTGACATTGTCACTGGAGTCTTACAAAGAGATACATTAACATTATTTCTATTCATAATCTACCTAGATTATGTGTGATAAAGAACAATAGATCTAATGTCTCACACTAAAAAAGGCAGACACCACAGATGACCGAGCGTTTCTCGTAAATACACTTGCTCAAGTCAAATATCAGCTGCATAAACTTACATAAAACAGAGTTCATGTGTTTTAAACAAAATGGTGTTATCTCCTCATTAAATGGCAAACCTCTGAAATCAGTAGACCAGTTCATATACTTTGGTTGCAATATCTCATCTACTGAAAGAGATGTCAGTATTCACATAGTCAAAACATGGACCTTTATTGATTAGTTAATGACCATAGAGAATTCTGATTTTTCTGATAAAATGAAATAGGAATTCTTGTAGGAACTCATGTATGGCTGCATCATTTGTTATGAAATGTTATGAAAAAATCTAGATGGAAACTGCAGAAGGATACAATGACTTCTTTTGAGAAAAATTCTGGAAGCAACACCTTACAAAACAGTGTACTTACCTCCCGTCTCACAAACCATTCAACTAAGATGATAAAGTCACACTGGACATTTTTGGAGAGTAAGGATGAAATCATTAGCAATGTTCTCTTATAGGATCATACAAATTAACGAACTAGTGTTAGCTAACTAATAAAAATTTCCAATCATCAGTTCTGTGTGGTCACTTGATGCCATTCAGGAGACTTACTAAGAGTGATGGGCAATTGATATGGATGATAAAAGAGAGTCTAAAGAATAAGTGCTAACAGCACAACTTGAATATTTTGAAAGGATAGAATCATATATATATATATATATATATATATATATATATATCAGGGGCAAAGGGTCCATGTATGGAATGTATGTATAACATGCTTTACACTTTTTCCAGGATGAATAATTTTGTACAATATAAAATTGCTAATTGCTAATTTTCTTCTCACCTCTTTTGTTTTTTTCATTTCAAATTTCTTCACTTCTTTGGATAATTGATACAAGCAATATAATTTAGACAGTGTAAGTAACGAAAATGACGATTGGTTTAGCGAGAAAAGACTCAAGTAAAAGCAATGAATTTGGTAGCTACCATATTGCTTTTGAGCAGGGAGCATGAGAAACAGAACATCGGACTGGGTGAGCAAAAGAGAAAAAGTTAAAAAAAAAAAGAAAAAATATTTTTGCTTGCATTCTCGCTATGGTCAAAAATGTTGTGGCTTTATTTTATTATGTTTTTTATTATTCTCTTTTAGTTGAGTACATAAAAAAGAGAGACAGACCATTATAGTGAGTGGAAGAGAGAGAGAGAGAGAGAGAGAGAGAGAGAGAGAGAGAGAGAGAGAAGCAGAAATACTTTTGTTGGTATTGTCATGGTTTGAAAGAGCTTTGGCTTTAGTCTTCCCTTTTTTATTATTCTCTTCAAGCTTGGTGACTGAAAAAGAAAGACAGTGCATAAGAGAGAGAGAGAGAGAGAGAGAGAGAGAGAGAGAGAGAGAGAGAGAGAGAGAGAGAGAGAGATTTAGAAAAAAATTGTATTATTCGGTTCTGAAGAACATTTTCGGTGAAATTATGATTCACGTTGAGCAAAAATTTAAAACAATTAATTAAGATTTGTTAGATTTTTAAATTCGAAGCTTTTTCATGCTTACGAATAAATTTTTCGATGGAAGTGTTTTCAGTTTTGGATGGATATAAAAACCTTTTGGATTTAGATGGAATTGAAATCATCTAATGCTGCAGATTTTGCAAAGCAAGCATCAAGCATCCAAGAAGTCACAGAGATAATATGAGAACTAAAACTAAATCAAGCTCTTGCAGAAGTAACTAAATTACTCTGTCTGACAATACCTGCCACATTTGTTTCCTGTGAGAGATTGTCTTCTTTACTAAAGTGTATAAATAATTATATGAGGTGTTCCTAAAGTGAAGAGCGATTAAGTAATTTACTTTTTATTTCCATGAATAAAGACCTTTTAAAGAAGTGATGGATGAATTTGCCAAAAAGAAACGAAGAAGTGAATTGATTTACAAATAAATTTTAACCTGCTGTAGTTGCAAAAGCGCTCGATACCAATCTCACCCTTTTGTTATGAATGGAATAGACGTAATAGACGGCTTTCATTTACCATTTAAGCAAGTGGATTATTATACCATGTGCATCTACAAGCACCAACACTCTTGTATGTGTCTTGTAGTTTGGTGAAGGCCACATGGCGTGGGACTGACCGATATTTACTTGAGCCTCAGGGGACCGTCCTCCCAGGTTCTAACCCTCCTCGGAGAGGCTAGGATTATTACCTGGTGCCTGAGGTGCCACTCTTTATGTGAGTGCTAATGGGGCCTGAGGAATTTTTGGAGCCGCTGGGTGCATCTGGGCAATGGCCCTGAGCCTGGACTCACCTTGTGCTGCACTCATGGGGTGTATGACAAATCCCATCTACAAGTACCAACAAAGTAGAATAAAGCTTACTTTTAAGTTTATTCTGGCTTCTATTTTCATTATTCCTACGTGATTGGCTGCATGCACTGGTTTCCACATCACCCTTTGCCACTGATTATATATATTGTTCATTATATATATAAATATATGCCAATATAATATAAATGAATATATATAAATAAAGCATGCGCACTCTCAGTGATAAAGCATATATAGATCTAAATTTGTGTTTGTCAATTTATAGGATCTTCAGTCCAAGATATAAATAAACACACACATCCTTGTACACACATACACACACACGCACAGTTCTTCAGGTTAGTAGGCATTGCCTTTCAATGTAATATATATTGTGTTACATGGTACTACCCCTGGCAAAAATTATGTACTTAGTTCACTAAGAGGTTTTTTTTTTGCTTAGCAGTAAATAAACTAATAACAGATAAGATGCAAAACATTTTTTCTTTAATAACTGAACTTTCTGGTAACATAAAATATTCCATAAACAAACTTGATGAAGTTACCAATATTAATGATATGATTTCTTTGAAGCCACACAGAGGAAAATATTATGGAATAAACCAATGTTAAAGAAAAAAATTATGGAATGATTTGCATATCTTGGCTTCTGCTAAGATATACAAGACAGTTCTTGCAGTCCCCAATAAGTGGTTGGACATATCTAATTGAAAGGAAACATGACTCGCATAAAAAAAAAAAAAATGTCAATTGAAACAATGAAAAGGATCATAAAACTTATTCAAGAGGGCAATCCACAGGGGATTGTGGTAAAAGATATTGGTTGTTCCCAGGAAACTGTGTTGAAAATTTGTTGCAATTATAAAAAGAAAACATACAGGTAGACCACAATAGACATTAAAGTATCAGGATAGAAAACTCAAATTAATGTAGCTTTGAAATAGATAAATTACAACAAAACAAATGAAAAACAAATAGGTTGAGACAGGAGTCAATGTTTTTGACAGAACTGTAAGAAATTTGCTGAATGACATGCAACTTATTTAGAGGAAAGCCAAATGAAAACCAGCACTAACATACAAATAGAAGAAAATGAGGTTAAAGTTGGCTAAAGAGAAACAGTCATGGTGTGTGGAGAATTGGATGGAAGTGATATTCAGTGATGAATAGTGAATCTGCATTGGCCATGGTGAACTAAAACTTTTGTGTGGTGCAATTCAAATGTATATAAAGATGATTGCCGGAAGAAAATAAATAAATTTCCCAAGTCATTCATGATATGAGTTTTCATGTTTTAAAGGACCAAAGGAGATGGCAATCATTACCTCAATAATCAATGTGCATTGAGATGTCAGATAATTTTCTCATTCCATTTATAGAGAATTGGTTTAATGGCATTTCAACTTTCATGGGTCATTTAATGCCAAATCCTTTCTTCTTGAAAACAGTTGTGGTACAATTAAATCCATAGCCAGCAAGAATAAGAGATTCATAACTTTTTCAAAAGAATTAATCTGAGAGTAAATGCAATAGCAAGTTTGGAATTTGAACTCACTATGATATTGCAGTCCAGTATGTTAGCCACTATACCATGGGAACTCCACCCCAAAGAATATCTATCCATATTTACCCAACCCCTCCACTCGAGCAGGATATGACACAAGGTCAATTTTTAAGCGGAGTTTAACAGGTTTGAATTCAGAGTTGTCCTTCTCCTCAACTAAAGAACCCATTCTGCCCTACAAAGAATGTCTATCAACTGCTATGCCTAAAATAGATTGTCTTTTTATCAAATTAAATGGCCCTAACTACCCTGCATAATTATGGGAAGAATTGAATTCATGCCTTTTCTAAAAGTCTTAGTCCTAAATGAATACAGACTGTCCAACCTTATCCCCCCCCAACTATGGGTTATGTAGTATCACTGCTGGTCTTCTACAGGAATGGCTTTGGTATTAAATAACACATGAAGGTTGATATGCTGTTAAACAAAGAAACCAAACTAAACCAGACTATTCTAGCTGGAGTTTGATCCTGTTCACTTCACTTTTAACCTCTATGCTATCAAAAAATTTAGATTGATGATTCTGTTCACTTCACTTTTAACCGCTAAGCCATCTGAAAATTTACTTCCATGATTCTGTTCACTTTACTTTTAACCACTATGCTATCTAAAAATTTTGTATTTTGCAGCAAACTATAAATGTTTGTTTCAGTAGTGAATTTTTAATACCTTGATTATATAAAGAAATACAGAAACTTAAAAAAACTTCTAGATAGTTCAGTTAATATTTTGATATTAACATCATTCTTAGAATAATTGAATATTATTTACCTACAAGCACATTTTTATACTTATATTTATACATTATGTGTTACAATTGTCTAGTAGACAAATTTTTTAATGCCTGTAATTTTGGTATTTATTGATATATCAATATTTTACTTTAAACATGAAATATATTTTCTATGCCTGTTTTTTTTTTCAGTTATGAATGTTAGGAAGTTGTTAAAGAAAAGATTTTTGCTGGTGCCAAATATTCTGAAATATGCACTTGATATTAGAATTTTATTAGAAAGAAAAAATGGTGCTAAGAATTTTTCTGCTTTCATTTTTGATCAATATATATATATATATATATATATATATATATATATATATATATATATATATATATATATATATATATATGTCTGTGTGTGTGTGTGTGTGTGTGTGTGTGTGTGTGTGTGTGTATATATATATATATATATATATGTAAAGATATATAAGCAAATATATTTGTAAATATATATTTGTATATATATCTATCTACATATATGAATTCGTAGATATAGGTATGTGGATTTATATATATATATATGCATATACATATATGTAGATGTAGATATGTATATCTATAGATATTTGTGAGTATATATATATATATATATATATATATATATATATATACATGCATACTTAGTTTATATCACTCATATATACATGTGCATGTGTGTAGATGTATGTAAATATTCATTTTTGTACTCTTTCCTGATTTTGAGTTTATACTTGTGTGTGTGTGTGTGTGTGTGTGTGTGTGTGTGTGTGTGTGTGTGTGTGTGTGTGTGTGTGTGTGTGTGCGCGTGCGTGTGTGTGTGTGCGTGCGTGTGTGTGTGTGTCCATATATTTTTTGTACATTTTGGCAGAAAATATGTTGCCTGCAGTGAAAAATCAATAAATATTTACTGGAAATGATGGTGTGTCCATCAAAACAGGTTTTGTTTTTCCATAAATTTGATGCCATGATTTATTTAAAGAAAAGATATGAATTTTATGATAAAATGACTTCTTGATCACAGCATATATAAAGTAATTATGTTGCATATAGGTGAGTGTGTCCATGCGGCTGCTTACACAAATTATACATAAGATTTAAGAGGGAGATTAAAAGTATGATTATGTTTACTAGGAAAGAAAAAACTTTTGGGAAAAAAGAATTGTTTTAAAAGCTGCAAAGAAAAAAAAAAAGGATTGTGAAAAAAGGAGGAGTAAAAGAGAGAGAGAGAGAGTAGAGGGTGAAAAAAGGGAATGAGACAATTGGACTGGTTATAAAACCCAAAGAGTGGGTGGATGGAGAGATAGAAAGATGAAAAGTAAAATAGAGGAATTAAACAGATTGGAAGGAAAGACAAAAGGCGTAAAAGGAAAAAAAGAAAGAAAAGGAAAAAACGAAAGGAGTTTATGAGAGGGAGAGAGAGAGAGAGAGAGAGAGAGAGAGAGAGAGAGAGAGAGAGAGGAAAAAATAGAGAAAATAACAACATTAGAAATAAAGTGTTATTTAGAAATAAATATCAAGAGAGAGAGAGAGAGAGAGAGAGAGAGAGGAAAAAATAGAGAAAATAACATTAGAAATAAATTGTTATTTAGAAATAAATATTAAGAGAGAGAGGGAGAGAGAGAGAGAGAGAGAGAGAGAGAGAGAGCGAGAGGGATAGAGAAAAAAGAGATGAAGAGGGAGACAGGGACAAACAGACAGACAGTGACAGAGAAAAAGAGAGGATGAAAAATAAAGGAAATAGTGACATAAGAAAGAAATTGTAATATAGAAATGAATTGAGAGAGAGAGAGAGAGAGAGAGAGAGAGAGAGAGAGAGAGAGAGAGAGAGAGTGAGTGAGAGAGAGAGCTACAAAGGCTGGAAGGAGAGAGATGTAACTATGAGAGAGAAGTTGAAGAGTGAAATGGATAACTCTTTCACTCTCTCTCTCTCTCTCTCTCTCTCTCTCTCTATGTATGTATATATATATATAAAGACAGAGAGAGAGAGAGAGACAGAGACAGAGAGAGAGAGAGAGACAGAGAGACAGATAGTTACAGAGGAAGGAAGGAAAGTTCATATATATATATATATATATATATAAAACTTCTCCCTCCCTTTCTCTATAACTATCCATCTGCGCTCTCTCTCTCTCTCTCTCTCTCTCTCTCTCTCTCTCTCTCTCTTCAATCTATCTATCAATCTATTTACCTATCCTCAAACAGAATAAGCAGCAAAACAATAAAAGAGAAAGCATCTCATAAAAGAATGATGCATTCATCATTTCGTTTCAGTCAGGTTTCATAAGCTAATATGTCTGCAGACAGAAGAAGATAAGAAAAACAGGCTCCCAAATCTACAGTATTCTTTCAATGAAACCTTTTAGAATAAGAACCACGACCAGAAATGATTCTACACAACAATTGTCTTGTAATGATTCTTTATACTAATAGCAGTAATCTCAAATCCAATCCATGAAAAAAAAAAATTTCTCCAGCTCCAAATGTTGACATGAAGAAGAATTATTTATATCATGATTATATTGCTTGCAAAGAAAAGCTAGAAGGTTGATTTGAGGAAAGAAATTAAACAATGTATTTCAAAGGATATCATTTAGCGCGCGCGCACACACACACACACACACACACACACACACACACACACACACACACACACACACACATCTATTTATTATACGTTGATATCAACATTAAAGGGCCATTATATATATATATATATATATATATATATGCAAGCCTCTCTCAGGTGAGTGAACCATTGCTTTGTGTTTTTGCAAACCGTCATTATAATGGTAACAGTTTCTTTGAGGAGACCATATATTTGAAGTATTTGCCCCATCTTTCTTCTCTGTAGGGAATCAAATGCCTTGGAGAAATTTACGAATAATAGTGTTGCCTTGAGATTTTTTGCTCGTACTCCTTCAATGATTCGAAAGATTGTAAGAATCTATGTTATGGATCAATCTCTGCAAAACCTGTTCTTATTTTTCCTAAGAATTTTCTCAGCTTCAGGTCGAATACGATTAGACAGGAAATTATAAAATCTTAGTAGTAGCTATAGACTTATACCACTGTATTTCTTTATGATTCCGAGGTCACCTTTCTTGAGGAATAGGAGGAAGGATACAGCTTTTCGTCCATTTCCCTATTGTTTATAGACAGCATTGCATAATGGAAGTATGTCGTCAAATTTCCTTGTCTTTCATACTTCAGAATGAATTTTGTCGAGGCCGGCAGCTTTTCTGCTTTTATCTTTTTTCAGTATTGTGTCAAGTTCTTCCTCCGAAAACTGTCCAAATTTGATTAGTCGGCTATTAACAATCTTTTCAGTAGGTTTATCAATTATTTCAAGAAGATTTCCTAACAGATTTTTGAAATGTTCTTTCCCCTTCTAGCAAGCATTGCTATTAAATGTAGCACGCATCATTCCTGGTTGGATTTTCTCGATCCTATTTAGTGATTTTAAGACAAGAGGACTGAGAAGTATTTCTACACCTCCAGTGGTGACATTAATGGAGCTTTTCCATGCTGCAGTCGATATAAATGTCCATCCATTACCAGGATCGTGGTATTTTAGTTCTAGTTCTTAGCTGTAATATCTTTGTTCCTGTGTGCATATGATGTCAATATTCTGCTCGGCTGCATATATATATATATATATATATATATAAGAACAGCTTTCATTCAAGAAATAGATATACCACATTAACAGTTCAATTTTTTTCACTTATTTATAGCATATCAACTCTTTCAAAAACTATTTTAAAAACTTTTCTTCACAAATGCTTTTCCTCTTAAGGCTGTGACAAGTTGTGAGCAATAATTTAAAAAAAAAAATAGCACAAAAGATATATTCCAATTCAACATCACTTTTCTTCATCTTTTTTTTTTTAGAATGTCTTTTCCATAAATGTAAACTCTGCATTGTTTGGAATTGATTTATTGCAAAAATTATTTTAATGATACAAAAATATTTGTTTTGAGGCTATTCAGTATGGCGGTAAATCCAGCGGAATGCTCCGGGCTTGAAGAGAGATCCTTCATCAGATTTGGGTGGTTGAGAAGTGCAAACCATGTGAAATTTACAGAAGAATGTGTGATGTGTACAGAGAAGCATGTTTAAGTAAAAAAAGATGCTCTCGGCTTAAACAGAGGTCCGTCATAAAAGTTTTGGTGGTTGTGAAGTGCAAACCATGTGAAATTTACAGAAGAATGATTAATGTCTATGAAAACGCATGTTTTAACCAGAGGGACTAAAACAGTCAAAAATTGTTTACAAATAGACTAAACATGGATTTGTTACTATGAGCCTGAGTCAAAAAGACATTTCTGGTGTGGAAACACACTGACTTTCTGGTAAATAACAGGTTCCTGGCACATCATTCAGTTAAGAAAGTTGTGCTGACAGTCTTCTGGCATATGAAAGAATCCATTACAATTGATTTCCTTGAAAAAGGTGCAACTGTAAACTGAGCTTTCGACAGCCAACGTCTTTGGCAAGATTCACCTTATTTATTCAATGACTCTTATATATATATATATATATATATATATATATATATATATGTGTGTGTGTGTGTGTGTGTGTGCGTGTGTTTGGATTGCGTTGAAAGAGAGTCAGCGGCGCTTGGTGACTCTCAGTTTCTCGCCTATCAAACCAAGTTCAGATGATGATCGCATTGACAAGAAACTGACAGTTATCAATCAGCACTGATTCTGATCTACGCTATCCTTACTTAGATATACATGTTTTATCACCCATACTGACCACTCTTTTTAAATATTATAAACTACATTACTAATACACAAACACACACATACACACACACACACACACACACATATATATATATATACATATATATATATATGGAGAAATGGTAGATTTTGGTAAATTTGACAAGATGATAAAAATAAGTGGAAAAGTGGATAAACCAAACACTTACAACGGGTTTAGTAGGGATATTTCGTTCTTTATTCAAGGAAGAACTTAAGTGTTTTGTTTATCCACTTTCCCACTTATTTTTATCATATATATATATATATATATATATATATATATATATATATATATATATATATATATATGTGTATATGAGGGTTGTTCATAAAGTTCTAAGCCTCTTCAATATTTTAGATTTGTTGCACACCTCTTGCATTTTTATGGTCCACACCTGTACAGAAATTGAGACAGAAATCTGAGTTAGTTTTTCTAGTTTTATAAGAAGTGATAGGGCTTTGCCCCAACAAGAATGTTTAGCTATGGATTTTATGTCTCTGTGAGGCTTCAAACTTTTTGAACGAACCTCGTATATCTATCTATCCATATTTACCGACCCCTCCGCTCGGGCAGGATATGATACAAGGTCATTTTTTAAGCGGAGTTAAACAGGTTTGAATTCAGAGTTTTCCTTCTCCTATCTATCTATCTATCTGTTGGGTATCACCCACCTTTTTCCACACAATGAACTAGTCCATCTGCCATATATAGCAGTAGCTACTAATACCAGGGCAGACAAAAAGGTGAAGAGCAGCTTCTTATAGGAATAGTATTAGAGCGTTGGAGACTGGAGATCGCACTAGATCACCTTACTTGCTACTGTAATAACGGAAGCCAATACTGCCATTGGGCTATGTCTTTATTCTGTATTCCTATGTTCTTGTCTACTAATATTTTCTCTATTGTATATACTTTTTCTTGAGAATATATCTCTATTTCCTCTCATATAGTGGTTTGTCCTTTATTTAATATTACAAGCGTTTACTAAACAGAACGCAACACTATCTAGCTAGCTAGCTAGCTATGTAATGTCGTATTAACTATGTTATGTATATTAAATTAATATTTCGTTATCAATTCTGAAGCTGTATGCATCAAGTCAGAAATAAGGAAACATTAACTTTCTTCAAAATAGCCCCTTATAATTCAACATACTTATTCCAGTGAGTTTTCTATGGGTCAAAGCATCTCTAAAACTCCTAATTTGATATGATACAAAAGTGCTGTCATATGCCATTTAATGTCCTCCATATCCTTTAATCTCCAAACCTTGAGATGAATTTTCAGTTTAGGAAATACAAAAATGTTGCACAGTCACATGTGGTGAGTATGGAGTGTATTGCACTTGTACAATCCTGTATTTTGCAATAAAATTTATTCAAAAGTATTGAGAGTTGGGACTGAGCTCAACATCTTAACATTATGACTTTGTAATATAAGCAACTCAGCTGCAGACATCATTTAAATTTTACATTTTAAAATCTAAAAAAATTTAAAGCTTCAGTCTTGATATTCTCTTTCTGTCTATTTCTTTCTCTCTCTCTCTCTCTCTCTCTATATATATATATATATATATATATATATATATCAAGGACAAAGGGTTTATGTATGTAATACATGGACTGCATATCATATTTCTTCCAGGATAAATAATTTTGTGTAGTACGAAATTAACTATTGCTAATTTTCTTCTATTCTCTTTTTCCTTTTACTTTTTTGCATTTCAAATTTCTTCACTTCTTTGGATAATTGTTACAAGCAATATAATTTAGACAGTGTAAGTAAAGAAAATGCCGATTGGTTTAGCGAGAAAAGACTCAAGTAAAAGCAATGAATTTGGTAGCTACCATATTGCTTTTGAGCAGGGAGCATAAGAGACAGAACATCGGACTGGGTGAGTGAAAGAGAGAAAGTTAAAGAAAAGAAAAAATATTTTTGCATGCGTTCTCGCTATGGTCAAAAAGGTTGTGGCTTTAGTCTTCTCTGTTTTATTATTCTCTTTAAGTTGAGTACATAAAAAAGAGAGACAGACCATTATAGTGAGTGGAAGAGAGAGAGAGAGAGAGAGAGAGAGAGAGAGAGAGAGAGAGAGAGAGAGAGGCAGAAATATTTTTGCTGGTATTGTCGTCATGGTTTGAAAGAGCTTTGGCTTTAGTCTTCCCTTTTTTATTATTCTCTTCAAGCTTGGTGACTGAAAAAGAAAGACAGTGAATGAGAGAGAGAGAGAGAGAGAGAGAGAGAGAGAGGCAGAAATATTTACTCGTGTTGTCGTCATGGTTAGAAAGAGCCTTGGCTTTAGACTTCCCTGTTTTATTATTCCTTTTAAGCTGGGCACGTGTAAAAGAAAGTCAGAATAATAAAGTGTAGCAGAGGAGTTAGAGAAAAAGCCACCAAAAAGCAGAAATTCTTTTGCAAGCTTTCCAGTCGTATTAAGCCAGCAAACACTCTCTACAGAAGCGATAACGTTTTTCTTGCCTCCTGTGGCTGAATTTAAAAACTTGCCAATTCAAAAAACTTGGAATCAGACAGATTTAGACAAAAAAAAAAAAAAAAAAAAAAAAACTAGTATTATTCGGTTCTGAAGAAAATTTTTCACGTTGAACAAAAATTTAAAACAATGGGAGAGTTAAGATTTTTAGATTTTTAAATTCGAAAATTTTTCACGCTTTCGAATGAATTTTTCGATGGAAGTGTTTTCAGCTTTGGATGTATATAAAAACCTTTTGGATTTAGATGGATTAAAATACGAATTGAAATCATCTAATGCTGCAGATTTTGCAAAGCAAGCATCAAGCATCCAAGAAGTCACAGAGATAATATGAGAACTAAAACTAAATCAAGCTCTTGCAGAAGTAACTAAATTACTATGTCTGACAATACCTGCCACATTTGTTTCCTGTGAGAGATTGTCTTCTTCACTAAAGTGTATAAATAATTATATGAGGTGTTCCTAAAGTGAAGAGCGATTAAGTAATTTACTTTTTATTTCCATGAATAAAGACCTTTTAAAGAAGTGATGGATGAATTTGCCAAAAAGAAACGAAGAAGTGAATTGATTTACAAATAAATTTTGATAACTCATTATCCATAGATTTTAATATTTTCTCTCGTAATCATTCAGAGTCATCATCGTCGCTAGAGTATTACTTGTGGGGCGGGGGTAGACAAGCCCTACAGAGAGAGGTATTAAGTATGAAGGGGTGCCTGTTAGTAGAAGTGTATTTTCCCACAAAATTCGTTCACATCACATTCACAGATGAGGGTGGTGGCAAATAATTTTTCAGACATGCAGAGTTAGGCCCCACTTTTCCTTCACTACCTTGGTGGTTAGCCTGCATAATGGACTGGATACCTTAGTTCCTAAGTTACCCTCTGCCACTGATATATATATATATATAGGATACACATTTCTTTAGTTTTAGATAAATCAACAAAGAAAACGTAGATATGAATATTCCAGAAAAAAAGGATCAAAATCTCACTTACATAGAATTTATACTCTTATATTTTTAAACCAATCAGCGAAGGACACATAGAATAGAATATTCTAGAAAAAGCGGATCAGAAACTAACTTGTAGAAAAATTTGTCACAGAAACAGAAATAGTTCGGTTCCAAAATAAAACAGTAATTTCTGTGAATCTGATTGGTTAAGACAGGTCACAAGTTGCGTTTTCGCCGATGTCCGTGCATTTGAACTTTATTTGACCTGTAATAAACTTGAAATATTTTACTTTAATCCACTTTTATTTTACCCAAAAGTATAAATAGCGAAGTTTTTTAGTGCAAAATTAGAGACCAACAGATCAGCAGACAGACACATCACGGCACGATAGATTGACGCCAGTTGATACCCGACAGTTAGACATACCAAGACACACGCATAATCACCCACATACACATGTTTGTCAGTCTATATTCTCTTTTTAGTCCGGACATACACACACATATACACACGTTCAATTCAACTGACAATATTCGTGTTTACACACACATGAACACCTTTTGTATAATCATTGCCATTGTCGAGTTAATAGAAAATATAAAGTTGTTTTTCTTTAAGTTTGTAGCAGAAGGTATTTTGGTTTGGCGCGCAATTTAATTCGACGCATAATTTCACCCAATCAGGATGACTTATCTTATTAATCTCGGACCTCCTTTATCCGGGCAGCAGGAATTGGGTAAGCTGCCAAACACAAGCTCTTTGGCTGAACAACGCCGCCCAGTGCAGACGTCTCATTGGCGGCTCTTCAATAGCAGCAACAGCATGGACACATGAGGGAACCTATCTAATTTACGGATTCCTTGCGCCTATCTCAGACCAAGGAATCCCAGTTGAATATGAATTAGATACATTCAATACGCCACCACAGGAACAACTTTATGTCACCCCCAAAATTGGCTATGTCGATGCAATGCCTTTATTCCGCTCTCGAAACCTAGCTCTCAATTCACCTCCGGGCCATTTTAATGGAGCAATGCACGTCTCTTCACCAGACGCACAAAACTCACGGTTCATTTCCTTCAACGGAAACATGGCTTTCGCTAAACTACGGCGAATTAAATTGCGCGCCAAACCAAAATACCTTCTGCTTCAAGTTTCTTGTTTTTTTTGTCAAATTTTTCGTTTCTACGTTGCTTGTGCAAATTTGTGTTGTATTATTGCGGAATTAACGCTCGAAGTTTCACTTTTCGCGTAACCTCTGGAAATCCTATTCCTCCATATATATATATACCTGATATGTGAGGGGTTCTCCAAAAGTAAAGTTTCTTATTTTTTCCAAGGAAACTACAGCAAATGCAAAGAGTATAATATCACTGATAGAGCAAGTTTTCTGCTATAAAGCATTTTTTTTCACAATCACCACAAATACCTATGCATTTTGGCTAGTAATGAACAATCACTTAACATTGAACACAAATGTTACGAACTTGAAACAAATGAAACAAACAGAAAAAGTCATTTTATTAATCTATATCATTATATATATATATATATATATATATTGTTTAAAAAATAAGAAATTTAGAAATCGTATTCATAATAAATTTATCTTGCTTATTAAAGCTCATCAGATATATATATATATATATATATATGTGTGTGTGTGTGTGTGTGTGTGTGTGTACATTATCACTTATAGATTAATATACTCCAAATAAACTTTCGTAAAAGTTAATTTTTTTCTGAACCTAAGATATCAGAATTTAATTAAACACACATTCCAGTGAGTATTTCTCTGTAATAGCATAAAACACATTAATTTAGATTACAGATATATCTTACCATATGTCATCATAAATATGGAGAGAGATGTGGTTGTAAAGGAGTTTATAATATATTTTTTATGTATAATTCACATTCTTAAGTTTTTTCAGCGGATAAATCTGGAAAATTTCCTAACTCTACAGCATTGAAACTAATTAACAAAAAATAAAATGACACAAACAAGGGACTTACATATTCTTGGATTACTTAATATTTTTTGTTACTGTTATGGCCCTGGTAGGGGTCACAAAGAGAATAGAACACCACGGTTATAGTATAGGTATATATTTACAAGAGCAAAGGATGGTTACAAGAACAAAAGATGGTAAGCTAGTTTGCATAACTGCGCGGGGGCAAGGTTAGCTTCCGGATCTAGACTGACTTCGTATTGCTGCGTCTTCCAATATTATGGAGAGTGCTTGAGTCCATTAGTAGGTGACTCTGCCACAACAGTCACTGAGTTACAATTTTATAGAGTTTGGTTATGAGTAATACCTAATAATATAAGTTTTGCTGTTTTGATAGCATAATATTCTACTTGAAAAAATAAAATCCTGGTATTGAGAAGGAAATTAACTTTTTATAAAAAAAATATTGGAGCTGAAATTATTTATGGATGATACTGTATATGTGTATGTAAATGTATGTGTGTGTGTGTGTATGTGTGTATATATGAATAACATGTGCATTTATTTTTTTCCAAAAACTCTATGTACAAATGAAAAGAAAGAAAAAAAATACAAATAAATGCATGCACTCCTCACACATCATGCCTTGCGGGCTGGACATAGAATACCCTGATGGTATTCTCTGCAGAGGAGTAGACCCTTGCCTCCACGCCAAAAAAAAAAAAAAAAAAGAAGAGATGTATGAGGTATGACATTAAAGTGTATCTGATATGCCTGAGAAGCAAAATTTCTCTGCTAACTTTTGTTTTGTGCTTCAACAATTTGTTTAAAAACAAAAATATTTACCTACAAACTATTCACTTAGAAATAATATATATGTGTATAGATAAGTAGTAAGTTGGTTGACTGTAGTTGAGGGCAACCTGAAGATTCCTTTTTAAATTGCTACAACACCAAGGTGTAGGTGAGGGAGCAACTCCTGTCCCTGAATTACTCCACATACCCTTGAATCATACCATAATGCTGAGAGTTAATCAAGGAGGTATCAAGTACCAGTTTTGAGTCTTTGGTATGACTCAACCTGGGATTGAACCCCAGTCTTTCTAACTGTTAGTGAACACTCTAACAATCATACCAATGGGCCATTATATATATATATATATATAAACAAGATTTGGTATTAGATAACCACAAGGGTTAATATCTCATTAAACAAAATAACCAAACTAAACCAACCTCATACGTTTTAATTCAATATGTCTGCAATTTATCTTATTTGTGGATGTAACTGTAGTCCTCTTATTCCGAGATTACTTTAGTTCATTGATAAGTGTTACCTGTCTTGATGAAGTGGTGTCAGTGCTTTGGCATAACATTCCATTTTTAGTCAATACAAACATTCCAGTCTTACTCAAGATTCATTCCACTTGTTGCTTGTTTGTAACAATTTAATTTACCTGAACCAAATTTTGCAATCACCATACATGGCATAATCAGAAAAGTTCCAGCTCTCTGAAAATGGCTTACAAAATTCATATATTTTCAAGTGTTTCATAATCTAAAAACACATAAGACTGTATATTAAGAATTGGAGCTAGGTCTGTAGAAATGATTGGGACAATTTTTTTTTATCTCTCCTCTATGAACACCTTAGTTTGATGCAGAGCAACTATATACTTAATTATGACTCAGAGAGGAATGAAAAGATGTTATATAATAGCCAAGGGATATCGGTTCATGCCTTTGAGTTTAGTTAGGCTGAGAACCTTCCGGCTCAGCACATGGGTTAGTTGGGTGCAACATTGAGGCAGGTGTTAACGCGGGTGCGCGCGGGCGGATGGAGGTGTCACACAGATGTCATAATAGTCCGAGACAAAACAGGTGACGTCACGTACCGGAAGCGTGCGGAGGTTTGTGTGAGAATTTGAAAAGTCAGAGTTGGGTACTAGACGCCAAACGAGAAGGATCGATTTTGGAGCTCGCAGGCGCGAGGCGAACTTGTGCCCTATGGGGGCCGCTCGAGATGAGGGGCAAAATGAATAAGACAGCATAGAAGATTGTGTCTCTCCTCCTTATGTCGAAACCTTTAACTCAAAGTTAATAAAAAGGTTTCGTACCTGAACAAAAAGTCGTTACGTGTTTTCGAATTCCGAGATTCCTATGTTCAATCGTAATCAACATTCGATGTCCATTTCACCCATTTTGCACATGGCCATATTCGTGTATATGGCTATATAACAAAGAGCCATGTTGGGAATATTTTTGTGCCAGCAGATCTAAAGTGAGGTAATTTAGGAGCAGAGTGAAGTGAAGGACATGATTGTTGTGTACCAAAAGCAGGAGTTCCCCTTGACTAAACATGTCACAAGATTATTAGAAAACAGATGAGCCAATGCAGTTGTTGAGTGGTGTCTGAGAGACTATAAACAACTATTTGGAAGACCTCCACAAAGATGAGATGATGAAATCAAGTGGTTTGGGCTAATATGGAGAAGAGGGGCAAGCACATTGTAGCCCGCAATGGGGAAAGCATCAGATAGCTTAGCCAATGAAGAGAATAAATGGAAACATTATAGTACCACTGAGAAGGTTTGAGATTTTTTTTAAATTGTCATTGGAAATGGACATGGTGACTTGAGTTCAAATCCTAGGTTAGGTTATTTGCATTTCACATTGTTCTAATATTTTTGGGAAAGGTATGCATCCAACTATTTTCCCTCCAGCTGTGGGTAAATAGTAGGGAAAATTGGACTCATTATAGACAACTAGCCTAGGAGAAGGAGAACTCTAAATACAAACTCTACTTAAAAAAGTTACCTTGTGTCACATCCTGCTTGTGTAAAGGGGTTGGGTAAATACAAACTACACAAAAAATGAGAATATGAATATACAATGAATGCAATTCACTAACTCCAAGACATAAAATAATCCCAGATGGGTTGACATGTTGTTAAAGTCAATCAATATTTTTTTAACACAATTAGAGAATTGAATGAAAAACCAACAACTTTGTGATCATGATTCTTATTGAAAAAAAAGAAGGAACTGATAAAAAGAAAAGAATTGTCATTATCTGTCTCTTTTGTAGGCAGCATAAAGTGATGACAAGATGTCTACTCTAATATCCATCAATTCACTTTTAAACCAAATTGATTTAATTTCAATTTATGTGGAACCATGGTATTTAGCCATGTCTTTTCAATCTCCAAAAATAATCAAAAAGCCAATAAGTTTTGGTATAAAATAAAAGAACTTCTTCACATTGATGTATGTAAAATTCTACAGCTGATGTTATCAAGAAACAAGCTGCATCTTCTAAAAGCTATTCAATATTATGTACATTCCATCAAAAATTGGTCATGACAGTACCTCTCATGATACTACAGTCCTGTTTCAGAGCTTAGAATAAATCAACTGAATCCTCTGAAGAGGAGTGTCCTGGGTTATAACTCTAAACTGCATCTGATAGCACCAGTTCTGGAACTTTGGGTTGTGTGGAGAACTCCTTCATGGTAATTACTTCCAGGTTCACTCTAACCTGGAATGGAAGTACCCGTTTGGGTCACATCTATAGGTCAAACATATTTGTTTGAAAATCATTAGTATTGGATGGGAATATGTGAAACCATATGAGTGTAAACAAGGTTATTAACTAGGAACATTTACTAAAAAATCATCATCATCATCATCATCATCATCATCATCAAGCAGCAAGGATTCCTTTGACTCTCTCTTGCCATCCATTTCTATTAGCCATTACTTTTGATGTTTATCCAGCATCTGCATAGAGTTGATGAACATTTTTCCTGGTTAGCCAACACTGGTGTGTCATAATTGTGTATAAATTATTATTATTGGATAGGAATACTTGAGACCAGACAATTGTATGCAAACTGATGATTACAGGCAAATAAAAGTGCCATTTTTTACTTTATTTTGATTAAAGTCATGGCTAAATATAGAATGTATAGTCAACACATTTTGCTCTTTATATCTAATCTGGGAAAAAATTTGCCGCAGAAAAAAAACAATTTTTCACTGAAATAAAAATGCACTGATTATTAGCACATATTGGAAATGGTTTATGAAACTGCCAATAATTTTGAAAAAAGACATTAACATTTAAAGAATTATTTGAATAAATGTTTCCAGACTTTCTTATTGTTATATTTTCTTCTTTTATTCAAAAATTACATATGATTTGTGATATACCACATTTTTCAATGTAATTCCATCACAATCTAAAGTTAAAAAAATAAATACCTTGATCAAGGACTTTTCACAAAACCAACACTCATTGATAAAAAATTATTTATTCACAAAGAATGGCTAAATTGATTTTTATAAAATTTATACCATTAAAAAGAATTGTCTGAAGAATTCTTTGAATGGTTTGTAAAAGTTAAAAAAAAAGAAAATATTTTGAGTTCAAAGACAAAGAATATTTTTGGAGACTTCAGAACTTGAAAACTGATAAATTAGAAGAAATGTAAGAAATATTTGTGGAAAAGTAATAATTTCATGTTGTTAAATATAAAAAGCACATTTGTCACCATTCACTTTTTATATTATTTGGGAAAATGTACTGCAGGAAGCTATGCGACAAAAAACTGCAGCTTAAAATGAAGAATATGATAGGAATAGTATTCAAAATTTAGTGTCCTGGGTATCATATTAAACTGTATCTGATGGTGAGGCTCCAGGTCTGTGGATCTGGAGAGTGTGAAATGTCTCTTTCATTGCAATTACTCCCAGTTCCTCTCTGATTTGGAGTCGGAGTACCTGGTGTGTCCATGGGTAAGAGTCCATAAGAAAATAATGTCTGTGAGTTTGTTCTTACTTCTCCAGCATGTCTTGCTCATCTTATTTGGATGGCTTATGAGATAGGAAGTATGTGGTCCGATGTCTGCTGTTTTGTAAGGCGCTGCTTCCAAGTTTGTTCAAAAAAACACACAGCATCCTGGTGTAATTTCCACATAGTTTTTCTCCAAGTATTTTTCAGAGTCCAAGTGGTGCAATTATATAGTAGTACTGACATGGCTATACCTTGGAAGAATTCCCATTTTATTTTATCAGAGGGATTAGATTTTCATATAGTAATTGTGCAGAAAAATAATCTTTTCTAGATGAAGACTAACTTTATCTCATGGTGTATCTACATCTTTTTTCGTTTCTATGGAAATAAATAAGAGTCATTACTTTCAGAGAACCAAAAGTAATCAAAAGTTTTGGAATATTTTAGTATATCTGAGTTTGTATCATGTGACCTAAGCCGTACAAGCTGTGGGAGGTACTAATTGTGGTCAGTAGTTTCATGGTAGTTGGTGTGTCGACATGATGTGCATTGCTTCACTCTGTGTGTGATTTGAAAGTTGCACAGGTAAATATAGTTTGATTTGGAAACTTAGGCTTAATGAATTCAAACTGGGCAATAATGCTGCAGAAACAATTAAAAAAAAGATTCATTGTACAAAAATTAAAAGTGCAGTCAATCACAGTACAGTAACTAGATAGTTCAAGAGGTTTTGCTTGACTTGCAAGAATCTTGATGGTTAGGCAAAGTTAGGCAGGCCTAAAACTGGATTTCAAGTCAATGCTCCAAGCCATAGAGGCAAATCTATTGAGTAGCATTCAGAGAGTATCAGGTGAGCTCAGCATCTCACCGGGTGGTTTGTTACCTTCATGATCTCAGTAAAAGAATCTAGAGTGGCCAAATTGTGCCTCATGTTAGCAAAATATTGTAAAACTTTGACTCATCTTGTTTTAACTTTTTATCCCGTTATGTATATGTTATAGTACCTACCTTATGGACTATAATGAACTCTTCCTATTACTATGAATACCGGGAAAATATTCATCTCGGTGTTAAGTTAACTCCAGGTGCCCGTGGTGTAATGGTTATCGTCGTAGGAAATGGACACGGCGATACGAGTTCAAATCCTAGACGAGACTGATTGCATTTCACATAGCACTAATACCCTTGGGAAAGGTATGAATCCAATTATTCTCCCTCCAGCTATGGGTAAATAGTAGGGTAGACTGGGTTCTTCAGTCTAGGAGAAGGAAAACTCTGAATTCAAACCTGTTAAACTCTGCTTAAAAATTGACCTTGTGTCATATCCTGCCCGAGCGAAGGGGTTGGTAAATATGGTTAAGTTAACTCCAGCCTAACACTTTGGCAGTCAGACTGACATTTAACACTCTGTATTTATACTTTTGTTCAATATACTTGTTTCACGTAATCCTGAGTTTGTGTCTTTTTTCTGGTCCTTTTACTGGTCCACAACAGAATATTACCATATTCAGGATGGTATGACTGAATATAAGTTATATCTCTGATCCAAACTAACAAATGTGTAACAAACACTTCTGTTTTATGTCATTACAGGGAAATATCCATTGGAATGTATATTGATAATTTTTTTTTTCCTGAGCTTCTTTTCACCACAAGTTTGTTATATTTTTGTGTGAACATATTTGTCTGTTTGCTCTAAATACTTCATTAATGTTTTGTTTCAAAACGTAAGTAAACAGTATAAATCTTTATTTTTAGTCTCTATGAACCAGATAAAAAGTTGAACAAACGTTAAATTTTTTTTTCAAAAGTTCTAAAAAACTAGTATGCATTATATATAAGATTTTTTTTTTTTGTTTTCAGAATTTTTTAACCTGAAATTAGGGGGATGTCTTTAACATGAGTTTGTGTAATACATGAATAATTACAGAATTGATGAGTGTTGACACTTGATCACTTACACATTGGCAATGAAAAAAGCCAAAAAAAACCAAATAAGCTTTTACTGCAGATTATTTTTCCTGGAACAGGTTTACCAGCTGATATAATAAATCACACACACACACACACATACACACACACACACACACACACACACACACACACACACACACACACACACACACACAATCAATCAATCAATCAATCAATTAATCGATCAATCAATCGCTCTTGGCAGCCAAAAGCCCTAAGTAAACACTCGTATTATTTATATATAAGTAAGTAAAGTTGGTAACTGTAGTTGAGGGCTACCCGAAAGCTCCCTTCTCAATAGCTACTACTCTGAGGTGTAGGGGAGGGCGCTATTCCTTTCCCTGGATTGCTCCACATTACCATTGAAATGTACCTTATAATGCTGAGTGTTAAGCAAGGAGGTATCAAGTACCACTTTTTGAGTCTTTGGTATGACTCGACATGAGATTGAACCACGGTCTCCCAAGCCATTGGCAAACACTCTACCACAAAGGCAATGGGCTAGTCTGTTTATATATAACAGTCACATAATATTTCATACAGTATCACCAATAAATAAGTGCACTCTTAACAATTATTTATAAAAAGTTAATTTCCTCCTAAACTTAACTATAACCAATACTATATATTTATAATCACCAGAGCTGATCAAACCCTTTATGGGGCTTTAATACAAAGTTTTATGCAAGGATCTCCCCAACTCACACCAAACAACACTGACGATTATCACATTTGATTATTTACAAATGTAATGTGAAAACAAAATCTAACCTTTTTTTGTTATTTTTTGTGACACAGGTATACAAAATAATATAACAATTCCAATCTGCCTCCCCGCCAAAACACAAAACAATCTAGTGCTTTGGAGATCACCCTTGCAGCCAGAGACCCCTAAAAAACTGCTGATATCTCAGACAGCTTTGGATAAAGATATAAGCATAAATATATGTCATCTCTTAATTTTTAGTGTAAATTTGTTTAACACTTCAATGTAAGGCTATTTCAATATTCACCAAAATGTTTAGTCTGGTATCTTCTCCTTTGTTGTTTTTGGCACAATATTTTTGGTCAATATCACTGTCGGCATTTTTTGTGAATATATAGCATCTGGTTGTATTTAGAAGTTCCTTTTTATTTTTGTTTTTGTAAAGATAACATTAGAGAAAAATAAAAGAATTCATTGACTGGAGCATTGCATCAAAAATAACAAAGAAACTAGGCTCCAATAATGAGCAGAATAGTGAAAATATTTTATTTCAGAATTTCAGAAGACAGTTATCTTTTCTGTATTTCTTATTTGAGTTGACTTTTTATTTTATAACTCTACTCAGAGTTCATGTACTAACTTATATTTACTTACATATATAATCATATCTGCCTGGCATTTTCCACAAATAATACAGACAGGCATCTTACTAAAAAATAGAATCCTTCATTGAATGGACACAGACAAGTCAGTACAGTGTTTCTGCTTATGTAATAAATTGAAAGAATTTTGAATTTATTGAATTGGTATAAAAATCTGAAACAATGCAAAAATATTATTGGCATTAAACCAACAAGTTGTCTTTTTTGCCTATTGTAGGTCTGTCAGAAAACATAATCTTTTGAGATTGGTTGATACCTAAGCTGCTTGCTTTGTTGGATTGAATAAAAAGAGGGAAAAAAAGAAATAAATAATAAATTATCAAAATAATGAAAGAAGAAAAAAGAAGAAAATGAAGGAAATAAATCAGTAAAATAATGAAGGAAAACAAAATAAAACAAAAATGAAACATTTGAAATCTTTTATCAATTCCCAGACCAATAAAAAAAAAAACTTGTCATAGAATTAATTATTCACAAATAATCAGTTTTTGGCATAGTGTGATAGCTTTGTGGTTAGATCTCTGAATTCAATGTAACAAAGTTTGTAATTTAATTTTGCTTTACTTAATATTGGCCCAGTCAGCTGGGGCTGTTGAATACACTGACTCCTTTTTTGCAGAGGGGTAAGACAACAACTAGTGTCCAGGAGCTTCTGTATTTTAGCAAGTCTCATACAGCTCATCTCTTTCTCTACTTCTTAACCCAGGGCTATCTGGCACAAGGTCAACGCCCAGAACAGCATGATGTCTAGTGACTCTTCTGCTAGTTACTTCTTTGTTCTCCCCTTTGTTCTCACTCTGGGTCAAAAATCTTCAGTGGTTAAATTATTTTCTGGATGCCCATGCAATTCTCATGATCTCACTTCTTTTTGACATACCACCCACACAATTCATGTGGCATTTCTTTTGTGTTTTGTTTACTTTAAGACACAGATGCACATCCTGTTTCACCATCCATGTAACTTACACAATCTCTCAAAGGCATCTTCCTGTCGCTATTCAACAATATGCCATTAAACAAACCAAACCATTAAAAAAAAAGCCTTGAGGTCATTTTTCAGCATTACCTTAATAATAATCCTAAATTTTACAATTGATAAGTATTAATTGTTTGAATTTCTGTTAATTCTATGTCTATTCATTTATGTGTAAGCAGTTTCATTTGAGGTTGTTTGCATTCACTTGACACTAATAACCATAGAAAAGGCATGAATTCACTTCTCCTTCTCCAATTAGGGGATAAAATAGGGCTTATTTTATTCTCTAGTCATTGGCCAATCAATCTGTTCTGATTGGCTAACCAATCTATTCGGATTGCCCAACTAATCTATTTGGATTGCCCAACCAATCTATTTGGATTGCCCAACCAATCTATTTGGATTGCCCAACCAATCTATTTGGATTGCCCAACCAATCTACTTGGATTACTCAACCAATCTATTTGGATTGCCCAACTAATCTATTTGGATTGCCTAACCAATCTATTTGGATTGCCCAACCAATCTTTTTGGATTGCCCAACCAATCTACTTGGATTACTCAACCAATCTATTTGGATTGTCCAAACAATCTATTTGGATTGCCCAACCAATCTACTTGGATTACTCAACCAATCTATTTGGATTGCCCAACCAATCTATTTGGATTGCCCAACCAATCTACTTGGATTACTCAACCAATCTATTTGGATTGCCCAACTAATCTATTTGGATTGCCCAACCAATCTATTTGGATTGCCCAACCAATCTTTTTGGATTGCCCAACCAATCTACTTGGATTACTCAACCAATCTATTTGGATTGCCCAACTAATCTATTTGGATTACTCAACCAATCTATTTGGATTGCTCAACCAATCTATTTGGATTGTCCAAACAATCTATTCAGATAACACTGAATTTAAACCATCGAGAAGGCATCTTCCCCAAGAACAGTCATGATAATTCACAGTTTATTGATAAATGAAGCTATGATCTGAAAGAAAATGGCACTTTCTATTCCATTCATTTATTTGTAAGTCTGCATAAAAATGCCCTGAATATACAGTAATGGATAAAAAAAAAAAAAAGAATGAAAAACTGAACCATTTTTTTATTATTGCCCCAAATTTCAAGAAACTTCAGTGGCTTAGACACACGTAGGAAGTGATTATTTTCCTTGATTATTGTTGTCAAAGTTCGCTAAGTCCAAGTGAAAAATCATAATTTTCTAAAAAAGAGAATTCTTAGAAACACAAAAAATAGGAAATTTCTTAGAATTTTCTTTCAGTGTTTCATTAAAATTTGTGTCAATAATAAAGAATGATTTAATTTTTCCACTGTCTGTTTTTTGTCCAGTACTGTATATCCAGGGCATTTTGATACTGTACCTCTTGATAGACAAAGTTGTAAACAAATTTTGTTGTCTTGTATTCTAAATGAATTGCTGGAATTTGAACTGAACTAACCTTTGGTACTGACAGATATAAAAGATAAAATGTTAGAGAAATTTAGAAATGAGAGTCTTTGTATCAAGAAAAAATTCAATTTGAGGAAAACTATAAAAGAAAATAGAAGTTGTAGATTTTTTTTTGCAACCAAAAAAATTTTTAGCTGAAATATTATTTAGGATAGAATTTATTCTAAAGTTTCTGTTTTTTTTTGCTATTCTATATCCAAGAAATTATTTAAACGAAGTTTATTTTACATGAATCGTTGATTTTAAAATTTATATAAAACTAGTGTCGAGTTAGGTATATTGAAGAAGTTCTTTTTAAAAGGGTACAGCAATAGTTTGCATAAAAAATCATGTCATTATTTATGTGTGGATAGACATTTGTGTCTAAAATCAGAGTGTACTATTTGTATGTTCTGCATAGGACTAAAGTGTCACTCTTTAGCACTTCTGCTTAGGATCAGACGGCAGTATCTGTGTATGTGGAAAACACAGTCATTTTAAAGATTTTAAGATATAAAATATGTAAATGAAATAGTTATTATTTAAAAAAGTATGAAATTTAATAGTTTCTCAAAAATAAATACAAAATAAGAAAGACCAGATGTATAAATATATCAATAATTACTTTAATTTTTTAAAACTTTTAAACTTTTTAAATTTTAATTTCTTATTTTATAACAAAGTTTGCTTTGGTTTGGTTATTTGGTTCAGTGGCATATCAATCCTTGAAGGTTATGTAATTTCAAATCTTGCACACACACACACAGACACACACAGACACACACACACACACACACACACACACACATGATTTGCAAATAAATAGTTTGTAGGTAACATTATTTTTAAATGATCCTGAGCTCATTTTGTTTGCACATAGTTAACTGACTTCAATTATTGTTATCTAACACTAATAATTCTATTTAATATTTATCATTAGTTTGCACACATTTCAATGGTTTCAAGTATTGTTATTACAATATACTTTTAAATAAATAGAAATTTGAATTAGAGCTTAAAATTAAACTTTCACTAATCTTAGCACTTTTCCTAATTTCATTGTAAAATCTGAAGATTAAAATTTCTTATTTAAGACTAAAACTAACGTAGTTGCCCTAATTGAACCAGCGACCACAGAGCTGAAACTTTACCACTGAGCCACTGGACCATATTGCACACAAGCAATGCCAAATCAACTAGTCATGGCAATTGTGTGGCCATTGTGTGGTTGTTGGTTTAATCTCCAGTGGGGGAGATGATGGTATACACTGCTGATGAGACTTAGTAAGGTTGGTTCTGCATGGGACGTGTCAGTGTTTGCCAGATTTTCTGGTCATGGTAAGTCAATTTGCCAAAAATAGTTATGCTTATCATCAAACATTTACAAATGAATCAAATTCTGGCATTAAATAACCCATCGGAGGTTGATATGCTGTTAAACTAACCAAACTAATCAAAATGAGACTTTTTGTACATAACGAAAATTCAGTTTGAAGGAAACTATAAAAAGAAAATTAATGAAAATAAAATTTGCAGATTTCTTTTTTTGGAACAAGAAAATTTATCAATTGAAATATCATAATTTTAGATAGATTTTCCTCTTTAGTCTCTGTTTTTTCTGTTGTATCTTTTAAATTTTGCTAAGAAATTATTTGAATGTAGTTTCATCATCATCTTATTGTGCCATCAACACAGATATCCCTGACCCTCTTTCGCCACTCCTCCCTATTGTTCATCGCTTTGGGCAGGTCCTCAGGGCTACACCCCGTATCCTCAGAGCTGCTGTATGTATGTTCAAGATGGTTGCCCTGCTTTTCTTGGCCATGTGTAGGGGTCCATAGGAGTACATCACTAATGAGCTCGTCCCTACTTCTCCAGCCGTGTTGTGCATGTCTGGTTTGTCTAATTTGGATAGTTTTCGTGATGGGTGGTAGGTGGCCATACAGCTGCTGCTTTGTGGGGTGCTGCCTCTAGGACCTGTATATATTGCTCACAGCATTCTTGTGTAGTTGCCATCAAGCCTTTTCTCCGGCCTTTTGGTTAGTGTCCATGTAGTGCATCCATATAGCAGTATTGACACGATTGCTGCTTGGAAGAAACTGCGTTTCATTTTATCGGTCAGGTCTGACTTCCTTGCATTAATTATTGATTATAAACTTTATATAAAAATGATATCACAGGATTATTTATATATGAATCATCACTTGTCCTCCATGAGAGCAGTATGATTGTAAATACCTTATCTATATATTTCTGAATATTTGGACTTACAAACAAAAACCCATTTGTAGGCAGACAATACATAATTGTCACCCTTTGATAATGAGTGCATTCATTGGGTGCCTTGTAAGATGTCACATGGCAGTCCTAGAAACTCACTCTTGACCTCTTCTGCTTATTTACCCTGTTGGCTGGGGCTGTAGAATACACCAACCGCTTCTCTGCAGAGGAGTACCCCACTCCAACGAGTGTCCTGGATATGACACTAAACAATCTGATGGTGAGGTTTCAGTAATGCCGGAGCTTTGGGGAATGTGGAGTACCCTTTCATTGGCATTGCTCCCAGGTTCACTCTGGCTTGGAGTGGTAGCACCTGATAGGGTCCTATCTATGGGTCAAATAGAACTAAACTGTGTAATTATGCTAAACAGAATTGTTTGAAATAGAACTGTTTTGACATTTAACTGTTTGTAAAGAAAAACTATACTTATATTAAACTGAATTGTTTGAAATGTAATTTGGTGTTAAATGACCCGAAAAGGATTGATATGTCATAAAGCAAACCAACCAACCAACCAACATCTTTTGCCTATGTTCTCTGAATAGGAGAGATGTGTCTCAGACCCTGCTTGGAAATGGTAAAGCTTCATGGCTGTTTTACTCATCCTCATCAAGTAAGTATTTTTCTATTTTGTTTCCCTTCCACACACTGTTTGTTCATGGAACCATGTATGCATATTTCTCGCTGTTGGGACACATTTGTGTATTCTTTCTTATTTATACAATTCATATGTACATATGTATGTATATAAAAGGTTGACTGTTCTTGTATGTAAAAATGTTTATCTTGTCTTTTCTAATGGTTGGTTGTTTATTTGGGTTTTATGGTATATCAACCTTTTGTAGGTTATTTAATGCCAAATCCATTTTTATGCAAATTGTCAGTTCTATTTCAAACAATTCAGTTTAGCATAAGTATACAGTTTACTTGTCAAAAACATTTCTATTTCAAGCTATTCAGTTGAGTCAAACAGTTTTAATTCAAACAATTCAGTTAAGCATGAGCATGCTGTTTAGTTCTATTTAACCCATAGATAGGGCCCTATCAGGTGATACCACTCCAGGCCAGAGTGGACCTGGGAGCAATGGCAATGAAGAGGAACTCCGCATTCCCCAAAGCACCAGCATTACTGGAACCTCACCCTCTGATTATTCAGTGTCATATCCAGGAAACTTGTTGGGGAGGGGCATCTTACCTCTCTGCAGAGAAGCAGTTGGTGTTTTTTACAGCCCCAGCTGATTGGGCAATTGTCTTTTCTGATGTTTATTTAGAGTTCATACCAACGACTCAAAATGGTACTTGATGCCACCTTGCTTAACACTAAGCATTATAAGGTATGTATCAAGGGTAAAGTGGAGAAATCCAGGGAATGGAGTAGTGCCCTCCCCTACGCCTTGGTGTAGAAGCTATTGAAAAGGAAGTCTTTGGGTCACCTTCGACTACTGTCGCTAGCTTTACTACTTATATCACTGATATATACAATGCTAATATTGGTCCTTGGTGACTCAACTAAATATCTTCCTTTGTTCCAAGTATACTAATACATCTTATTCATGAACAGAGAAACTCCCGCATATATACAAGGTGATCCAAAAGTATCAAGTAGTGCCTGAAGGCTCAAAGAACTTTCAGGACCAACTAGTAACTGTCTCATTTTTTTAAGTAGCTTCATATATATTACTGTATTAGAGGTAAAGTGTTTTAACTCAATGAATTCCTGCTGTTCTATTAAAATCATCTGATATCAGTCGAAATGAGCACTTCACAAGATTTCTCTGTATTTTGACACATGAAACTTTAAAAATAAATGTCTGTTGAAGATTATATATATCTATATGGAATTGATGAGAGAGAGTGATGGGTTAAAAAGCCAATAACCTCGACAGTCTGCTCCTGGTATCAAGACTGAATCTTTTAATTTAAAGAGATATAGCTGTAAAACAAAAGAAAGTAGAAGTGAGATGCTAGAGAAAGAAAGAGAGAAGAAAGACCATAAAGAAAAGGGGGAGAAACAGAGATTGATAGAAAGATTGAGATAACTAGCTAGACTGAGAACTAGCAAGCTACATAGATAGATAGATAGATAGATAGATAGATAGATAGATCCATTAAATAAGTACACCCCAACCATTTTTTAATAAAATGTTAATTATATGTTATATAATGTTGTCTTATTTATGACCAAACACAGCAACATCATAGTAAACAAGCTCAAAATCCAGTCACAATATTGTAAATTCTTGGGAAAGGTATGGACCCCCTTATCCTACTCCCTTAGCAATGGGTTAAATATTACCATAACTGTCCTTGGCTTTGGCATTAGATAATCCATGATGGTTGATATGTCATTAAACCAAGAAACCAAATCATGTCAAGCTTTGAAACTGTCACCAAAAATAAAACTGCAACACATCTGTGAAAAAAAACAAAAACAATTTTAATGTGTAAATATGTCTGAGGATCATTAAATAAGTTTCCAGACTTTTTTCGTATGGGTACTTTCATTGATAGTACACACATGAAACTCTAGTCCCCTTCGAAGTAATCTCATCCAGCTGCAATGCCATTGTTGTACCGTTCCAACAACTTCTGGAAGGCCCCATGGAAGTCCTCTTGTGGGAGCATGTCAATGACCTTTGTCACAGCCTCTTTCATCTCCTCAATTGTCTCATAATGACAACCTCTCAGCTTAGGGAATAACCAAAAGTCACAGGGACCAAGGTCTGGACTATAGGGAGGCTGAGGAACTGTCTTGATGCCCATCTTTGTCAAATAGCCTGTGACAAGGATGGAGTTGTGGACTGGTGCATTGTCCTGCTGGAAATGCCACTGAGCCGATTTGAAGAGTGCTGGCTTTTTCTGACGGAATCTCTTCCTTAACTCCCTTAAAACCTCAACATAGTAACCCTAACCCTAACCATTTGACCAATTAACTCTGGTGTATTGACTTCCTTACTCCTCCCACACCTCTCATCATCCCTCACAGACTTTGTGCCTTCCTTGAATCTCTTATGCCACTCAAAAACTTATGCTCAATTCATGCAAGATGGTCGAAAAGCAGTCTGAAATATTCCATACATTTCTGTGGTAGCATTTTTTCAAAGTTTAAAACACAATTTTATTGCATATCGTTCTTCTAAAGTGTCCTCACATCCAGATTGCATTTTTGAAATTCACCAGCTGTGATAATCAAGCTTTAGTAGGGTGTATTCCAATTGCTGCTGTAGCTGTTCATTTGAACCTGAAATCATAAAAATTGGTCAGTCATCTCATAAGATGTATAGCAATAAGACGCTGAATTTTCAAGAGTCTATGACAATTTTAAATGCCTGTACAAAAAAGGTCTGGAAACTTATTGAATCCACCACGTATGGGAAGATGAGCCAGTATCAATTTGAAAAAAAAATTATGAAGCCAGTTTTGATATATTTTGAAGAACATTCTTTGGTAAAATATGGGATTGTACTAAGATATTATATGACTGATATTAAAGGTATATCAACTGATCTAGAATTATTTCATGCCTAGGGGTTAGGGAATTATATTCATTCATATGTATGTTTTTTTTTGTAGTTGTTTTTTAAAAGTTTTTTGCATATGGTCCAATTGAATATAAATAATTTTTAAACAGATCTATTTGACCTATGGATGGGACCCTAACAGATACTATCTCTCAAAGTCAGAGTTGACCTGGGAGTAATTTCAATGAAAGGGTAGTCTACACTTCTCAGATCTCCAGAACTGAAGCCTCATGATCGATTGCAGTTTACTGTCCTACGCAGAATTATGGGATTGTACAAGTGCAATATCCTTCATATTGCAGCTCTGTGTGATGTTCATTTCAAAGGGAAGAGATTTGAGGATGTGCAGGACATTAAAAGAAATATGATTGTGTCGTTTCACATTACATCAGAAGAAGAGTTTTAATGTTTGACTTGGCTAGTTCGGTTTCTTTGTTTAATGGTATATCAACCTTGTAGAGTTGGTAGTATCTGCTACAGATCAATTGAGTTGGTAGTATCTGCTGCAGATCAATTTGGACAGCTTATATGTGTCTCACACATCCACCGTTGAGACCTATTTGCATACCTCGTACAAATGTAGCTGATGGTGCTTTGTAGTCAGATGTCCCCGACTAGTGTTCTTCCATTCCTTCACAAAACTTTGTGGGGTTATTTAATACCAAAGACATCATTGTAGAAGAACAGCTGTGATACTATTTAACACATAGTTGGGTAGGATAAGGTTTGGTTGGTTGGTTGGTTGGTTGTTTTGGTTTTATGGCATATCAACCTTTGTAGGTTTTTTAACATCAAATCCATTTTTATACAAATATTCAGTTCTATTTCAAACAGTTCAGTTTAGCATGAGTACACAGTTTAATTGTCAAAAACATTTCTATTTCAAGATATTCAGTTTATTCAAACCGTTCTAATTCAGCTAATTAAGTTTAGTATAAGTATAGATTTTGTTTACAAACAGTTAAATGTCAAAACAGTTCTATATTAAACAATTCTGTTTAGTGTAAGTACAGTTTCAATGTCAAAAACAGTTCCATTTCAAACAATTCATTTTAGCATAAGTATGTAGTTTGAATATAAGTACACAGTTTAATTGTTAAAAGTATTTCTAATTCAAGCTATTCAGTTTATTCAAACATTTCTAATTCAAATAATTCAGTTAAGCATAAGTATGCAGTTTAGTTTTATTTAACCCATAGATAGGACCCTTATCAGGTACTACCACTTTGGGCAAGAGTGAACCTCAGAGCAATGGCAATGAAGGGGTACTCATTCTCCAAAGCCCCAGCATCACTGGAACCTCATCATAAGATTGTTTAGTGTCATATCAGGACACTTGTCGGGGTGGGGTACCCCTCTGCAGAGAAGCAGTTGGTATATTCTACAGCTCCAGCTGACTGGGCAATATCCAGAGTTAATGTAAAAACAGTTTTATTTCAGATAATTCAGTTTAGCATAAGCACACAGTTTAGATATCAAAGCAGTTCTATTTCGAGCAATTCAGTTTAGTATAAGTACGCAGTTTAAATGTCAAAACAGTTCTATTTTAAACAATTCAGTTTAGCATAAATACGCAGCTTAAATAAAAAAACCCCGTAAACTCAAGAAACCATGGTTTAGTTCTATTTAACCCATAGATAGGACCCTTATCAGGTGCTACCACTCCTGGCCAGAGTGGAGCTGGGAGCAATGGCAAAGAAGGGGTACTCCGCATTCCCTAAAGCTCCAGCATTACTGGAACCTCACCCTCAGATTATTCAGTGTCATATTCAGGACACTCACTGCGGGGGTGGGGTCTCAACTCTCTGCAGAGAACCAGTTGGTGTATTCTACAGCCCCAGCCGACTGGGCAAGATAAGGTTTGGTTTGGTTTCTTTGTTTAATGATATATCAACCTTTGTGGATTATTTAATGGCAAAGCTCTCCTTGTCAATAGTAAACATGTTGTTTTGTGTTGAATGCTAAGGAAATTATTTTAAAGAAAACCAATATTCCATTTATTTTTCATTTCTGTTTTGGTTCAAAAAAAAAAGTTTGGTACTTTTTTAGCACATTTCATACAGATACAAGCATAGTTCCTACAAACAAAATAACAGATGTATATTATTGTTATAATAGTATCACATGCTTTGGTATTCTGTCTAGAATCAGTTTATTTGTATTTTATCTAAGATCAAAATATCACTTCTGCCCAGGGTCAGAGTATGATATCTGTACCAGCAGAAATCCTATAGTTATTTTAAAAATCATTAGATTCTAAGAAAGAATCATTATTTCTCAGAGTTTAAATTTAGTACTTCTTGAAAATTACAAAATAAGTAAAGCCAGGCACACACACACACACACACACACACACACACACACACACACACACACACACACACACATATATATATGTATTAGCTTTGCTAACTCTGTCGGTGATTTTTCTTTTGGCTAGCCATTGCTGTGTTGGTTGATTATTTTCAAGCAGTACAGATATTTTTAGTCTTTTCATTTTTTCTATTGAATTTTTTTCTCCGGTTATCAATTTGTGATATATTTTTGTATCTACAAATTGTATCACCTGACTTTTTTTTAATCCCACCAAAGTTGTAGAAATAGGTATAAAAATAAAAACAAAATATCTGTTGATGTCAATATATATATATATATATATATATATATATATATATATTGATGTCCACAGCTATTTTATGGATATATATATATATGTATATATGTAGTGATTGCCACTTTACAGAAGAAGGCTATTTACTCAGTCCCGCAAAAAGCCCCCATGGGAACACATGTGACTCCTCAGGTGAAATTCACCCTTGCAAACCCTGTCATATATGTGACAGGCAAATGACCAGTCTCTGGCAATGAGATTAACTCTGTGCATTTTCATATGACTTCTCAGACCTGCTGTAGACTCACAGAATTGGCATGAATTACCAGTAGGTTGTGGTGTAAAATCCCCCTGTGATTGTTTGATATCATCAGATCTTATATGATGAGAAAGTCCAGCACTGGACAAACAGTCCCTATAGCAGATATATATATCTGGTTATCTTGATTTTAAAGTTTAATTTGTTTTTATATGATATGATATAATATAATGAAATATATCTAAATTTTTGGGGGTACACATTCTATTCTCTGATCTTAAGCATTGTGCTTTAATCAAAGAGGCGATATCTCCACACTAAAGGGTAGGCTTTGAAACTAGTGGACAAGGATGCAGTGTCTCATCAACCTAGAAAGATATCAACATGTGATGAGCAAAGGCTTGGACAGCTATCGATAGGCTATTGGTCATATAGAAGTCAGACCTGACCGATAAAATAAAATGCAGTTTTTTCTAAGAAGCGGTCATGTCTATACTGCTATATGGATGCACTACATGGACACTAACTAAATGTATGGAGAAAAAGCTTGACAACAATTGCACAAGAATGCTGCAAGCAATATTGAACAAGTTCTGGAGGCAACACCCGTCTAAACAGCAGCTGTATGGTCACCTACCACCCATCATGAAAACTATCAAAGTTAGACAAACCAGACATGTGGGACACTGCAAAAGAAGTAGGGATGAACTCATCGGTGGACCCCTTTACATGGATGAGTAAAGGCAGGATGACCAGCTAGAACCTATATATAACAGCTCTGTGCTGATACAGGATATAGCCTTGAAGACCTCCTGGGAGTGATGGATGATAGAGATGGGTGGTGAGAGAGGATCAGGGAGATCTGTGCTGGCAGCACAACATAATGTTGATGATGATGAAGCAATACTTGGTAAGAACACTGATCCTAATTTGAGAGCACACAGATACTGTACTCTCATTTGAGGAGATGCTTAACATAAGATAAGGGTTATTGTCATAATACGTGGAATAGGTGATTCAAGTTGAAAAGCTGAATGATGCTATTTGTGTTTCACTTGATGCTAATGCCTTTGGAAAAGGCATGAATCCATATGTTCTCTCACCAGCTATGGGTAAATAGTAGAGCAGACTGGATTCTTTAGTCTTGGTAAAGCAACCATTAGAAAAAGAAAAATTCTGAATTTAAAGCAGTTGTACTCAGCTTAAGATTGAACTTGTGTCACATCTTTCTGATGGTGGAGGCATTGGTCTCATCTGAGCAGAAGTTACAGACAAATAAACAGGGAAGCAAAGAATCAAATATAACAATCATACTTCATTATATTAGTCAATAAAATATCAAAAACATAATGTTATACCTTTTCATCTTATTTTTGTTTGAGATGATGTATTGTTAATTATTATTATTATTATTATTATTATTATTATTATTATTATTATTGTTTGGAACAAGTATTTTCTTTCATCTTTAATTTTATTTATTCATTTAAAAAAAATAAAAACTGACCTAGCTAGTTATTTTTATGACAGTGAAGAATAGCACATATCAGAGATAATAATTATGAATAAACACTCAGTGAGATTCAAACTCAGATCTTCTTTTGCCTTGAAGAAGGCTGTTTATGTGTAATTTAAGCTCCTGCAATGTCAATAGCTCTTGTAGCTTAGTTGGTAAAGCAGCTGATATGGATAATCAGGCTTCCCTAAGGCAAAAGAAGATTTGAGTCTGAATCTCATTGAAAGCTTATCTTCTATTATCATTTGAAGTTCACTAAGGGTCTATTTTTATAAAAGTCACAGAGAAATCCTGTTCTTTGCTGTTGTAGAAATAATGGTCCAAGTGAGTTTTGATCATATGTAATTAAAAATAATATGTGAAAGAAAATACTAATTAGAATTCATGATAATAATACCTCATATTATATAAACTTTTTTCTATGTATCTGCAAACTTTATGGAGTCTAAAACATTGTTTGATGGCATTTTATACATCTATCAATTTATATGGGAAAAAAAATGAATAAAAATCTTTAATGATTTTAAAAACAGACAAATTAATCATTTTTGGTCTAGTGATTTGTTTGTCCTTAAAAAAAAGTCAGGCTTCCATTTTATGGACTTCTAATTTTTCTAATTCTTTAAAAAATATTTGACAGTAGCCCCCCCCCCACACCTACACCCAGAAGTATTGTTCATAAAGAAACTCTTTAATGTCATTCAAAGCCAGAATAAAAGACAAAAATTTTATAAGCTGGTTGTTTGGAAATTTATAAAAAATCAGTGAACGGCTTCTGTTTTTACATTATTCTAGATTAACCAAGGACAAAGTCTTGTAAGTTTACTTTCCAGTTTCACTTTTGGACACACACACACACACACACACACACACACACACACACACACACACACACACACAAATACTTATATACACACATATACATACACACTCACAGGCATATACACACATACATACATAAATCCATATACACACATAATACACATACATTCATACACACATACATACACGTTTGCATATACATACACAAATGCACACACACACACACACAAATACATACACACATATACACACACATACACACACAAATACTTAGGCACACATACATATATACACGCATATACATACATACATACATACATACAGGCATATACACACATATACATACAAATGCATATACACACATACACACATACACATACATCCATACACACATACATACACAAATACATACATTCATATACACACACATACACACACAAATACTTACACACACATACATATATACATGCATATACACACATACATACATACACACTCACAGCCATATACACACATATACACACAAATGCATATACACACATACACACACATACACATACATTCATACACACATACATAAACAAATACATACACACACACATACACACACAACTACTTATACACACATGCATGCATACATGCATATATACACATACACATACATACACACACACAGAGGCATATACACACACATACGCAGACATACACATACATTCATACATGCATACAGGTACAAATGCACACACACACACACACACACACACACACACACACACACACACACATTACAGACTTTGTAAAGGTTTGGTAAGAAGATGTGTATATAGCTCACAAAATATATATTCTCTTAATACTTCTTTTAATACTGAGCATCTCCGACCATGTCCGTGGGGCTTAGAATAAGCTGACTTTATTCTTTGTAGAAGTGTAATATCCTCCCCTATAAAGAAAAGGGTGTCCTGGGTATGACACAAAACCCCATCTAATGGTGAGGTTCCAGTTTCTGTGATCTGCAGAGTGTGGAGAACCCTTTCATCTGCATTACACACAGTTCTGACCAGGAGTGGTCGTACTAGCTAATCTTCCATCTATTGGTCAAATAGATCTGTTTAAAAAGTATTTGTATTTGATATAGGACCTTGTGCAAAACAAATACTTAAACAACTACATAAATGTAAATAGGAATATAAAATCTTTAGGCATGAAATAACCTATTAAACCAATTAATCAATAAATTAACTTGTCTCCACTCTAGGCTTCTGGCTTGAAAAGTAACTAAAAATGTAAAATTTTTCCATGTGTTATTTAACCACTTTACAGGTTGTTAAATAACCATATTTGCCAACCCCTCCGCTCGGGCAGGATATGACACAAGGTCAATTTTTAAGTGGAGTTTAACAGGTTTGAATTCAGAGTTTTCCTTCTCCTAGACTAGTTGCCTCACCAAGGCTGAAGAACCCAGTCTGTCCTACTATTTACCCATAGCTGGAGGGAGAATAATTAGATTCATACCTTTCCCAAGGGTATTAGTGCTCTGTGAAATACAATCAGCCTTGTCCAGGATTTGAACTTGTGTTGCCGTGTCCATTTCCTACGATGATAACCATTACACCATGGGCACCTCCACAGGTTGTTAAATAACAGATAACAAGATTCTATACAAAATTTATAAAATATAAAATTGCTGCATTTTATTGGAAAAAACTATGTAGAAGTGAGGAATTCAAGCTGCCTGGGTTTATATACTTCAAGTTAATGCCACAAATACTGGCTGCTTGGATTCAAAGGGTTAAAATTTCATTATATTCCACACAGAAAGTAATATCCATACCAATACAAACATACTTACATATACTTATATATACATATCAATACAGAGACATATGCAAGTAATAACACTTGTTAATAATCTACTGATATATGAAACACAAAGTGTCTTTATATATATGTGTGTGCACACATATCTATCTATCTATCTATGTGCACACAGATCTATCTATCTATCTATCTATCTATCTATCTATCTATCTGTGTATATATATAAACCATACAAAAGCACTCCATTTTAATCCCCAAGCACTTACATTCTCATTTAATTTTATGGACTAATTTTTCTACTTAACACAACATTTTTGAGGGAAAAAAATTAAAATGATTTTTAGATCTTTTGAAAGAAATGTAATAAAAAAATTATCCAATTTTTATTCATGTAAACCAAATGCTAATCTTAATGTTCATTAGCCTATCAGTCTTGAAATGATCACTAGCTGTTGATGTTTTGAAGCTGAAACCAGTCTGTATTCAAAAATTAATAATATTTATTTGTCAATTTTTATGTGGTGATTTTTTTGTTCACACACACACACACACACACACACACACACACACACACACATGCCATTGGCCGAATGAGTAGAGTGTTTGCCAATGGTCCAGGAGACCGAGGTTCAATCTCAGGTCGATCATACCAAATACTCAAAAAATGGTATTTGATGCCACCTTGCTTAACACTCAGCATTATAAGGTAAGGATCAAGGGTAAAGTGGAGCAATCCAGGGAAAGGAGTAGCGCCCTCCCCTACAGCTCGCTGTAGTAGCTATGGAAAAGGGAGCCTTTGGGTCACCCTTGACTAAGGTTGCCAACTTATATATATATATGTGTGTGTGTGTGTGTGTGTGTGTGTGTGTGTGTAAAGTGTGTGTAGGAGTTAAAGTTTTAAAATCCCATTAAAACCATTGATAAAATGAATTAAAATGTATTGCATACACAAACACTTTCTTCAATTTCAGGAGGTATTCTCAATCATCAGATGCATAATATGATTTTTGAAAAGTTTTGTCAACCATCAGATCCATAATATTATTCCTTTGAAGAATCATATTTTGCATCTGATGACTGAGAACACCTCATGAAACTGGCAGTAATGAGAAAAAGTGTATGAAAATCACACACACACACACACACACATATATATATGTATCTCATAAAAATCTCAAGCTTTTCTAGTGAAATTTTAATGGCAACTGACAAATATAACTAAGCTACAAGGGCAGTAATTAATGAAGACAATTTCTACATGTTAAAAAGATGAAGTTTCCTTATAATAAGACTTGTATGGTGAATAAATGTGCCTAAATACTTATATAAATACAGAGATATACAAACCTATATACAGTGTTGTTGAAAATATTCCAAATTATACAATCACTTCCATGTGTGTGTGTATGTGTGTGTGTGTGTATGTGTGTGCACACTCACATTTACACACAAACACACACATTCATTTTTCAGATATAATCTCGAGTTGAATAAAATTATACACAAAATTGAATTCTGCTATTGTTGTACATACATACAGACATATATTTCTACAACATATACCTTAGTGTGTATTTTTGTACAGATAGAAATTTTTGTCTCCCATTTCATAATCTGATCAATATCATTATATCAGTTCAACATTCTTTTGCTGTGTACTAGACTCTCTTTTCTGTTTCTGAGGTAGAAAATGACATAAATCCAATACTTCTAAATGTTATAATATTTTGATGTTACAGTCAAGTGTTAAGAAGTTAGATTGACTGTTACTGAAGATCCTACTCAAGGCCAAGTGACGTCAGGTTGCCTTGTTTTCTTTCTTAAACCTTTTTTTCTAAAGCAATTTTGGATTTCATGACATACAGAGATAAACTGGGATTAATTAGACGGGATCTTCTAAAGTCATTTAGAGAAAAACAACATTAATTCATAGCTATTATCTATGTATTTATGCAATCCTTATGCTACAAGCAAGATGTGCTACAAGTACCTGTGTCAGTACTGTTGTTTAGTTGCACAACTTGAACTTTGATAAAATGTCTGGAGAAAAAGCAAGATGGAATCTACACAAAGATGCTGCAGGCTGTTTTAAACAAACCCTGGAAGCAGCAGCTGTATGGCCACTTACCTCTCATCTCACAAATCATCTAAGGTAGATTAGGAAGACATGCTTGGCACTACTGGGGAAGTAAGGACAAACTCACAAAATTCTTCTATGAATTCCTATACATGGATAGGTCAGTATTAACCGACCAGCAAAACATATGTTCATCAGTTCAGAGGTGGTCACTGGATGCCATCTTGGAGACTTACCAAGAGCAATGGTTGAGAGGGTTGGATGGTAATAGTCAAGGTATCTGTGCTGTCGTCATGTCTTAATAATGATAATGATGATAACAGCTGGATTGAATTCAAAGTTTTCCTTTGGGTTTCCTTCTGGTTGCCTTACCAGAGCTAAAGAACCTTGTCTACTTTACTATTTGCCCATAGCTAAGGAGTAGGTAATAGATGGATTCATGCCTTTTCCTAGTGAAATGCAAGTAGCTTCAAGCAGGATTTGAACCTAAGTTGCTGATTCCATTCCTTATGATAATAATCATTAAACTAAGCATACCTCGTAGATGTTATATATACACAGTTCAAATCATAAATGACCAAACTGTTTAAATATGGATGGGCACTTCCATGTGTCTGTGGGTTCAAGTAAACAGAAAAAAAGAAAGAAAAAGAAAAATTAAAAGAAAGAAATTATGAGAAGAAGAAAGTATAACGAGAATAAGTTGGAAGGCAAAAGCAATAGAAAAAGAGAGAAAGAATGTAAAATGATACAGAATAGGAAGAAGGTTGAAGTATAAAAGTCATAAAAACAGCAGAAAAAATTATAGTCAAGTAGAGAGAGAGAGAGAGAGAGAGAGAGAGAGAGAGAGAGAGAGAGAGAGAGAGAGAGAGAGAGAGAGAGTGTGTGTAATGTAGTGTACCTACTAGTTACTTGTTAAAAAAATTACAGATTTGGATTGATAAAATGCTTTATGTTGTCATGATAATTCATCATTACTCTGTAGGGAGATGAGAGTGCCTTGAGTTGTGTGATGGTTAACTAGCTTGACTAGCAAACCTTCATGAGCAAGTGTGAGTCTCATTGGATGCCCAATTCATATGGCCTGGAGCCATATCTAAGCAAAAAGGCTTAGTAAATTACTACTCTGCAGGGAGATCAGATTGTGTGACTGATATATATATATATATATATAGTTATGGGACATAGTTTTCATCCCAGAACATTTCTTGTTGAGGTTTGGGTTGACCACCATTGAAAGCAGGTCACAAGGACTGGATGAAACTCCCTGCCTTGTTAACTTATATTTGTCCCTGGGGGATTAGTAATTGATATTTTGGTTTGAGCATAAAAGTTGACAACTGGATGAAGTGCTCCATGTGGTAAAAAAACTCTTGTGTTCACTGGACAGAAAGACGAACTGAGAAAGATCAGTTGGTGTCAAGATACCCACATGTAAAAATGCCCTGAGTGGAAAAGAAATAACATGGCCAACTCATTCACTGCAGACACCCAGCTTCTTTCTCAGATAAAGAAACCTGGAGAAAAAAAGGGGGAAGAAGAGAAAATCCTAAAATACATCCCTAATTAATCAAGTACTACATTGTGGATGCACATGGAATAAGCAATTCTTGAAAAGATGAAATTGAGAGAACCTTCCTCTGACCAAAGAGAGTAAAGGAAGTGAAGATAAAAAGGAAATAAAAGAGAAGAGAAAAGAAAGACATTTATGAAATCTCAAACAAGAAAAGTAAAAACTATAATTAACTCCTTTGGTCTAATGATATTATTATCACACTGCACATACATATTGCATATTACATCATTCCAAGAATAGAAATGTTTAAATTCTTTGTGATGTTCATGTTTAATCCTCTTTATCCTTTTATTTTCATTCGCATTTGGTCAAATGAAATTTCTTGTAAGATAAGTTTGTTAAATTGTCTTTGGTGTACATTCTTTGAGGAAATCCCGCCTTATTTTTATTTTTAATGTGTCTTGGGTGATTCTACAGATAGTTGAAAGAATATTCGTGTGAACGATATTTATGATTAATATTTTATAGACCCATTTGAACAGTTGTTATAATAATGGGTAGGGTCCAGGATAAAGTGTTATAAAATTATTGGGAACCTCGTGGGGACTAGAAACTTATCCATATTTCTGCTTTAAATCTCATTCACCCCTTCTAATGACAGTCTGGTCTGTAATGATAAATATATATATATATATATATATAGTCACATAGTACTCTCTCTCTCTCTCTCTCTCTCTATATATATATATATATATATATATATATAGGTTTGGATAGTTTAAACAAAAAATATACAAAATTTGATGACTGTCAGTTTCTTTTCTATGCGGTCATCAGTCTGATCTACATATTCTATGTCACTGATATTGAACATGTTTTCTTTATATATATATGTGTGTGTGTGTGTGTGTGTGTAAGGTACTGCTGAAAAATTCTTGGCTCAACCAAGAAGGGTATAACCTATAGCCATGAAATATATATGTCATCTGACATTTCTCCCTTAGTTCACCATATGATACATCATTTCTCAATTCTTTTTTAATTATTCGTTCAAAATTCAGTTAAGAAATGGATATTCTTGTTTTGTCTGAGAATCTATTTACCCAATCTCATATATATTGTATCTAAGTCTATACTTTATCCTTGAAGTGAAAGATTTTTAATTGTTATATATCATAAAGAAAAACAAGGACCCCAGCTATGAGTTGAATTGTATCACTACTGTTCTTCTATAAGGAAGACTTTGGCACAAAAAAGCCCTTGAAGGTTGATATGCTATTAAACAAAGAAACCAAACCAAAAACAAGGAATCTTATGTTAAAATGCCTGAACTTTTTTAAAAACAAAAGTTTGATTTAATTTGAGGGTGAAGAAATTGTAAAAATCTAAGATTTGTATATAACATTAATATAATCTATAGTGAGAAATTATCTCTGAGAAAATAAATGAAAGATTTAAAATAGAATAGAAAAATAGAAAAGGGTCAGTGTTTTTGTTTTAAAGGAATAAATTCCATGTTACTGTAATAAACTCATGTGGGAGAAGGAAAAATGATTTTAATCAAAGAACAAAGGGAATTTTCCCCCCAAAAATGTTTTATATAACTTAATTCCAAGATAACTGAAGCAGTAATAATATGTGAAATATGTTAGAATTTCATCATATTTTTTCTTGGAATAATGGTTTTATTTTTTTCACTTTGAATTGGTTTGAACTGATTTTCAAAGTTATGAAGATACTTCTTCCCATTTGGGAGAATTAAAAAGTAACCTACTGAAACAGCTGAACAAGTGATGTTAGGTGGAATAAATATTATTTCAAAGTTCATGATAAGGACAATACTTCAACTAACATATTCAGACAATTTTAGACAATTATATCTATTACTACTAGTGTACTATGCAGCTTGTTTTGGTGTAATTGTTATGAAGCTAATCTTATAGACAAATTTAATATTAAATAGTGAGAATTGGTACAGTAGGAGTGTGCTTGCCAATGGTATGGGAGACTGGGGTTCAATCCCAGGTCAAATCATATAAAAGATTAAAAAATTGATACTTGATGCCTCCTTGCTTAGTACTCAGTATTATAAGATATGGATCAAGGGTAAGTGGAGCAATCTAGAGAAAGGTTTAGCACCCTCTCCTACACCTCATGGTTGAAGCTACTGAAAAGGGAGCCTTTGAATCAGACTACTTACTTAATCAACTAATCAAGCAAGGACAGTTTACACAAAAAGAACTTAACTCAGTACTGAGAAAAATTTAAAATAGAAAAGCAGCAGGGCTAGATGAAATACCCCCAGAAGTATGGAAGACAATTGAATTCAATGAAGTACTGTTCTGACACTGTAATGCTGTATATAACTGGAACACAATAGACTGATGGACAAAGGGATACATTCTCCCTTTCCCTAAGAAGGGTGACTTTGAAATAGCCAAGAACTAATGAGTTATAACCCTTACATCCATCGTGGCCAAGATCTACAATGCTCTATTACGCAACTGCATAGAACCGAAAGTTGAGAAAATACTTTGGAAGAACCAAAATGGCTTTCTGTGAAATCGATCCATGTCACCATAAATTTTGACTATCTTTCGAATTCTAGAATGTGTATGTGCAAAAAACCTTGCAGCAACAATATTATTTGTCAACTCCTTCAAGGCATTTGATTCCATACAAAGAGGGAAGATGAAGCAAATACTTCTCGCCTACGGACACCCCAAAGAAACTGTTGCAGACATAATGATGCTATATAAAAACATGAAAGTAAAAGTCCGCTCACCAGATGGAGACAGAGTACTTCGACATTGTAGCAGGTTTGTTACAAGGAGACACATTAACCCCATACCTGTTTATCATCAGCCTAGACTATGTGCTTAGAACATCTATAGATTTAATGAAAGAAAACAGTTTCAAGCTGGCAAAGAAAAGAAGCAGAAGATACTCTGCATAAACAATTATGGACACAGACTACACTAATGACATAGCGCTTGTAGCAAATACACCTGCCCAAGCCAAATCCCTGCTACATAAATTGTGTGAGCAGCAGGCGGCATAGGTCTCCTTATCAATGCAAACAAGACAGAATACATGTGCTCTAATCAAAGAGGCAGCATCTACACACTAAAGGGTGGTCCTTTGAAACTAGTGAACAAGTTCACCCACCTTGGAAGCAGCATCTCATCAACCGAGAATGACATCAACATGTGACTAGCAAAGGCATGGACAGCTATTGATAGGATATTGGTCATATGGAAATCAGACCTGACCGATAAAATAAAATACAGTTTTTTCCAAGCAGCAGTCATGTCGATACTGCTATATGGATGCACCACATAGACGCTAACTAAATGTATGGAGTAAAAGCTTGATGGCAATTATACAAGAATGCTGCGAGCTATATTAAATGAGTCCTGGAGGCAACACCCCACAAAACAGCAGCTGTATGGTCACCTACTACTCATCACAAAAATTATCAAAGTTAGACAAACCAGACATGCAGGACACTGCTAGAGAAGTAAGGATGAACTCATAAGTGATATACTTCAGTGGACCCCTTTACATGGACAAGTAAAGGCAGGATGACCAGCTAGAACCTATATATAACAGCTCTGTGCTGATACAGGATATAACCTTGAAGAGCTCCTAGGAGTGATGGATGATAGAGACGAGCAGCGAGAGAGGGTCAGGGAGATCTGTGCTGGCAGCGTGATTTGATGACTTACTTGCTATTCTTCACTTGGTGCAACTAGCTGGCAAACTTTTTTTTAAGGGTGCCAAACATGGTATAATGATTATTAAATTAGGCTTGCAGACCATTACAATTGAGTTGATTTTCTATAGGTACTCAATAATTTTGGTCTTGTACCAAACTAAGCTAACAATTAATTGATTTTAATGGCATGTCATCTGGTCTATGGTTATTTTATGACAAGAGGTGAGAGAATTGCATGCATTGTACATTCATATCTACATTTTTTATGTTGGTTTTAAAGAGTTTTTAAAAAATTTTTGCACTTGGTCCAATCAAATATGAATGATTTTTAAACAGTTTGTTTGACTCATAGATGGGGCCCTCACTTGTACCACCATTCAAGTTTAGGGTAGACTTGGGAGTATTGGCAATGAAGGGGTAACTCTACATTTCTTGGATCTCCTCATCCGATTCAGTTTAGTGTCATATCCAGGTCATCCTTTTTGCGGGTGTCTTACACCTCTGCAGAGAATACAGTTGGCACATTCTAAACACTGCTGAGAGAGAGGGAGAGAAGGAGGGAGAGAAACTCACACAGATAGATATCCTATAAATATGGTGAGATGATGATATGTATTTGGGACATTGAAGATTTTGTTATTTGTGGTGTAGGTATTGTTTTTTTTTTGGTATTGTCTGGGAATTCTAAGTTTTGTATCTGATTCCTTTTTCTTCTTCTTACCCCATTCACTTAATGTCTTCTTTTGTTTGAGGGATGCTCCAAGAGAATTAAGGATGGAAGGAAAGAGACAAGGATACCTTCTAACTCAAACTTTATTTTACGGTTTAACAAATATTCTGTGATGTGGAACATTTTCCTGTAACAATAGAAATAGTTATGTCTCCAAGACAAGGTGTTGAAATATATTAGAGTCATTTTTGGTGAGTTACAAGTTCTGCAAAGTATATTTAGCAGAGGTGGCTGCCAGCAGGAGACATAGCTGGCACCAATCCCGTGACTTGATGAGCACATGTACTACCTTGCTAGCAGATGAGGCAAAAAGATCCTTTCAATAGCGGTGGTAACAGCATAATGAGAGAATTTCTTTTTGGTGACAGGAAGCCCTTCTTTTTAGGCATGCTCTGATTTTGCTTCCTATCAGAGACCTTCTGAGAAAGTGTCACTTTTGAATTTTTTTTTTCCATTTTTAAAATCCCCACATGTATCAAAATTTTGTCAAGTTTTTAGCAATATTTATATTTGAATTGTATTAATCTTTGCTTTAATACTTAAAGATTCTTTCATTCATCTTGAGGTGAAGAACTGAACAACAAAATACTCTTGCTTGTAAACAATATACATACATATATTAACCCGAGCATAATCTGACACAAGATCCATAAAATGGACCACCCTGTGAAGATTGAATTCATAAACTAATTTTGTGATGGCTGGAAGAATGTTATTTGGTGACATTTAAATGAAGTGACACAGCTGGCTTATAGATATGCATATTTGCACACACATGCATATGCTATGCAAATATGACCATACAGAACACATACAGAAGAAATATAAGCAGCGGTCAGCAGCAGTAACAACAATTTGTCTGTGGACATTGTAACATATTTATCACCAGCGCTTCAGTCCAATTATGACCAACTCCATACTCTACAGACCCCAGCCAACCCAACACTAATCTGCATGTTTAAGGTGTTGACCACTACACTACAGAAGGAACCTGCTAAGCAATTTATTCAAATAACCAATCTTTGCACTTGTTTTTGAGGTGAAAAAAGAAAATTAATTTTTTTTTAACCTCTTCAAAGAGAAGAGTGTTTGTATAATGCTAGTTGAGAGCACTGTATTCCTCTTTTGTTCTGAAGAATCAAGAAAGATCTCGAGGGTTGATTCTTCAGCAACTTACAAACAAATAAAAAAGAAGTTTTCGTTTTGTTAATCATCCTGAGAAGAGATCTTAAACTCAACAATTCTTGCGTTACAATTAGAAAACAATTAAAAGCAGGTGGGGGGGTGATGGAAATTTAAGATTTATCATCCAGCCTAATTGGAAATAATGAAGCAGCAGCAGTAGCGACCGCAGCAAAGAGAGAATTTAAAAAATTGAAACAATCATTAATTCAAGTTTCATTGAGGACTGAATTTTTGGATTCTGTCAATATTTCACTTATTTTATAACACATGTAAACATAAAGATTCAAATTTTGAAGGTTCAAGATTATAAACTTATTCGTTATGAATATCAATATGCACACATTCAGGTAGAGAGAGAGAGAGAGAGAGAGAGAGAGAGAGAGAGAGAGCGAGAACAACCTATGTATCTATCTCTCTATAATATATAAAGTGTGTATATACTTTATATCTGAAGGAGTCCTGTGCTTACGTGCTGGACTGCAATATCCTAGTAAGCGAGTTCAAATTCCAGTCATACTGATATGTTCACTTTCCAGTTGATAACCTTAAGAAAGGCATGAACTCCCTTTTCCTCTCAGCAATAGATTAAATAGTACCTCTACTGTTTTTCCCCAAGAATGACTTTGGTATTAAATAGCCCATGAAGGTTGATATGCTATTAAAAAAAGAAATCAAAACTTTATGTCTGTATGCATGTGTGTCCACAAACACAAATATATATATATATATATATATATATATATATATATATATATATATATATATATATGTATATGTATAAAGCAAACATGAATATATAGATTGATATAAGCATATGAAAATAAGATATAATTAGATTCTTGTTCCCAGCTTGAAGTATCCTGCATGTCTAGAGATGCTGAAGAGTTGTGATACAATGAAACAGTCTGTCTGTGGATGACAATATATATATATGTGTGTGTGTGTGTGTGTGTGTGTGTGTGCGTGTGTGTGTGTGTGCATAAGTGTGCAAATAATCATATCAATTGAATTATATATATAATTTGTAATTATTATATATATGCATAATATATATATAAGCATTTATATAAGTATATATATGTCCACACACACACACACACACACACACACACACACACACACACATATATATATATATATATATATATATATATATATATATATATATATATAAGACTCATATCAAAGACTCAAAAAATGGTACTTGATGCTACCTTGCTTAACACTCAGCATTATAAAGTAAGGATCAAGGGTAAAGTGGAGCAATCCTGGGGAAGGAGTAGCGCCCTCCCCTACACCTAGGTGTAGTAGCTATCGAAAAGGGAGCCTTCGGGTCACCCTCGACTATGGTCGCCAACAACAACATATATATATAATGTACATATTCATTTCTGAATTAAGTATTGACTTTTGGTAAAATGTTTGGGGTTAATGTTACTACTTCTTTGTATGCCTTCCGAAAACTATCAATTATAATTCATGGTTTGATGAAAACACTGCAAAAGCTGAGAATTAATATTGATACACACCTAAACAAGGGAATAATTGTACAAACTGAATACATAAATTATCACACACACACACACACACACACACACACACACACACACACACACACACACACACACACATAGTGAAATTACCAGTATCATATTGCACAACTCTTTTGAGAATAATTTATAAATAGCATTTGAATTTTCCATTCAATCAATTTCATTAGTCATAGTATCAACCAGAAATTTGTTTGTTTTTGATCATAGTGCTAAATTGCATAATTCAGTCAGTAAAATTAACTTCTGACTCTTTCTGACTTGTAATGCTTAACATACAAACTGAATACTAAAACCAATTCAAACAAACTTTAGATCAAAGGTTACAAAATTTGTTATTTAATAATCAATTTTTTTCTTTACAGTCTGAATTATTTAGTTTCTTATTGTAGAAAGAGGTTAAACCAAAGCAGTGGAGTATGAGTAAAGTCAGTGGGCAGTATTATGAAACAATGGAATATTGCTGTTGGGTAGTCTAATGATCAATAGTCTTGGGGATTCAAACTCCAACTTGGAAATTTCCATTCTCTTTGCACTAATGCTCTAGGGAAAGGCATGAATCAACATCCTTCCTGAGTTATGAGTAAATACCTTGACAGCTACCTCTTTTTAGGCCTGTAAGGTTATCAATCTTGTGCATCAGGCAAGCACTTAACTTAGCAGAATGATACAAATGATTGATTACACCTCTTTGGATTTTTTGAGTATTGGAGACAAAAATCATTGCATGCTCTGTTAATGAGGCTAAAAATTCACTGACTATATCCCCTACAGAAATGTAAGACCCCTCTTCACATAAAAGAAGTGTCCTGGGTAGGAAATTAAACTGCATCAGATGGAGAGGTTCCAATTCTGGAGGATTTAGGGTGTGTGAAATACCTCTTTATTGACATTACTCCCGGATCCACTTTAATTTATATTGTCAGTACCTGTTAGAGTATCATCTTTGTGTAACATAGATCGGTTTGAAAATTGTTTGAATTAGATAGGAATACTTGATATCATATAACCTTGAGCAAGAAAACTCTGAAGGAACTACACACAAAAAATGTAAATACGAGGATCATTAAATAAGTTTCCAGACTTTTTTCGTATGGGCACTTTTATTGATAGTACACACATGAAACTCTAGTCCCCTTTGAAGTAATCTCCCCCGGCTGCAATACACTTGTTGTACCATTCCAACAACTTCTGGAAGGCCCCGTGGAAATACTCTTGTGTGAGCGTGTCAAGGATCTTCGTCACAGCCTCTTTCATCTGCTCAATTGTCTCATAACGATAGCCTCTGAGCTTAGGGAATAAGCAAAAGTTGCAGGGAGCAAGGTCTGGACTATAGGGAGGGTGAAGAACTGTCTTGATTCCCATCCTGGTCAAATAGTCTGTGACAAGGATGGAGTTGTGGACTGGTGCATTGTCTTGGTGGAAATGCCACTGGCCTCTTCCGACCGAATCTCTTCCTGAACTCCCTTAAAACCTCAACATAGTAACCCTAACCCTTTGGCCAATCAACTCAGGTTTATTGACTTCCTTACTCTTCTCACACCTCTCATTATCCCTCACAGACTCCCTGCAGACTCCTTGAATCTCTTATGCCACTGAAAAACTAATGCTCGATTCATGCAAGATGGTCAAAGGGCAGTCTGAAGCATTCCATACGTTTCTGTGGCGGCATTTTTTTCAAGTTTAAAACAGAATTTTATTGCATATCGTTCTTCTAAAGATTGCATTTTTGAAATTCACCAGCTGTGACAATCAGACTTTAGTAAGGTGTATTCCAATTGCTGCTATCGTAACCTGTCCACTAACGTACACATCGAACTACTCGCTTGCCCTAGTAAAACAACATCCGGTTATGAACGGAAGTGATGAATCCCCTTTTTACGACCTTAAACTCTCGTCTCCGATAAAAAAGGAATAAATTTGAAATTAACTATATTAACGGAACACTTCTGTCACAAACAACACTATAAAAATGGAATAAATCATCTTCGATAGCCGACGCTACGCTAAAGAAGTGATTTAGCTCTACGCCCATTTTTATAACTTTCTATTTACACAAACTCTGCAGCGTGGCGTTGTCCCACTTTCATATAACAAAGGCTTCTACGACGGCAAAACTCTAGAGGTCCTCGGATGCTCTCAGGAGCCACTCTTAGCGGTTTCCAAAAGGCTCGAATCCTACATCACGTGGTGCATTCGCCTTTGACATCACATATTTATGCACAAACGGTCCTTTTGAGGCCCATAAAAGGTTACCGTCTGCGGGTCGGAGCATCTCTGGCAGCCTTAACTGGCTCGCCGAAATAGACGGCCCGGAGGCAAACACGAAGACGGATTCTAAGACCAGCCGGTCTTAACCCTCGCTCGGTTCCGCTTGTCTGATAAGCTGTGCAGCGCTAATGGCACGGTTCAGCCTTTAGCTACCGCTTCACTATCTGCGCAGCGCTAAGAAAACCCAGCCATAGCTATCGTCCGCACGGCTTTGACACGACAAAGCCTCAGCTATCGTCTCGTTACGTCCGCACGGCAAGGGGCACGACAAAGCCCTAGCTTCTCTCGACTCGTTCGTTCGATCTCGTCTGTACTAAGGCCTGGTAAACCTTAACCACGGTCTCTCCGACCTTTCACTTGGTTCGTAACACTAAGACACGGCTCAGTCTTAGTCACTAGCTCGCCCGACACTACACGACCAAGCTGCCATAACCGAACTCGACCTCGTCGCTCCTGCAAGGTACCACGCAGTCCACGTAACGACTCGCTGTTACGGACTGTCCTACCACTGCAACACCTGGCCCACGTACGACCCACTGTACGAGCCAGCAACCGGATCGACACACCCTCGGTTAACTCAACATACCGTCATAACCGGGAATATCGATCTACCAACTACGACCGACACCAGCTTCCTACGATGATCATCCTGCTGTATTCTTCGACTCGTCCGACCTCAGCTTTCAGCTTCGATCATCCTGCTGTATTCTTCGACTCGTCCGACCTCAGCCTTCGACTTCGATCATCCAGTTGCATTCTACGATTCAACCTACGCCAGCTACCCGCGACTAACATCAAGCTGCGTTCAATTACGTCTCAACTATACCAGCTATCAGCGTTACCATTCTAGCTGAAGACCATATTCAACCATCACGGACTTAACACACGTTTGTAGATCTGACAATAAATTGTCATTTGTTATATTTGTTATCTCGCCTTTGTTCCTTCATTGACTTTGGCTGTCACTTACTCACACGCATTAAACTTAATTCATTTGCGGGGTCGACATGCTTATCGGCTTCGCAACACTGCTGTAGCTGTTCATTTGAACCTGAAATCGTAGAAATTGGTCAGTCATCTCTTAAGATGTATAGCAATAACATACTGAATTTTTAAGAGTCTACAATATTTTTAAATGCCTGCACAAAAAAGTCTGGAAACTTATTGAATGCACCACGTATCAATAGACGATGAATGCAATTATCTAAGATCAAGACATAAAATAAACCTCGACGAGTTGACATGCCGTTAAAATCAGCTTCGTTATTATTATATTGCTCTATATTTTATGTATAAAATAAATGTATGGCATAAAGCCTTAAATTGGAGAGGGTGGTGGTCTTTAATACAATATCTTAAACTTAACTAGATCCATTCATTGACCCAAAATATACTATATTTCAACATGACATCACATTTATTCAGAAATCCTCCAAACTAGTCATCAACATACATCAATTTCTCTATGAGATTCTAAACCATTCACCTATGTAAATATATTGTGAAGTGGAGAATGATTGATATTCTATTCGCAAAAAGAAATCGTCAGCGATATGCAAATTAAAAAAAAATGCTATTGAAATTCGAATAAAAAGAACGAAATATTGCTACTAATACCGTTGTAAGTGTTTGATTTATTCACTTTTCCACTTATTTTTTATCTTATATTATTATTATTATTATGTATATCATCATTATAACGAATGAAAATTTTGGAGTATTTGTTCAGAACAATTAATTATCAACTTCCGGAAATTTAAATTTCATGACAGACAGTAGTGGGTAATTTTGCTTCTAAAAAATGCAAGTGCCACTTTGAAATCTGATTTATTTTCTTCAAGTGCCAGGAATTTACCTCAATTGAAAAAAAAACTTAAGTAAGTTTAATTTACTTTTCTTTTCTGACAGTCTAGAGGGTAATGTTAAAAATAATTTTAGCAGTATGTTTTTAATGAATTCTACCCATGATATCACGATTTAAGCAGCTAATATAATTTCTTTTTTTGTGTACATGTGCATATGAGTTTATAATCCCTCCAAGAATCCATTCCAATAATTCTAAATTATCAAAGCTTTGTGGGAATTAAATTATTTAGATGCAACTGAAAATAGTTTTAAATTAACATTTTAGATAAAAATTTGTAGGAGGAAAATATATTGATATTTATAGTTTTCATTTTATTTCCCTCGGGACAAACCATAAAAACCTCCGTTTTTTTTTCTTGGTAATAATTTTAAAAAATATATTGAAATTACAATCATATTAAATGCAATTGTTCAAAGTAGCATGACTTAAAACCCTCCCCCATTAATACTGTTATATGACGGAAAGAGATCTCTCCCTAATTTATCGTACACACAAAATAATGATTGCAGCTAGCGACCACGAGAGCATTCACCGGATGTTATGGGTGCTGAGACTTTCTTCAAAATGGAGAAATGTCGATGAAATTTGTCAAAAAATTATTAAAAGTAATTTTTCGTGACCTTCGCGGTAAAAAACAAAGAAAACCCAATCTGATCCGATCAGAAGAGAAAAACGATATAAAAGATAAATTTCTTGACAGCGGGCACAGATCAAAAGAAAGCAGACGACACCAACAGACTCCGAACTCCAACTGAGAGACAAACGCGAAACTCGAAACCACGCATCACCCACATTAACCTTCCTCTTCTCCGCTTTGAAGGAAGCGACTGACTCGTAAATCACTGAACACTCCGTTCATCTCCTCACCTGTAACATCTAATTGACCGCATACGCGTAAGTCTAACAATCCTAGAACTATTAAGCATAGGACATTTTTTTTTCTACTTTTTAATTCCATATCAACACGTTTTTACAAACCTCGCTATTTGGACTTTTTTCCTCATTTGTTTCCATTACAATTGCTAAAATCTTTACGTGCTTTCGTGATCTTTGTTTTCGTAAATGTGTTTTTTTTTGTACTTTCTTTGCAACCATACGCTGATATAACAATACTATAATACCAGTCATAATAACTCATTTTCCTTGAGGGAAGTGAATTATTCAGATAAAATTTAAGTCTTAAATTAACATTTTGAAAAAAATAAGTTGGTGGTGGTGGGGATAATGTAATCATCCATTTTTAGATTGAGGTGTGGAGATTAGTAAATGAACAAAGTTAAAATAAAACAAATGATAAAACCACAACCCAAATATCCACATATAAAAATATAAAGTTTATCTCGCACTAGTTGATAAATTAAAGAATAGAAGAGTCCATTTATCTTGCAATAATAGGTAACTCCAAAATAAAGCGCCAAAGGATTTGCGCGCCAAGAAGAGGGCTTGCAGGCACTGAGCTTTTGCATGGCACCGTTGGTTCACCAGTAGACCTCGTTCAACAAAGGTAGACTGGAGACCGTAAGGCCCTGGCTTCGGCTGTGCCACCTACGAGTGAGCGAGCTGCATCATTGTCACCCTTGTATAGCACTGGACCTTGCTGTCCAGTTTAAGCTATACGTGCCTGCACCCAGATATAGGTTCAAGTCCAGCTAGGCTAATCAGACCCAACTTTGCACTAAATGAGCCGATGACAAGCATAGTCCAGCAGGGCTCGAGCTTCGGTTCGTGCCCGATCCTCCCCTCACCTAAATCCCCACAATAACCTACCTTCGGGTCATTGACCTTGTGTCAAGTCCTGTCTGATGGGAGCTAGCGACAAATATAGGCCTTGCGGGCACTGAGCTGATTGGATATGTTTGTCCGTACACGGATCTGGTCGGTCGAGGTGCGCCTTGACCGGCATCCTCGACCCTGAGGCACCACTTTTTATGGGAATGCGGACAGGGTCCGAGGCATTTTTGAAGCCTCCGGGCGTGTCTGGGTTACGGCTCTGCGCCTGGACCCACCAAAAGTCCTTGTGTCACACTCGTCCGGTTGGTGGGACGTGCGACTAATACCGACACTAACTTGAAAGAACCTTTTATTGTCTCGTCAAAACACCAGATCTCGGAAGAAGTTTAAATCGTTGTAGATAAATGTTCGCATTCATTTAACATTTGCTCTCTCAAGCTGGAACTTCTAACTGCTAAAGGAATACGTTTAGCTTCTTTTCTATTTCTATATGTACAAATTTATACAAACATATGTTTTTAATCAAGTCACTTGTCTTGTTCTGTTTTCTGATCCTTTTTTTTTTACCTATTTATATAGGGTCAATAAAATTACTCTACACATCAGAAACAAATCCACAACAGTTTATACAAGAAAAAATGAAAACACGTTCAAGCAGACGTACGATTTGTAAAAGAAAAAAGACTATCATTACTTAAGTATTAATGTCTCACTCCAAATAATATCCCCCACATTAAATTCGTTCATTATCATGCATATATGCTATTAGGGTACTTTTACTAATTGGATGGGGATGTGATGTGAGGATTAATAACTTGAAAGAAGATAAAACGATAGAATACGAAAAATAAAATAAAACAAAGTGAAAAATATCCCACAATTTCACTTTCGGTTTAATTTTCATTGTCAAAAAAGGAAACTTCCAGACATGCTTGTAAATAACACCAGCGTTTTGCAGCTTTCCGAAACGAGTCGGCCACACTCAACGACTTTAACTATAATAATTAATGGATTTCATGAAAAAACAAAAAAAAAAAAAACCACTTGACTTAAGCCCATAGAGGTACCCACATTAGGTTCCATCTTTTCACCTGACTAAAATATTGCTATTACAAAAACTTTAATTATTTTCAAATCAAATAAGTACGTGTTGTTTTTAACCAAGAATATTTCTTAAAACCTCAAATTTTGTGGGGGATCTCGTAGAGTAATGGCTAATATGCTGGAATATGACCTCGTAGTAAGCAAGTTCGAATCACAGTCTAGCTATAACATTCATTTTGGGACTAATGCCCTTAGTATGAACCCTCTTATCTCCTCTAGCAATGGGTTAAATAGTACCTCTACTGTTCTTTTTCAAAGATGGCTTTGGCATTAAATAACCCACGAAGGTTGATATGCCATTAAAACAACCAACCCAAAATTCTTCTAACGTTTTTGTCCTCAACCAAAGAAGGAAATGCTGATCCTGCAACGATATTATGATGAATATTTTATTTTAAAAAAGGTACTTTTTAGTTCTTTTAATATTGCTAAGGAAGCCTGATATAGCTAGAAAAATTTATCATTTTTGCTGTTATTAACTTTGTGAATAAAAAGAAATGTATTCATTTTATAACAAATGCAAATTATTGGTTTTTTGCCTTGTTATATTAAGAAATGTAGTGCACCCATATAGCAGTATCGATGTGACCGCTGCCTGGAAGAAACTGCGTTAGCCACCTGCCTCCTACCACGAAAACTATTCAAGTTAGACGAATCAGACATGCAGGACACTGCTGGAGAGGCAGGGACGAACTCATAAGAGATGTACTCTTATGGACCCCCACACATGGCCGTGCAAAAGCAGGACGACCAGCACGAACATACATCCAGAAGCTATGTGAGGATACGGGATGTTGTCCTGAGGACCTGCCAAGGGCGATGAACGATAGGGAGGAGTGGCGAGAGAGGGTCAGGGATATCCGTGCTACCAGCGCGAGATGATGATGATGATGATATTAAGAAAAGGAGTAAAACAAATGAGTTGACGAGAATATTAATGAGTTCCAAAACTTTAATGTCAGCTTGAGAGATAACCCTGTACTGTGAGTCGTACAAAGGGAAGAAAGTAGTTGCAGGTGTTAGAGCAGGAATAAAGCTTTGAGGACCAGTTGGTCTAGAAAGAGTGAATAAAGGATAAAGGAATGATCTAGAGAAAACAATGGTCCAAAAATTGAATGCGCTCTCCTATTCAAAGTTGGTCTGTTCTGCTGCTAGAATGAATGAGGAAGAGAGGGAAAGAGTGTTTACACAGCCTTTTATATTGCCTGGGAAAGTCATCCGAGCAGAATGGTATAAGTCATTCCCATTGGTCGAAAATATAATCGAAACTTCAACGGCCAAATTAATTCCCGCGCTAAACAATAAATTTGAAATAATTTCTTTCTGCTACAATTTGTTAAGAAAATATTTATCTTTGAATGGGGTATTATCCAAAATTACTAATTTTAACTAATCTCACGAGCCAAGTTAAAAATCCTTGATGAGACTGTTTGCATTTTACTTCATGCTAATGCTCTTAGGAAATGTATGAATTCAACTGTTATCTCTCCAGTTATGAGTAAATAGTAGAACTGACAAAGTTCTTTGATTTTAGAATGGCATGAATCGAGTAGAGGGAAAACCAGCAATATCCCTCTACCACGAGCAGGATGTGACACAAGGTCAATTTCAAAAGGGGATACAGCTGGTTTTGAATTCAAAGCTTTTCTTTTTCTTTGATCTATAGGATACACATTTTTTCTAGTCTTAAAATAAGCAATAAAAACATACTTAAGAACATTCTAGAAATTTAGGATCAAAACTGCATTAGCATTTAAGTTACATTTTTATATTTTTCAATCAATCAGCTAAAAACATAGAATAGAACATTCTAGAAAAATTGGATCGGAAGTCAACTAACAGAAAATATTTAGGCTCTAAAATAAAATAGTAAAATGCCAATATGATTGGTCAATAAATGTCTACGCGCCAAAATTTTAGGACGATTCTTTGATCCCCTATTACGGTATAAATAACACACAGGGAGCCATTGACTAAGACGAAGACTAAACCACAAGCCACTAAGCCAGTAAAGCAGTAGCCGAATACTCTGTCCGGCAAATTTCTTTCCTTCATCAGCTAAAGTTCATGACCTAGCTTCAGATGGCCGCGAATCACATTCAAAAGAAAAACCCGACAAACTTTCTTTCATCAACGCGACACGCTGTCGCCACAATCATAAAACAAGACATGAACTTAATGTAAGTAAGAACGACTTATTTACGGACTCCGTTAACATACACACACCTTTAAACAAATTTATTTTCTTCTTGCCAAACTTTATTTTCCAAAAGGCCATTTACACATCATGTATTTTATTTGTTTTCATATTCTGTTATATGCATATTAAATTGTTTGTTGTTTAATGTTCGTTGTGTTCTATTCCATTTCTTTCACGTGATTGTAAAGTTTTGTGTTGTATTTGTGGAAAAAATAATTTAGAGAGCAATACCCGTAAAGTATGAATGCACATCTACTGAAATAACCAAAATAACATACACCCCCCACAGATCTGATTATCTAATTTAAGCAAAAGAGCCGAGTCTACCCTACAATGTACCCATAGCTGGGAGTGGGGAAGAGACGACTTAATACTTTTACAAGAGTATGGGTGCCAAGTAAAACGCGAACAGTTTCGTCCAAGATTTGACTCTGGTCGCATCTCCATTTTTACAGTGATAATTACCCCATGCGCACCTTCAAACCAGATGTACTTTGCCTGAAAATTGGCCCCGTGTCACTTCCTGCCCGTGGCGGAGACGTTGGGTAAATACATGGGATAGGACTTAAGTTACAACAAATCATGGCCATCAAGATCAGCTACTCCACCTCTTCGAGCATGTTCCTCAAATGAGAACCCTTTCTACCATTATCCTGAAGTAGAATGATAGTGTGCGGGCTGATAACCCCAGAGGTTTTAATGGCAACTGGTACCACTATAAACTTATCTACCAGAGAAACATTGTGTATTGCTTTATTTGGTGTTTGGTTTGAAAGTGGCACTGATAAACGTGCAACTTAGTCTAATTCGGGAAATTTTGTTTTATGAGTTCAAACTGGGCCAACCAAAAAACATTTGTTGTGTGAATGGTGAAGGAGCAGTTTATCACCGTACAGTAACCAGATGGTTCAAGAAATTTTGCTCTGGTAGGAAGAACTTCGACTATCAAAGTCAGGTAGAACCAGCGCTTCAAGCCAAATAGGCAAATCTGGCAAGTATCAGGCAAGCTCGGCATCTTACAGTCCAGTACGGTTTGTCACCTTCATGATCTCTTCAAATTCAATGAGTATCATTGAGAGAGTATCAGGCGAGCTCGGCATCTCACAGTCCTGTGTGGTTCGTAACCTTCACGACCTCGGCAAAAGCATTCGGAACTGCCGAACGGTACCTCACGTTACCAAAATATTGCAAAACTTATGACCTTTCACCATAATATTCTCCATGTTTTTTTTTTTTGTATTTTTAAAAATTTAAATCCAATTTTTGATTATGAATTATTAATTAGTTCATTGAGGAAATATTTTGTGGTGGTTTAATTAATTTCTTAGTTATAACAGGTCTAAGTTAAGTGCAATATCGGACATGCCGATTTTTAAGAGAGAATAAAACAAATTTTATATGCAGATAATTTTAATAATGAAATAAAAAGCAAGAGAAAAGTAAAGATTGAGTGTCTGAGTAAGAGTTTAACAGTTCGTGTTGTAAATTCAATCTTTTTGGCTTTTTTTCTTGGTTTTCTTTAATGGTGTTCGTTCAGTTGAAGCTTGCACGCAAAGTTGTCAGAATGGTTGAACATTTTGTTGCGGTCGATTTTAACGTGTTTTCACTTTGACGTCCGGTGAACAAAGGTTTTTTTTTTGTGGCATATCAATCTTCGTGGGTTATTTAATGCCAAAGTCATACTCTTTAACCTATAGCTAGGAAGATAAGGGCTTTATATCTTTCCCAAGGGTATTAGTCTAAAATTAAACGTAATAGCGTGACGGGAGTTCGAACGTGTTCACTCTGATGTCTTAGTCCATCATGTAAACCATTTGGCCACAGGGAAGAATCAAGATATGGGAGTAATGGCAATGAAGGGGTTCTCCACACTCCTCAAATCTCCAGATCTAGAACCTCACCATCGGATGCAGTTTGGCGCTATATACAGAACACCCTTTTTATTTGGGGTGGTGGTCTTACCCCTCTACAGAGGTCACAATCAGTTTATTCTAAGCCCTGACAATTGTGGAGGGAATAGAAAGCCGAGAAAAAAAAGTGTTTTATTTTGATTCAATTTAATATTCTTTTAATATTCTACAGTCAGTTTATAATAGTGAAAAAAAATCTACGCCATCTTCCTTCGTAAAGATATTCAACCTGGCAGACAGTATTATCTTACTTCAAGAATCTTCCAAGTGTTGAGCTATTTTTATGCCAAGAGTAATCTTTATCCGTGGTTGAACATCAAATTTCTAACATTTTAATCTGACTGCTGACTTTTTTTTGTTATTGACCTGAAATCAATTAATCTTTCAAACTATGTCAGATTTCAGGTACAAGACTGATTTCATACACTAAGATTTAAGATTCCACATTTACCATGGTAGAAAAGAGTATAACACTGTTGGTCTATTTTTTATGTGTATTTAGTTTAATATATTTTACAGACTGTCTTTGGATCTTATTTTGTTTTTAACTTTTCTCAATAACATTGAAAATAGTGTCCTTTAATTTCATGCACAATGTATTTTCTATTTCACTAGCAACATTACCATAAAAATGAGATTTTTTACACATGGATCAGCAAGTCTATCTAAGATCAGAGTGTAATATCTGTGGGGTGTTTTGGGGATCAAAGTGTCGTTTCTTTGTTCTCTGACTTGGATCAGCGTTTAGAATCTCTGTACCCTGTGAAAATTTTGATACGTACATGTATAGTCACATAAACAAATATATATGAATTTTTGGGTGGCTTGATTAGTGTAACGGTTACCGTAGTTAGAAATAGGATGAGTGACACGAGTTCAAATCCTGAACAATGCTGTTTTCATTTCACTTGGCGCTAATGCTCTTGAAAAATGTATTAATCCATCTGTTCTCCCCACCTAAACTATGGGTAAACAGTAGGGCAGACTGAATTCTTTAACCTTGTTATAGAACCTGGCTTTACTTTGATTTTAAACTTGAAAAGCGTAAAGGACTATTTTAGTTGTATAGATACGTTTAAGTTTTTAGGGATAGTCTGTGGTAAGAGGAAAAACAAAACGACAAAGGTTGAGGATTAGATTAAATGAAATAATTGCGCTTAATTCTAACAATTTATTAATCAACACGCGAAACAACTAATAACAATATTCAGTCCTCCCTGTGTATACAGTTGAGTTTGAGGGATTTACCGGCGCGCTGAAGAAGATATCTGGTATCTTAGGGTTGTCTTTATGAGAGCTTTTAACGTCCCCGTTTCACGTCAGGGGAAATCTGTCTAACTGGATTTGGGATTTTTGCGCCAAGACTTCCAGGTTCATCACATGGTTAGTATATCCAATCACAGTGAGCCTCACCCTCACTCACTCCATACACAGGAATTATCATTTTACTAACCCAACAATTGCAATCAAAATAATCCTGATATTTTAAGAAATCTACTTTGTGTGGAGACCCACGTGGCTTACGTATTGGACTGTGGCATTGTAGTAAGCAAGTTCAAACTCTAATGACGCTATTTGGTTCACTTTCGGAAAGAATGCTGCGTGCAATCCTGAACAAGTCCTGGCAGCAACACCCCACAAGACACCAACTGTACGGCCACCTGCCCCCTATCACGAAAACTATTCAAGTTAGACGAACCAGACATGCAGGACACTGCTGGAGAAGCAGAGATGAACTCATAAGAGATGTACTCTTATGGATCCCCACACATGGCCGCGCAAAAGCAGGACGACCAGCTCGAACGTACATTCAGCAGCTATGTGAGGATACAGGATGTTGTCCTGAAGACCTACCTAGGGCGATGAACGATAGGGAGGAGTGGCGAGAGAGGGTCAGGGATATCCGTGCTGCCAGCACGATATGATGAAAAGGCATGGACCTCTTATCCCCCTGTTATGGGTTAAAATGGTGCTATTTCTATTCTTTTACACGACTGGTTTTAGCATTAAATAACCCACGAAGGTTGATATGTCATTAAACAAAGAAACCAAACAAATTTACTTTATTTCAGATATCAATCTCATATGAGTTGTTTATCTTATCAAAATGGCAAAATGTACCGAATTTAAAATTCAAGAATTAAAATGAAACACTAAAAATAAATGATTTATTATGTGGACAAAACTGATCATTATAAAAGCGTGCCAAAGACACGAATTCCTTTGACTTTTCTCACCATCCATTCCTATCGCTCATCGCTTTTGAAAAGGCTTCTAGATGACACCCAGTGTCTGCACAGAGCTAATATATGTAAATTTTTTTCTGGTCAGCCAACACAGGTATATCATATTTACCAACCCCTCTGCTCGGGCAGGATATGACATAAGGTCAATTTTTTAAGCGGAGTTTAACAGGTTTGAATTCAGAGTTTTCCTTCTTCTAGACTAGTTGCCTAACTAAGGCTGAAGAACCCAGTCTGCCCTACTATTTACCCATAGCTGGAGGGAGAATAATTGGATTCATACCTTTCCCAAGGGTATTAGTGCTATGTGAAGTGCAATCAGTCTCGTCCACGATTTGAACTCGTGTCACCATGTCCATTTCCTGTGACGATAACCATTACACCACGGGCATTTCCCAAACAACACAGGTATATCTATGTAATAGAGAACGTATAAGCAATTGTGAGTTTGTCCTTATTTCACCAGCAGTGCCCAGCATGTCTTATTCATTTTACTTGGATGGTTTGTGAGATGGGAGGTAAGTGGCCGTACTGGTACTATTTTGTAGGATGCTGCTTCCAGGATTTGTTCTCAACGGCACTCAGCATTCTTGTGTCATTCTCATCTAGCTTTTTTCTTTGGTGTTTTGTTACAGTCCAGTAGTGCACCTGGACAACCATACAATAGTACTGATATGGCGACCTGAGTTTGAATTTCACATAGCACTACGACCTTTGGGGAAAGGTATGAATCTAAATATTATCGCTTAAGCTATGGGTAAATAGTAGAGCAAACTGGGCTCTTTAACGTCAGTATGACATCTGGTCAAGAAGAAAAACTCTGAATTCAAGCCTCTTAAATTTCACTTGTGTTGCATCTTGATTGTATGAAGGGGTTTGTAAATATATACAATAGTACTGACATGGCTACAGTTTGGAAGAATTTCCATGTTATCAGTGAGATCAGATTGTTAATTTGTCAATTGTAGTTCATACCTTTCCTTTGTGTATGTTGATATAGGTTTCAGTAGATGTGATATGAACTGGTAAACTAAATTCAGATGCTTGTCATTCAATGAGGAGATAGCACCTTAAAAACTGATTACTATTTTCTTGTTTGTGTATGACCATTGTGATTTTCAAACTAAAATCTGTGTAGTATCTGCTCAAATTCCAGCATTTTTTTAATGAAATCAAATACACTTTCTGAGTGAGACACCAATAAAATAATATTGGGAAAATTACATAAGTATCTTCCATGAGGAATTTGCTGTCAAGCATTGTGTTCTTCAGTCAATTGGAGATTATATACTAACATCTCATAGGTAATTTCATGGGCTTTGAAAGATTGAGTTGTACAGTCTAAAGTTTGTGCTGGTTTGAACAAAAGCCTGAACATTTGAAATGTTGTCTACTGTTGTCTATGAATGTGAATATTCTCTACCAGTTTCTCGTTACATAGATTTGTACACTCATCTGTGAATGAATTATACAAGGCCAATACATTTTCTAGTTCATTAATCTATTGGATATCTTCAATAATTTGACAAAAAATCATGTTCAAATATATCATAGTGTTGCATAGAATCTCAGCAATACAGTACTTTTCTACAATAAAACTGATTACTGATCTTTACGTATTCTGATTTGGTATTCTTATACTTACCCAATATTGTACACCCTGTTGGTGGTAGGGCATACAATATGCTAACTATAGCCCTTGGAGAAGGATAAGACAACTAAAAAAAGCTGTCCTAGATGTGACTTCATCTCATGGTGAGGCTCCAGTTCTGAAGGTCTGGCGAGTGTGGAATATCCATTCATTGATATTAATTCCAAGTCCACTATGACCTGTAAGGGACCCATCTTTGAGTCAAATAGATTTGTTTGAAAATTATTTGTATTAGATAGGAATACTTGATATCAAATAATGATTTGAAAAGCCTCTTCAGAAACTACATAAAAAATGAAAATACGTATAAATATATGATGTGTACAGTTCCCTAACCTCTAGGCATAAAATAACTCCAGACGGGTTTACATGTCATTAAAATCGATCAGTTTTACCCAATGGTGTATACTTTGAACTTTCATGATTAAATGTTTGAAATATCACTTTTACTTGGAACATAGTCAAAATTGATAACAAAATAGTCTGTTCAATCTTAGGATTTATTACTTTCCTTATATATCTGTTTAACTTTAGATCAATTATTTGTATAATGACTGGGAGCATTCAGTTTCAGTGAATGGTATAAGCTCTGTGGGAATCCAAGCAAGAGTTTGCCAGATGAAGATGAGTGGTGAAACTGTTTGTTAGTACAAGATACATAATCCTCATAGGATAATGATATTCAATTATCTGGGGACAATACTTTCATCATAAACTTATAGATTTATAATTGAATTTGGAATTCTTCTTTTGGTTTGAAATAGTTTGTTGCTGTTGTGTAAATAAAGTCTAGGATTTGAATTGATCAAATTAATTTCAGTTTTGTTACTACCAAGATTTGATGATGGTTGATCACAAAGATGATCAACTTTAAAACTTATGGAAATCATGTGATTTAGAGAAATGTATATTGAGGCATTGTACACAAGTTTAGAACAGCTGAATAGGATTGCTTGATTGATTTTAATGGCATGTCAACCCATCCGGGGTTATTTTATGCCTAGAATTTGAAGAATTGTCTACATTGTACATTTAAATTTATATTTTTTGTATAGTTTTTATGTTTTTGCACATGGTCATTTGATATCAAGTATTCCTATCTCATACAAATAATTTCCAAACAGACCTATTTGATCCATCGATGGGACCTAACAGGTATTGGCACTCTGGGTAAGAGTGGGCCTGGGAGTAATGACAGTGAAGGGGTACCCCACACTTATATGATATATATGACATAATGATACAGTATTGTCCAATATTAGAACAAAATTTAAAAAATAAAAAGTTCCAATTTTATTTATTCAAGCATAATATAAATTTTAGTAAACATTTTAAAAAACTTCTTCTACACTCTGATCAATTTGCATAAAAAAATAAGTATAAATAAAGTATAAAAATGTATCATATCTAAAATTAGAGAATAAAAATTTAAATACACATGTAAATTAAATTAACAATATGATTGACTTAATATTGAAGCAGAATATTAATGACATGTAAAGGCCATGGGTTTTAATTATCTCTACCCCTTTATAGCCACATGACTTTGTTAAATTGTCCTATTGTTTAGGTGTAGTTTTGTTTCATTCACCCTGCAATTTAGGCCAAGAATTAGTCATCATCAGTTTCCTTGCCCTTTTTACTGATGTTCTTCTAAAACTTCTCAATTAGATTAAGATCTGGACTTTGTGTGAGCTACGTCATAACCTCAACATTTTCACCTTTGAAAAATTGTTTCATTATTTTTGCAGTCTGATAAGAGGCACCGTCTTTCATAAATATGGACCAAAGTAGAAGATAGTCTCAAAAAAGGAACATGATGATTTTCAATAATATTCTTAAACACTGCAGTATTTCTTTTGTCATATAACTGAATAATTGAGCTATTACCAGCATAAGAGAACTTCCTTCATTATGCAACTATCTTAAAATTCAACTGTTTTTTTTCACACATTTGAGAAGCAATCTCTTAACCTAGCACCATCTGACATACAACTTGCTGTCAGAACCAATGAAATTTGACTTACTTTCATTGATGAAGAATACTCTTGCCTAATTTTCATCTGTCCAGACAATGTGCTTTTTTGCAAAGACTAATTTAGATTTTCGGTTCTTACTTATAAGAATTTTGACCCCAGAGAATAAACATGGAGTTTTTCATCATTTAATTGACACAGCATTTTTATTTCAAATTCTTCACTTACTTGACATGTAATAACTGCTGCTGTTTCAAAAGTATTCCCTGACCCAGTCTGCTGGGGCTGCAGAATACACCAATTGCATCTCTGTAGAGGGGTAAGACTCTTCTCAACGAGTGTCCTGATATGACACTTAACAATCTGATGGTGAGGCTCAAATAATGCTGGAGCTTTAAGGAATGCAGAGTACCCCTTCATTGCCATCACTCCCAGGTCCATTCTGGTCTGGAGTGGTAATACCTGATAGGGTCCTATCTATAGGTCAAATAGAACTAAACTATGTATTTATGCAAGACTGAATTGCTTGAAACAGAACTGCTAAATTGAATTGTTTGAAATTAAGTGAAACCATCTGTGTGCCCCCACCCCAAATGAGCTTGAGTTTGTTTAAAGATTTTATCTACAAGCTATGTTTAGAAATCACATTTAATATATATATATATATATATATATATAGGATTTGGCATTAAATGACCCACAGTGGTAGATATGTCATAAAACCAAGCCAAACCAAAAGAAAAATTATACATCTGGAAGAGTCACCTGATTCTGCCAAGGAATCATTTTGTGTGGCTTTTTTGGTGTTTTAGGGGACTGAAAAGAGTCAGTATCACAATAAAATTTTACTATTCGAAAAATTATACTCTTAAATCTATCAACTTCTTTTGCAATAGCAGAAAATATCATCACTTGAGGTTTTAGTTTGACAACCTGATGCCAAACTGATTCTTTGCAATGACTTGTCATTGATTATTTTGGGAACAATACTGAAGACAAATAAGGAATATTTGTTTACGCTGCAATGTTGTGACATTTTATAGAGAACTATTTGTAGTACACGATGCCAAAAGACTTGTTACTTCTTCCAGTGTAAGTCACATGCTTCTGATTGTCATCCCAACAAAACTTTCAAAGCAGAGCTTGTTTTCTATTTTTCATCTTACTGACAAAGTCAAATCATACTTGCTTTCTTTCCTTCTCTCTTACAAAGTTCTACTCTATATGCTTCAACCAACATTCACACACATTTTTGGTTCTCCTGACTGTCATTCCAGAATGCAGTGCTGTTGCTTTGGACAAGTATTTGATGTACACAATAACTTGCACATATATTAAGGACTCAAACCTGTGCATTCATATGAATCACATTACAAATGGCCACTAATGAAAAGCAGTGAGTCCTTTTTTCTTAAGTTACTGATTTTGAGAAATCACCTATAAATTAAAATGACAATGTTTGTTCTCTAATTTCATAAGATACTCTTTTTTGAAATTAAGTTTTTATTCTTTAACTTCTTTTACATTTGTTTTTCTGTTCTACAAATTTGCAGAGTGTAGAACAAATTTTTAAGAATATTTACTGCGATTGTATTGAAAACAAATCTGTATAATTTGAAATTTTTATGTTTACGCTTTTGTTTTCTAATATCAGGCATAAATGTACTCTTTATATATGAAATAATAAAGGTCTCCAACAAATAAAACATCATGATGTTAAGGTTTCAATACTCATGACCAAGCTTAAATTTCCCATTTAAAACATTTTCTTCTCCAATTATTTTAATGTTTAAATAGTTTAGATAATTTTAATAATGAAATAATGTTTAATATTTAAATAATTTTCATGGATTAAAAAAACAATTTGTGATTATTCATCTTCAGAATTCAAACTAGGAAAGCATTATGTATTTAAAAGATGATAAATTAAGATGAAAAGGTCATAACAAGATTAAAAAGCTATTTATCTATTAGTTTACCCATGCTGGAAAAAATAACATAAAAAATAATAATCGGGATATTTAAATAATTTTGCAATTACATAGTATTTAGTATAATGGTTATTATCATAGGAAATGTAATAAGTGACCAAAGTTCAAATCCTGGAAGAAGCTGTCTATTTTATTTTGTACTATTGTTCTCCCTTAAGCTTAGTAAATAACAGCAAACAAAAATACTTTCAATCATTACAATATACTAGACAAATATTATATAATAGATATAACTAATAGATATAATTAATAGATATGCTTTTGACTCAATGATGCTGTAGATTTCAAAATATCATTAAAAATTGAGAAAACAAAAATAAATTTATACATCAAAGTAATTTAAAAAAAATTTCCTTTATTTTCAACTGATAATTAATTTAAAACTGAAAAGGGCAGACACTTTTTTTTTGTTTTTGAATGACTCTCATAATCCTGTCATGAAGTGGATAAAGTTGCTTCCCACCCTAAATAAAGATAAGAAAATGAAATTTAGCATAAAAAAAGAATGAAATAAAGAAAAAAAACAACAGAAGCTAAATTGTGCTTGTACCATCTGCCAATCATTTTACCCAAAAGATAACAAGGTTATTGAATCTTATAGTTGTGCTTCAGTGCTGTCGGATCTCATTAACCAAATTCTTTGATCTGCAAAGGAGAAAATTCTTAGTTTTTTCAAAGCAGAAATCAATTTCTTATAGGAAGAACTGTAAAAATGATCATATACATTCAGCCAAAGGGGCCAAAGATTCATTTTAATTGCTATTTGAAATACATATTGTGTTTTATCAGATCATCACATACCAATGTCACATTATTAAGCAGTTTTGTTTGATATATACTAGCCTAGTAACCAAAAAAATGATGGGGTATTTTACATATAAATTACAGTATAAGCGCATGTATATATACATATTGTGTGCTAACATTTTGTGTTTTGATTTTATTGTCTTGTCAATTCATTCAGATTTTGAATCATTGAGTTAATGCTTCATTGCTGGGCTCATGTACAGTAACTACTAGGTTGTTAATATAACCTTGTAATATTTCCACAATGTGACAGAAAAACCAACAATGTCTAATCGTATTGTAAGAGAAACTCTAAGTGGTAATGTTGCTTGACTCAAGAACCTTCATCATCTTTAGGACTTGCAATGTTATGCAGGAGTACTCTGAGTTGGGCTTGAGGAATTCTCATTGGCATGTGTTATGTGTACCGAGGACATAATGATGTGTAAGTGTCTCTCATAGGGTGTCCAACTTCTGCATGGGTGTCATTACTGGCAGGAATTGGGGAATCGGAATGCTTGACAAGAACATCTTGGGCAGAGTCTGTGGGCTTGGGCAGTGCACTTGGTATGGGAGTGGATATGGTTTGAAATTCCATCTTCCTCAAGAAATGGTGATATCTAAAAGTAATCCAAACTGATCTCTCTCTCTGATTTGGTTTTGGTGATCATGAAGGACCGTAATGTTCCACTGGCAGTTGTAAAGCTTCTGTATCTGTCAGAATTTGTAAATTTGGCAGTTAAAGTCTGCTCACATCAGATTGGCTGTTTTGAGGTTGTTGTTATCCCCTGCCCCAACTGTTATCTAAGTGAGACCCGCAAGAGAACGTCCTCTTATTTTGATTTTTTTCAGCACAAGCAGAAGGCTCTGCTTGGCTCGCTCTTTTTGTTTTATGAGCTCTTGTTTATTCACCTTCGACTTTAGGCAGTTTTTCTTGAGCAAGGTGGCTTGAGTAAAAGGTCCATTAGTTGTATAGGCTAAGCCTCTTTTACTTACAGGGTTTTTATTGCTACTTATTGAAACAATAAGCCAACTGCAGGCTATTTGTGGTTTTGGTATGCTGTCCCTCTTCAAAAGAAAGTTGAGTCTAAGGTCTGGAGGCAGTATTATTGGACTTTTTGCTGACAAAGGAAGCTGTTGGCTTAGTCAGAAGCTGTGGTAAAAGCCTCCATTGGCTCAACAGAAGAAAATTTGAGTTAAAACAGAAAGATATTCTTCTGTAGAGGATGAAGCAGTGGTCTACTCTAAGTTCACTTTAAGAAATAGTAAACTTCGTTTTCAACAAGTCTACACCGGAAACTAGAAAAACATGGTTGTCCAGGTTGATTCTCCAAAAGAAGGAGACACCGAAAAAAAACAAAAAAACCCGAAAAACAGGCTTCAAAAAGAACTTTGACATAAAATACCAAAGAATGGTATTTTATCATTAACAAAAGTGGAACTGGCAGTAGGAGGTTGACAGTATGGCTTCGAGCAAGTCAGTTGTTATATTTCTTTATACCTTTCTTTTTCTTTTTTTTTTGTTATAATATTGTCGTTACTTGAATGTATGTTATTTTTGCTACCTTATTCAATTTTTTTCGACGAGCATTGGGAAAAATATGCAAACCAGATTTTGTAAAGTTTATTTCTCTTGAAATGAATTACTTTGTGGGAACTGGTTGTTTTTGTTTTTAAGATAAAGCCCAGCATATTTTTTGATTTGAACACATTTCTCATATATCATTCTTCTGAAAAGGGCGGAGATTATGGGTATATTTGTTATACATCTTCGTCATTCGAGCATTTGGTTGATGAAAACTTGCTTCACGATCGGGGATGTGAAATCCTTGTGCAACGGCAGAAAACCCATGCCTTTTTTGCTCCAGTCTGGGGCAAGGCAGGTTACTCGGTTATATCAAAAGTTATAACGCTCCTTTTTTTTTTACCGAGCCCACCACGATGATCTCCGTGGATTGCCGAAATGTATAATCAAAATTTTGGTTTCAAGCAAAATGGGAATCCTGTTTGACAAGGTCCTGAAAGGGTGACATTATAGGGCTTAAAGAATATACCCAGGTTACTTGGTTTACGAGCCCAAACCAAAACCTGACATCAGGGATATTCTTTAAGATTGAGAAGTTTATAATTGCATTTAGTATACTTTCAGAAGGAGTCTCTTCTGGCGGTATAATTTGAAGGCCACCAAATTGAGCTACACCTTGGCAGAATTGGAATTTATAGAAGACGACTCCATTTTTTGCTCAGAATGATAGGTACTCAAATGTATGTTTGAATGCATCCACCCTGTCGTGGTCAACGAGTTGAACATCATCGAAAACTTTTCTTTGCGAGAAATGTCTTTGATTACCTCGTCGTATCTCCGTCGAGGCATCCTGAGATACATAAAATGTCCCTGCTCCATGATGAAGGTCGTTAGTGGTTAAGCGGTAATCAGCTGCGTCATCCAACTCGATATTGTTTTCGTTGGGTACTTGTAGTGCTAACTGGAGTGGCAAACTAGCGTGGAGTGTTTCCCGTTTTCACTGGGAGTTTAGATGATCCTATTTACCAACCCCTCCGCTCGGGCAGGATATGACACAAGGTCAATTTTTAAGCGGTGTTTAACAGGTTTGAATTCAGAGTTTTCCTTCTCCTAGACTAGTTTCCTAACCAAGGCTGAAAAACCTAGTCTGTCCTACTATTTACCCATAGCTGGAGGGAGAATAATTAGATTCATACCTTTCCCAAGGGTATTAGTGCTATGTGAAATGCAATGAGTTTCGTCCAGGATTTGAACTCGTGTCGCCGAGTTCATTTCCTACGACGATAACAATTACACCACGGGCACCTCTTTCTGTAGGGGATATAGTCAGTGTATTCTTAGCCTCATTAACAGAGCATCTGGGAGTTTAGATGATAATACACCGTTCCTAGGTTTCCCATTTTTTGCGGCCTTGACCATGGTGCTCCACCTATTGGTAGAAGTACTAACAGGCACTGGTGTAATGATACTTCTTTTCACATCATCCCAAAGGGCCTGTCATATTTGCTCTTTGAAATAGTATGGTGCTAGGATTGGGTTATACAGTGTAACCTGGATATAAGAGAGTTGTCGGGACAGGGAAATAAATCTCTTATATCCGGGTTTGGTCTATTTTGTTTAGGTAACACAGGCTCTAATTTGGGACCAGAGAAAATATCTCTTATATCAGGGTTTCACTGTATCTAGCTTTGGGAATTGTGAACCTTCTTAGAAATGAATGTGGGCTGGACAACTAGACATACCGGGAAATTTTCCACAGTTGTTAAAGATAGTTGCGGAAAATTGGTCTAATAACCTACCCTTGAGCTTATCTATGTTTCCACTCTGGAAAGGGACGGATTTAGGGGTAATCAGGCAGTTGCAGGGTTTAATTCGTTTTAGATTGAAACTCGTGGGCTTGAGAGTTCAATCTGTGATGTGGATTTGAAGGAAAAGTATCAAGCCACCGAATTAATTTTTCCCAGTCAGCTGGGGCTGTAGAATACACCGACTGCATCTCTACAGAAGAGTAAGACCCCCACAATGAGTGTCCCGGATATGACACTAAACTATCTGATGGTAAGGTTCCAGTAATGCTAGATCTTTGGGGAATACGGAGTCCCCCTTCATTGCCATCGCTTCCAGATCTACTTTGGTCCGGAGTGGTAGCACCTGATAGGGACCTACCTATGGGTCAAATGGAACTAAACTGTGTACTTATGCTAAACTGTATTGTTTGAAATAAAACTGTTTTGATATTTATCTGTGTATGGACAAAAACTATATTTATACTTAACTGAATTGATTGAATTAGAATTGTTTGACAAAACTGAATAGCTTGAAATAGAAATGTTTTTGGCAAACTGTTTACTAATGTTAAACTGAATTGTTTCAAATAGAACTGATTATTTGTATAAAAATGGATTTGATAAACTTTAAAGGTTGATATGCCATAAATCCAAATAACCAGCCAACCGAATTAATTACAGAGAAGAGTAGCATCGTCATGGCTTTGGAAAAGCATCGGAGTAGTATCCCTACGTCAATGGAGGCCATCTTGATGAATAATGTGTATATGTTTTTTATATATGCATACCGCTTATTTTGTAGATTTTTCCGCTACTGTGATGGGTAGACAGCCCTGACACTCTAGGGAGAACCCCTTTCTCATGGCATGCATATTATTTGATGGAATCAAATTTTTCTTTGTAAGTCTTTTGGTCTTACAAGCATTGGGGATGTCCTTGGCTCGTCTTGGAGTACAGTGAGAATGGAATTAATGTTGCTTTCACTTCTTTCTGACCGTTGCCTTTGCTTGACGTGTAAGTATCAGTTTTGGATTAAACGTTACATGTGCAATGAACTCATCTATAATGGCTTCTTCATTCTCGATGCTTCGTATGGTACTTTGTTAATTCTTAACTTTTGATCGACAGACTTTAGGCAAAGTGGTTCCGCTTGTTACATACGTTACACGTTTGCCCCTATGTTATGCGTAATCATTGTTTTTTTTTTTTTCCATAGCTACCCTGTTGGTAGCTACCACAACATTTGCACCCATTACGGTGAGGTCACATTCCAGCAATGTTATCGTCTTAGTTTCAAGTAGCAATAGGACTTGAACCATTGTTCATTGTTTGTTCTATATTTTGGACCAGTTTTTATCGGCGATATGTTGACACTCGGATTCCCGCTACGTCTGAGATAGATGACATCTTATTTTGGTCTCACATGGCCGTTTCAAATGCTTCTACGAGGTTCACAATCTGTTTAAGGGTTTTTAATGACCCCCTACCTTAGCCAACATATCCGTTTACAGCATATACTTGGCTATACTCCGAAGAAATTGATCCTTGATGTATGCAAGGGATAAACCATAATCGCTGTTAGGACATGGGAAATTACAATTCCATGCTCCTGGTCTCAAACGAATCAAATATTTTTGAACTGACTCATCCTCGCTTTGCAAAATGGAAGAAAACGGAATCCAATGCACCATAGGATTCGATTTTTGCGTCACAAAGACTTCAAGCATGTCAAATAGTTTACGGGGGTCGGTCTTGAAAAAATCATGGTAAGTGTTCATAATGGAGTTCTGGACTGTTTAGTCAGCACAAATGTATTGTTGAATGTTCGATTGTGTGAGGGGGAGGTTAATGATTTTTGTGAATACGTCCTAGTCTAATCGGAATTTTGTTGCATTTCCGAGTGGAGTTGGAGAAATTTTACAGTCGTTGTTTTTGCGTAATTGGCTGGCGATGGAGGCGAGGCTTCGCGTTTGCAAGTGTCTGTAAGTAAAGCTTAGCTGAGACGACAGATATATCTGCCTTAATAATAAGGCTTTCCCACTCACCTGGTTCTGATCCAGTCTGCAGCACCAGATAGAATATTAGTGGTCGAAATATTTGGGTAAAGTCAAAATGTCGTATGTCAGTTCAACGGTTTCAATCCTATTTCTCCGAAAATTTGGCTGGTTCTGCAGTTATACATTTTAGAACAAAGGAGATGACCTCTTCTTGTTCCTATTGTAACTATGTCAGTACTGCTGTATGGTTGCACCACTTGGATTTTAACGAAATGCTTGGAGATGAAGCTAGATGGGAATTACATAAGGATAGTACTTGTTGTTTTGAATATATCCTGGAAGCATCATCCTACAAAACAGCAGCTGTATGGCCTCTGACCTCCATTCTCCCAAACCCTTCAAGTAAGATGAGCAAGACATGCTGGTCAATGCTGGTGAAGTAAGGATAAGTGCCATTTTCATATGGACTCCTACACATGGACACACCAGTGTAGGCTAGCCAGCAAAACTTACATTCATCAGCTTTGTGCAGGCTGATGGCTGATTGGGATAGATATTGAAAAAGAGGGAGTTAAGGGAACTTATACTGTTAGCATGAGTTGATGCTGATAGGATCTTGTAGCTTTCTAGTTTAATCTCTTTTGAATGGTCTGATTTGATAATTATTTTTTTCAATTGGTTTTATATGAGTAATGAATTCATAGGAGAAAAAAATGTATATTTTGTTTTTAGATGATCAATAATAAAAATCATCAACAAAAGCTACGATACCACCATTAGATTACAAGGAAAAAGAAGAGAAAACTTAAATGTAAAAACACAGAAGTGTGTTTCTTATAGCAAACTGGCTTAATGTCACTTTGCAATTGGAGTATTTTCTTTTAATTTGAAACATCATCACCTGAGAAGATGTCAAGTGATGCTCACCTTCAAAAGCTAAAATTACCTTTTTAATGATCTACTTTTACTGGAGGTATCAAAATTGGTGTCAGGTTTTTGCTTTCTTGGTATTTAAATTCTATGAAAAAATACTCTGTGAAAGAGGAACAAATTGTTTTTTTTTTTTTTTAACAAGAACATTTGTCAGCTATACTTCTGGTTACATTGGATAGAATTCTTTTTTCCCAAACTGACTATAGTTGACTGTCAGAATGATTTCATGAAATGTATTGACTGAATGAAACTGGGAAGTTGAAAAAAAACCCTCAAACAAATAACTTTATATAATGATCATTTGATTTATTTCTTATACATTCAGTGTTTGAATATGAAAGGATAAGAACATTAGGGTGAAGTAAGTCAGAGGCCATACAGCTGCTGTTTTGTAGGGTGCTGCTCCCAGGATATATTCAAAACAAGATTTGTACATGTTAGAGAAATGTTAGAATTGTTTGTGTGCAACATCATGGGATTTTGAAGTTTGTCACTTGACTCCAAGAACAGAAAGGAAACAAGAACTGTGAGTCTCAAAAATCCACTCTTATTTCACAGTTAGATTTCTATGGCTCAGTCTCACAAAAAGAAATAAAGGCTTTTTTTCGTTTTTTTTAAGAATGAAAAAGAGTTTTTCTTTCATTTATAAGAAATCATCTGTATACTGATATATTGCACTCACACATGCAATGCAGTCATATAATCTTGTACAAATCTGTGCACTCATAACTTCTTCACAAATTCAAACACTCACCTAATCAATGCCCATTTGTTAATGTGAGACTTCTAAGCCTGTAAATCTTTGATGAAACAAGTATTTGTACCCTAATTTTCCGGGGGTGTCCTCGTGGTGTAATGGTTAAAGCGATGGACTGCGGAATCGTAGTAAGCGAGTTCGTATTCCAGTCACGATATTACATTCACTTTCGGGCAAATACTCTTGGGAAAGGTGTGAACCCCCTTATCCTCCCAGCTATGGGTTAAATAGTACCACTATTGTTCTTCTAGGAGAATAGCTTTGGCATTAAATAACCTACAAAGGTTGATATGCCATTAAACAAAGAAACCAAACCAAACCAAACCTAATTTTCCATATCTCATGAAATTAGCATTTATCAAAAACAAAACAAATCAATTTGATGGATACATTTTGATTTGATTCCCATTTTTGGTGTTGTCTTCAATTGGCAACATTTTGAGATTTGACTTCTTACACAATTCTATTCTTTTATAGCCTATGGAATTCAAATTAAACGTCTCCATTTTGATCATTCTAAATTCTACTTCTCAAAAAAATGTCTGTGATTTTCATAGATATAAACATATTCCAGGTGATTTTTAGAGAGTGCTCAAACAATGTTCTTTCATTATTTATGAAAACTTTTCCTCTGAAATATTGTTTTCAGGAGGAAAAATTGAATTTAGAATGTCTCTTTTGTAAAAGTTGCATAAGATTTTTTCATGATTGATGACATCTTAATAAGGTTTTAAAATTTTTCAAACAGCCTAAACCACAATTTAATTGATTATCTAAAAAAAACTTGTGGCCACAAATGGCTGTATCTCTTGGAAAATTTCCCAAATACATTCCCCCAAATTGGTCAAAGTTTGTTAACAAAATGTTGGGTAATGATAATAGGCCATTCTAAATGTCCAGCTTTGAGTTTTGACCATATAATTAAAATGGATTTTGACCATATAAATAAAATGGATTTTGACCATATAATTAAAATGAATTTTGACCATATAATTAAAATGGATTAAGTTTGGAAAAATTAGAATTCACTGGAGTTGAGGAAAGAAGTCCTAAACTTTACCAGGGTTCAATTATATATATATATATATATATTAACAAAAATAATATTTTTAATGATTATTTGCCTTTTAATCTTTTGCTACAAATTTTAGCCAGGAGAATGTAAAAAGATTTTAAAAAATAAGAAAACACAAAAAATACAAGAGTAATGACCACAATAATGTGGTGTATATACATATATATAGTAACGATAATTACTTAGTGAGTCAGGAACTAACCTACTATAGTTTCGCCCAAGTGGCTCATCAGGGTACCTAATCTCTACTTAGTATTGAGCACTTTTTGCATTGTAGCTTAGCAGCCCTAACGGTGTTTTTTTCTTTTGACCAACCAATTGCATGTCTTTTGATTCTTTTCAATTGGTATGACAAGGTTGGCCTTTTCTTTTTTTTCCAATACATATATTTTTTTTCCAATATATATTTTTTCCCCTGGACTCTGAGTCGTTGTATATTTTCATCTTCAAATCTTTTGCCATTTTTTTTTTTTTTTTAACACAAGGGCTATTATTTAATATATATATATATATATATATATATATATATAGTTGGAATGATTAAAATGGCTAATTTTTTAGATGAATGTTTCAGATAACATTTATTAAAGTATTGCCTCTTGTTATCATTTAGAAATGATACAAGGAGTAATTTTTTAAATTTATTTCAGATTATAACAATATTGTTTGTAATCTCCTTTGATATTTACCCTTATGTTTGTCTCAGTTAAAAATCACGTTTTACTTTATGGGTAAAATATGTCTAAAGTGATCTTTAACTGTCCACAAGGAATCTGTGACTGCATGTTGCTAGTTGTAAGTCATCACTTACATGACACCACCAAGTACTTTTGTTGAGATAGGCTTGTTACAAGTGATGAAAAGTGGATCCTTTATCATAACGTTAAATGTTGTTTGTGGATCAGTCAAGGAAACAGACCTGTTCAACAACCAAGAGGTGGACATCATCCAAAGAAGATTGTGTTGAATGTATGGTTGGACATTCAAAGAATTATCCATTACAAACTGTTTAATAATAATCATTAACCTCTTGTAATATCGACTGTAATCAACTTTGTTTGATAACAGCTTTGGACAAAAATCATCCCTCTTTAGTCAACAGAAGTCATTCTCTATAATGATAATTAATGCTTGTCCTCACACAGTTCAATTGACAAAAAATCTCTTCGAGGAGCTCGATTGGACAAAAATTGCTTCAACCTCCATATTCTCCTGACTATGTTCCTTCTGATTATCACTTATTCAGGGGATTTCAGAATCATTTGGATGGTCTTAGGTTGACATTAAGAGAAAATGTTAAATACATGTTGGGCTTATATTTTACAACAAAACTGAAGAATTTTACAAGTGCTGCATCTATAAACTTGTTGATAGATGGAATGAAGTTCTGGGATATAATGATGGTTATTTTAATGATCGAATATTGCGATAGGCATAAGTTTTTCATTTATCATATATATTCTAAAATATATATACATATATATATATATATATATATATATATATATATATATATATATATATATATATATATACTCTATTCCAGCCTGATATATAAAATGTAAAACTTAAAAAAATTCTTCATATTTTTTGTGGTTTCTTAGTTTTTTTAAAATGTTTCATATATAATAGGTGCAACATTGTTGAGTTCATTACACATTGCGTTTTTTTGTGGTTTCTTAGTTTTTCAAAAAAATTTTTTTGAAAAAGTTCAGATTTTCCTAGTGAGAAAAATTAGAAATTAAATAATTGAGAAATAATTTTCTTGTTTGTCTTATCATTGTTCATCTCATATAGTGTGATTATATTTTATTTATAAATAAATTGCAAGTTTTCAATTCTTAAACCATTTTTTTAAGGAAGCATTATTCTCATTTCCTGTCTTCTTTATCAGTTAGTAATAATGACTATAAATACAGAAGCGCTTGGTAAACAAGTCACTTTTATCAGTCTTCAGTCATTTTTTTGTACTATTTAAATTGTACCCTGAAGTTGTAGCCCATTTTGTATTTGTGATTTAAAAATATCCTTGTTGTACAAATAACTACAAACATAGGCTATCACATTTATCAATACTCTATGTGTCTTTTTAGAACTGTTTGGTATTTTCCCTGCTGGGATCAAAAACTACATAGAAATGAAAAGAGATTTTACCAGATTAAAGATTATCAGTTTTCTATCTTCCATTATTCACCGGGCTCCTGGGATGCTTCAACATTGGTAAGATTGAATCTCTGCCAAGCTTTGTAAGAGAATAATCAATAGTTTCCTTTGCTGCTTATACAATGTACTCTTCTCATGAAATCACGCTACCCTTGTGACTTGCAAGTTACTGTTTCAAGATAGGTGGAAATAACAACAAAAGATGCCACAAACTTTGTTTTATTTCATGACAACATAACAGTTTTAACTGTTTCGTACCTCTAATAATAGTGGCATCATAGAACAATCAAATGACCACTATAAATGGAATTGGAAATAAAAGGCTTGCATGGCTACTCTTAATCTGGAGTATCAATAGTCATTTTAGTAAGAGTGTGTATTATTAGCTTTACAAGACACACTAATCATATGCTTGTCTCCTCTGATGAAAATGCCAGACCAAAGTGGTTATAACTTGTTTTGAAATCTTTTTAAACGTGAATCATGGTTTAATTTATTGATACTTAAACTGCTCTACCAGGTTTTATAGGGACTCAAATACTTTTAAAGGGTTTCTTATGTGTATATTAAAAGAATTGACCAAAAACAGGTTAAAATATTATGCAGACATTTTTATATCTACCTATATAACACACATAAACAGACGTATGTATTAACTAGTAGAAGTACCCACTCCATGATAACACAAAGGATTTTAAGAACACCAGTGAGTGAGATAGAAAGGGGGAAGAGAGGAGGATAGTAAGAATTAAAAATGTGTTCTTATTTGTAGTGGAAAGATTTCTCCAATTAATTCAAATGAAAGTATTCTTTTATTTCATTAATTGTTTTTTTCTTTTGTATTGGTTTTAGTTTACATTTAAAATATATAAAAATATGTAAACCTTTTCAGGTTTAAAACATCTACATTTTTTTTTTGGTCAGCAATAAATTTTCATTTTTGACATATATACACAACAATTTTTTAAATAATAATTTTTAGAAAAGCAGCATAGTTTTAATTCAATTTTTTAAATAATAATTTTTAGAAAAGCAGCATAGTTTTAATTCAATTTTTTATTTACTTACTAAAAATTTAATTATAAAACCCCCAAAGAATTCATGTATTACAACAATCTTTTATTTTAGGAATTTTTTTGTTTACTTTAAAATATGATTGTCAAAATGTGACCCTAAATTCATGAATGGTTTGAAACATTATCGTAATTTCATTTTTCTAAAGACTTCTTTCAAAGACATGATTGCCCAGAATACACAGACTGCTTCTCTGCAGAGGGGTAAGACCCCCTCCCAACGAGTGTCCTGGAAATGACACGAAACAATCGTTTGGGTTAAAAAAAATTTTATGATTTTTTAAAAAGTTCTACAAAGAATTAAATTTTTTTTTACACTCAATACTAAATTATAAAACATAGTTCTCCAAAAAAGTATTAAATTCCAATTTCTCAAATGGAATCCATGTGATATTTAAATAGGGCAATCTTAAGAAGAACTGAAGAGTTTTTCCTTTTTATCTACTTAGAAATAATTGAGAAGAGTTCTACAAATTGATTGATTTAAAAAAAAAAATCATTGAATTATATTATTTAATCAGTAAAAATAAAAACTCAGTTTTGTATTTGTCCTTTTTATAAGTGTATGCATGTTGTTAATGGCCAATGACTTCTCTTTCCTGTGTTATAAGTTGACACATACAAACCAAAACAGACTTGTGTATATATATATATATATATATATATATATATATATATACACACAATGTGTGTGTATGTGTGTGTATGTGTTTATATATATATATATATATATATATATATATCATAATGTAGTTTGTTATATTTATAAAGAGTTCTCAATATCACTGATAGAGCATTTGTAGATTTAAGTTTGAATAGCACAGACCCAATTAATGGTATTTGGTGACTGTCAATTTCTTGCCTATATAAACCAAATATACAAGGATTTTATTATATAAATCAAAATGGATATCATTTATTATTTAGCACTGAAATCTATTGCATTGAAACTATGAAATAAAAAAAAAATTGTATCAATATATAAGAGATATGCATATTTTATATTGTATATTCATTTGTAAAAATGACAATTGAGGTATCTTTGCAATCATTCAAATATGTGTTATTTGATTTTTACCAACTTGGCATGATACATAAAAAAAAATTAAACACTGTTTCTATTGTGAATGTAGTGCACCATTTTCAATATTCTGTCTCTTTTTTTTCTACACATCGTATATGATGGTTGTATGAGATTTCTTGGTAATGCTGGACTTGTCTTGTTTGGCCATTGATAAAAACTACTTTATAAATTATTTCAAAGTCAAAATTCAGAGGAAATATTTTTCTAAAATTCTGATATAAAAATGTATTTAATATTCCACATATTTTTCAGACAATTGTCTTCATGTTTGTTAACTGAGATCAAAATAATAGATACAGAATTATGTCTGCAAGTCTGTAAAAGCCCAAAAAAAAATTCCACAATCTGAATTTGTCAAAAAATTTTATACATAAACAAAATGATTGTAGATTTGAATAATATATGTAAATCCGTGGTCAGGAGAAAAGCCCCCACCCCACATTTTATGCTGATAACACAAGAAACCATCATTGGCCTAATGAGTAGAGCGTTTGCCAATGGTCTGGGAGACTGGGGTTCAATTGCAGGTCAAGTAATACTAAAGACTCAAAAAATGGTACTTGATGCCTCCTTGCTTAACACTCAGAATTATAAAGTAAGGATCAAGGGTAAAGTGGAGCAATCCTGGGGATGGAATAGCACCCTCCGCTACACCTCAGTGTAGTAGCTATTGAAAAGGGAACCTTTGGGCCACCCTCAACTAAGGTTGCCAACTTTATTTACTTTTTACTTATTACTAACATACCTTATAACACAGTCCTGGGATTCAGTTGAACTATTCCATTTCAATAGAATCATATGAGTGTTGAAGAAATGAAAAATAGAAAGGAAAGAAAAAAGCAAGAAGTAAATTCTAAAGACTGGATACAATGTACACAGAAGAAAGGCCAAAGGACACATCTGTAAAAATGTGTTGAAAACAATAATAATAAAGAAATGGTTGAAATAACATGCAGAGTAATGACGAGACAGTGTTCTCTGGTCAATGTATGATGAAGTAATTCTGTCAAAATAGTTATAAAAAGCTTGGATTTCAGTCACAAAAATCTATACTGTATAGAAATGTTTTGAGTTGTACACAGGGGAGAGTGTCAGATTATATGTGACTGAAGTTATATATTCATAAACTATATATATTTAAAATCTAGTTCGTTTTATGTGTATATGTCTTGTCTTTATCTAACAGAATGAAATAAAAACACCCTTAATCCACGCATATTTGGTTATACTAGTGCCTTCATCTTTGTTATTTTTAACAAAAAATCAAGGATCTGCTGCATTAGTCAATTTTTAGAAATTGCAAGACATTTTTGCATCTCCTTAAGAAAAATACAGAAAAATACATTTTTGCATCTCCTTAAGAAAAATACAGTTGACTAAATATTTCTCAGTATTTTTTAATGCAATTACAACATAGTATAGGTCAGAGAACAAAACAGCAGGAATAATGTGTTCATGCTTTCATTAAATTATATATATATATGTACTTTAGATGTCTCTATTTGAGTTAATCAGAAGTGTTGTTAATTTTTACCTTATTTTATTCGATAGTTGAAATATAATATTGTTTGGTATTTTGTGCATAAAACATTATATTTTACAAATTTAAAATGGTTTTAAATGTAAATTTTAATTATAATTGTATATGTTCGTATATATATTAAAACATAATAAAGTAGATTTCATTTTTAGTCCCTTAAGAAGCTTTTTTTTTTCTTTTTTGCTTTTTTTAATCTGTCCTTCTTTAGAAGTGCGTATGTCAGAAAAATTTGGCCATCAAAATAAACCTACATAGTTTTTTTTACTGGTATATTTATGAACTATTCGAGAGTAACATCAGTTTATATTAGTAAGGTGTGAATAATTTGATCTTTTTAACTTGATCAAAAGACTTTCATTCCTTACTATCTTCAAATCTTCATTTCTATAATCCTTACTATTTTGCCATTGGGAATAATTTCAGTTCTCTCTGTAGAACTAAAATAAATCACTAACATAAATATGAATAATTTGAAAAAATATTACTTTTATTTCTATCAAAAAGCAAGCAGCTCTTTATATGGTCATTTTGAGATTTTCTAAAATAAATTATTCATTGGTGATAATGAATGGAGATTATATATATTCAACAAACTGAAAATCTGTCACAAGTTCATTTTTCATCACTTTTATCACGTATTAACTCTTTTCATAACTTTCTAAAATAAACTTTTCTCTTTAAGATGACCTAAGGTCAAAACTGGTTGAGAACAATAAAAAAAAGACAACAACATAAAAGGAGTATTCCTAATTGTTTTAACATTTTCCTTCATCTTATACATAGAGATTTAGTTTAGTTTGGTTTGATGTCACATTAACCATTGTAGGTTTTTTAATGCCAAATCTTGTTTATACAAATATATTAGATATATATAATTTGTAAACATAAGTAGCAGTTCAATAAAACATTTGTTTACACACCATTAAATGATCAGACAGTTCAATTTCAAACAGTTCAATTTAGTATAAGTCAACAAATTAAATGGTTCCAAGTATTGCTATGTATCTCTTACAATTCAATTCAACATCAGTGATTTGTCTATACACAGTTAAATGATCAGACAGTTCTTTTTTTTCTAAACAATTCAATTTAGCAGAAGTTATTTTGCCTTCCGTTGAAATGTCAAACAGTTCTATTTGATCCATAGATAGGACCCTATCAGGTACCACCACTCTGGGCCTGAGTGGACCTAGGAGTAATGGCAATGAAGAGGTACTCTACATTCCCCAAAGCTCCAGCATTACTGGAACCTCACTATCAGATTGTTTAATGTCATATTCAGGACACTCATTGGAGGAGTCTTACCCTACTGTAGAGATGCAGGTGGTGTAATTTACAGCCCTAGCTGACGAGAGAGAGAGAGAGTATATATATATATATATATATATATATATATGGGTAAGGTTTGGAAATAAATTTAATGGTATGTGAAAAAAAAGAATGAATAAAAAATCAGATTGACATGTTTCACTTTCTGCTGAAGCAATCCCAAATGATCTTTTTTTCATATATTCAGTAAAATATACAAATTAAAACTACCTATTGTAACTAATAATTTTATTCATATTCATCAGGTAATTAGGAAGCAAATTTGCTTTATTAAGCATAACTACCGTTGGGAGCCGTGACAAAATCAGAGAGAACGACTTCAACCTGACAAAGAAAAGAAGCAGAAGGTACTCCGCAAAAACAATTACCGACGCCGACTATACCGATGACATAGCGATACTGGCAAATACACCCAACCAAGCCGAAACACTACTGCATAGTTTGGAATGAGCAGCCGCAGGCATAGGCCTCTATGTCAATGCACACAAAACGGAATATATGTGCTATAATCAAACGGGTAATATCTCCACTCTAGATGGAACCCCTCTTAAACTAGTAGACAAATTCACTTACCTCGGAAGCAGCGTCGCATCAACCGAAAAGGACATTGACACAAGGTTAATGAAGGCATGGACAGCTATCAATAGGCTATCGATTATATGGAAATCAGACCTAACTGATGAAATGAAACGCAGTTTCTTCCAGGCAGCGGTTGCATTGATACTGCTATATGGATGTACTACATGGACTCTAACAAAACGGCTGGAGAAGAAGCTAGATGGCAATTACACAAGAATGCTGCGAGCAATCTTGAACAAGTCCTGGCGGCAACACCCCACAAGACACCAACTGTACGGCCACCAGCCTCCTATCATGAAAACTATTCAAGTTAGACGAACCAGACATGCAGGACACTGCTGGAGAAGCAGGGACGAACTCATAAGTGATGTACTCCTATGGACCCGCACATATGGCCAGGCAAAAGCAGGATGATCAGCATGAACATACATTCAGGAGTGGCAAGAGAGGGTCAGGGATATCTGTGCTGGTGTTATGACATGATGATGAAGCATAACTAGAAGTGTTGATTTAATGAATCTTGTTGGATCATTGTTGGTAGATTTGGTTCTTGTTAAGACCATTTAACAAAATGCTTTTTATATAATAGGCATCTATAAGAGAAAAGCTATTCCATCTTATAGATTTCCTAAGATGAATTCTTTTTTTTTCATTAAATACATGGTGACTGATGATTAACTTTCATGAGCCTATTGAACAACCTCGCACCCGCCAAAGAAATGCAAATAAACAAATCCTAGAAAATGTTAGAGATGTAATAGGTAAACTATAAATGAAGTAGTTAAGATTTTTCAAAGTCAGTTCTTTGTTTAAAACAACTGATTGATAGAAGAAGCTGGATTGAAGAATATCCAGCAGTGTGCCTAGGGACGGAAGTAGTCAGGTAAAAAAATGTATTCTGGAATAAGTTTTCTTGTGATATGCAATTTAGGATTAATGTATTATGTTCTCTCTCTTTTTGAGGCTTGTTTATTGGACTTGTTCAGTTTAAGAATTAATTTTTTATTTATTGCGGACTTTTTGTCCTCATCTTGGTAGTTTTTATGTTGTTTCTTCTTTCACAACGTTTCGGCCAAATTTCACCTCTAGCCTTCTTCAGGTGATTTATCGTGACCTTGGATAGGAATGCTGAGTCTTGTAACCATATTCCCAGTAATTACTGCCTTCCATAGTTGTTGTCTATTGCACCACGTTTTTGACCAAGTAAACCTCTGGCCAGCTTGGGTAGGATTTGAAACCGCTATCTTCTGACAATGCTCACCTGGAACCGTAGAGACTCAATGCCTCTATCCGTTGTGCCATGGGCCCCGAATGATTCCAATTAAAGACAATTGTTCAGTTTAATATCAAATTTTAAGAATCATTTATATAAACAAAATTTCTATGCACTTCTTTAGACATAAATGTAAAAATTATTTACTAAATTGTCAAAGTAGTTTTGGATGGTTTTGTTCGGAAGAATTTTATTTATCTTAATATATTTGTATGTATGTTTGGTTTGGTTTGGTTGGTTGGGTTTTATGGCATATCAACCTTTGTAGTTTATTTAATGCCAAATCCATTTTTATGTAAATAATCAGTTCTATTTAAAACAATTCAGTTTAGCATAAGTACACAGTTTAATTGTCAAAAACATTTCTATTTCAAACTATTCAAGCAGTTATATGTAATAATTCAGTTAAGTGTAAATACAGTTTTAATGTCGAAAAACAGTTCTATTTCAAATAATTCAGTTAAACATAAGCCCGCTGTTTAAATGTAAGTACAGTTTAATTGTCAAAAACATTTCTATTTCTAGCTATTCAGTTTAATCAAACAATTCAGTTTAGCATAAGTATGCCATTAGTTCTATTTAACCTATAGATAGGGCCCTATCAGGTGCTACCACTCCGGGCCAGAGTGAAACTGGGAGCGATGGTAATAAAGGGGTACTCTGCATTTCCCAAAGCTCCAGCACTGTCATATCCAGGACACTCGTTGGGAGGAGGTCTTACCTCTCTGCAGAAGTGCAGTCAATGTATTCTACAGCCCCAGCCAACTGGGCAAATTGTATGTATGTGTTGGATAGCAGAGAAAGACAATGTTGGTGTATAAAAATATAATCTACTTCTTTTTTTTTTCTTTTATTACTCAAAACATACTGATGAGAGGGTCAAGTAAGAGAGAGTTGAAGATGGCTAAACTGCACATGGGGGCTGAGGTATAAATCTTCAGTGAACTGCTTTCCTTTTTTGGTTTAGATCAAAACCTTCCGGGTTATATAATATCCCAGATGCCCACGCAAACTCTTGTTGTTGCATCTCTGTCAGCCACCCACTTACACAACACACATGATCAAGCTTCCTTCCATTGGGAATACAAGTGTTCTGCTTACTTTAGGTACCAGGTTAATTTCCTGGTATTTTTTTTTCCAGTGTCTAACTTGCACAGTTGTATCAAAATGTCAAAGGGGTCTTCATGTCAATATCCCACATGTGTATATGTGTGTGTGTGTGTGTGCACATATATGTGTATGCGGTCATATATGTGTGTGTGTGTGTTTTGTGTGTGTGCACATAGATATGTATGTATGTGTGCCAATACATATGTATATACACATAATTTGTCTTTAATCCAGATGAAGTCTAATAATATAGTTGGTTGTTTTATGAAAACTATAATTTAGTAAAGCTATACAGCATACTAAAGTTTATTGCTTTTTCTTTCACAGACTTATTGAAAGGAAGTTAAATTTCTAAAGAATATTTATTTTCTGTTGCAGAGATATTGGAATAATTTTTCATTTTCAGTTTTTATTTGGTTGATCTCAATGACCAAGATATTAAATCTTTCATCTAAAAATGTTCAGTGTTCTTTCTTTCATTGCTGGATATTAATGTCTCTGAAGATCAGAAAAGACATTGCTTAGAAAGTTAAAAGATCTCTATAAAGGAGGATATTGATATGGATAATTCATTGACTTTAAAGACTTTGGAATTTGAATGTGAAAGATAGAATAGAATTTTTTTTTTTAAAGGTATAAGAAAGCAATGATTTTTTTATGCTTCTAATTAGATGAGATTTTGAATGTGAACACTGGAATAAAATGACAATAATTTTCAGCATTTATAATCTAAGGAATGGTATGAATTTACCTCATCTTCCATCTGCTATGAGTGAAATAGTTGGATAGACTGTATTCCAAACCTTGGTGTGTAACCAGTATAGAAAAAGAATATCTGTGAATTCCAAATCAGAAGCTTTATAAGGCAGTCATGCTTCTTTAAACTTGTTCTAGCAATTCTTGCTATGATACTATTGTGAAAATGTATCGCCTCTTACTCATCCCCTGGAAAACTGAAGTAGCATAAAGTGGAGAGACTTACTGCACGAACAACAGTTATTTTTCTATTCGATCTTGCCGAGGCCTGCATCTAGATTTTTGTGGACACAAAAGGTTCTTGCAAAATTAATGGATGCCAACAAGACTTAGTTTAAAGAGTTTATCCAATTCTAAGTTGCAAATAGGTATTAATGTCTAAAAATGTTTTTTTTATAAGTATGGAACTAAATCCTCTGAGAAAAATGTTATGAGAATATCGTTTATCTTGATGTTTGTTCTGATTGTGAATCTCATTGAATTGTGTCTTGAGATGAAACCCCCAAACTGTCAGCTACCAGTCTATTGCTCTAACATGCTCCATTCAATCTCTGGTGATATTCAGCATACTCCTATTACAAATATAAGACTAGAAATCAATAATTTTTGGTCAGTTGGGGGTTGGAAATACCAGAAGTCTGGCGAAGTTGTGTTTAAGCATGATAATATTGGTCGCAGGTTGTTGAAGACCAAAGCAAGGATAGAGAATCATAAATGACAGGTGGAAATGTCAGCTGAGAGGAAGGTCAGCATCATGTTTCATTGGAAATAGCATGAAAAACTAAAAGAGAAATGAGGATGGAAACTAAAAGGGTAGGTAAAGAAAATGAGAGGAAACGATAAAAAAAAGCCATTCAAACAGAAAAAGAAATGAAAGATGTAAACTAAGAAAACAAAAAAAAACAACCCCAAAATAAATAAAGTGAGAGCAAACAGTTCAAAAGATTAACAGACAGAGAAAAGGAAATAGAAAGAAATGAAAAGTTTACAGGTGAAAAGAACTGAAGATAAAAATAAGAAGAGATGGGTAAAATGAAAGAAAATGAAAATAAGAAAGCTGAAAATGAAGGGAATAGATAGATAAGTATGAGAAAACAAAAGGGAAAAAAAGACAAAAAGAAAGAAATGGAAACTAAAAGAATAATCTAAGTGAAAGAAGAAAAAGCGGGGGGGGGAGAGAGAGAGAGAGAGAGAGAGAGAGAGAGAGTGATGGATAAACATAAAAGGAGAAAAGAAGAGAAATGAAGAGAGATTAATGAAAGCAAATCTATAAAGAGAAAATCAGATGGAAGGAAGAAAAGAAACAGATGGAAACTAAAAGAACAGAGATAAATGAAATTGAGGAAAAAAAAAAGAAATTGACAGAAAGAGAGACGCTAAAAAGGTCATACAAAACAAGAAGAAACAATAAAAAAAGGTGAGAGAGAGAATGAGTGAGTTTGGAGAAAAAGAAAAAGCAAAAACTAAGAGAAATTTATTAAACCAATGAATAAGAAAAAATGAAGAGGGAGGTTTGAGGGGAAATGTTGCTAGGAAGAAATCTAGGAGAAAGAAACTTAGAAAAAAATAAAGAAATTAGAAAAGATACACAATTGACCATAAATAAGTATATCCTAAAAATGTTATATAAAAGATGTAATTTCTTTTAAACCAATGGTATCAGGTTTTTGTTATTTCAAGTGGATATTATTTGTTACCAAATGCTACAGCATTGAAACTTTGAAAATAAAAATAAAGTTATATATATATATATATGGAATGTATTTATTTTTCAACTGCTATATATTCATACTTACAATTTCTATGTTGTTTAATAAGTAATACTTAATAATATTGATTTTCATTGTATAATAGTTCACTAAAAATAACCAGATATCTTTGATTTGGAAGAAAAATTTCTTTTTATTTAAAGTAATTGTTAGGGGGGTGTACGTATTTATGGCCAATACTTTATATGAAAATATTCTTTCCCCATTTTCAGTTACAGGGAGCATTGATTTCTATGTTTAATATTTAACAATTTCTGCAAAAGAGATATTATTAGTTGTTACATATTAGTCCCTATTTTAATTGACTTCATTTTATGCTAAAAAACTGAATTGAAATTTATTTTCTGATAAGGCTGCACTCAAGAAATCTTTAGTATGTTAATTAAAAATTTAATCTTTTAATTAATAACTTAGCTTTGATTTATTTAATAGATATGATTTAATATGTATTACACTATAAGATTAAAAACTTTTCTAACATTTGAATTTTTTGATAGCATAGAAGTCTGTGGAAAGCTGCTTTTGATGGTAGAGAAGGCAGTGGAAAGCTCCCCTTGATGGTAGAGAAGGTTGCATATGACCTTAAGGCTACAGGTTTCTAACTCCTGATCTGTTATAAAGGCTAAATTTAGCCATAGAAAACTTTGGAAGAAAAATATGAAAGTGAATGAAAAATGATAAATTTCTTACCTGAATTCTTTATATGTCTGCGTGGAAGATGAAACTGAAATTGGAGCCAAGGTATGTTGATCCTTCTGAGATGATGCAGAAGTTTTTCTTTTTCTTTCTTTTATTTAAAATCCTGAAAAGAAAAGAGAAAATTGTCATTCATCTTGTTTGTTCATTGTGAGAATTGTCAAAGGGCCAACATTTACAGTAGATATTCCCAGACAAGAAAATGATAGAGCTTATCTTTAATAACCGGTTGACAGAAGGGAGAATTATATTTTGTCACTCTATTCACAAATATATCCACTCATTTATTAAGATTGCATCTTTAATAAACACAAACACACACACACACACACACACACAAAACACGCACACAAAACACACACACACACACATTTGTATATTCAAACACCCGTATGTGAATATGTTAATCTAGAATGTGTTTTTGAGAAAATTGTTGTCTGATTATGCAATGAGTAATGCTTACTGTTATAGGCCTTAATTCTATAATTTGAAGTAAAAATAGTGATTCTCTATCCACAATATTTCAGTTTCTTCTAAAGGTTTTTCAGAATCTGAATTAGATGTTTATATCTACCTTTTTTTTCTTTTTTAGTGACATATGTTTTAGTTGTTAAGAACTAATTCAGGTATTTTAAGAATTTTCATTTGGACAGATAGTTTGTAGGGAGTGAATTATTTTTCATTCTTTTTTTCACTTTTAGATTTTAATGGACTTGATTGATTTGTTTTCTTTAACTTGATTGATCAACAACCTCATGGAAGATTGCCTTTTTTATTGATCATCTAGGTTCCTTCATAGAATTAAGGTTAAATAGCTCTACTATTTACTGATAGATGGAGAGAGAATATTTGGATTCAGACCTTTCTTGAAGTTATTAGCATTGAGGTAGCTGAGTCCACTTCCTATGATGATAATTATAAAATCATCCTTTTCAACCAAATTTTTTTCTTCTATTAAAACAGAAATGATGTATTATTATAGTATGCTTTAAAAAATGAAATTTTGCTTTTTTATGTGAGGCATATTCCTCTTTCGAAGGTGTGTCCTCCGATCACCGAGTTGTCACAGCAAAAATATAACTGAGCCTACAAAGGAATACAACCTGAACAACAACCACTGTACACTATGACTGGTCCCTGCTTAATAACAGGGAGATTAGAGATAAATATGTTTTAACACTAAGAAACAAATTTGATGCACTACAGGAGAAGACAGAAACATATACTCTGAATGACGAATATGAGAATTTTACTCAATGCCTACTTGGCAGCAGAATGCATACCAACTAAACAAAGAGTTAAACTTAGAGTCCCATGGGAGACATTAGCAGTTATGAAAAAGTGTGCAGACATGAAAACTGCCTTCAAATGCAATAGGAAGAATCCAACCAATACCAATGCCCGGAATCTTAAAAAGGCATAAAATGAATTAGCAAAAATATACCTAAAAGAACAAACAGAATACATACAATCTCAAATCGATAAGATTAGAGACTTGGTTGAAGATAGACAATCTAGGATAGCATGGCAAACAGAAAACAAAGTGAGCAGAAGGAAGAGCAATGTGAAAGCTTAACTGAAAGCTACCAGCCCAGAAGAATGAATACAACTATGGAAACAACATTTTGAGAATTTACTCAGAAACCCTTCAAAAGTTACGCATGAACCAATCACGAGAATTATTAGTAAACAATTAGATATCAAACTAGGATAGTTTACGCAAGAAGAACTTGACTCAGTATTAAGAAAAATGAAAAATAGAAATGCAGCAGGGCTTGATGAAATACCCCCAGAAGTATGGAAGACCAGGCAATTTGACAACATACTGCTCTGACACTGTAATGCCATTCATAATCAAAACACAATAGACAAATAGACAGATGGGCAAAAGGATGTATCTTCCCCTTCCCTAAAACTACCGAGGTATAACCCTTACATCCATAGCGGCCAAGATATACAATGCTCTACTACACAACTGCATAGAACCCAAAATTGAGAACATACTTAGGAAGAACCAAAATGGCTTTCGGAGAAATAGATTCTAGACGTCACAAATTTTGACTATCCGTTGAATTCTTGAAGGTATGCATGCAAAAAGCCAAGAGGCAACAATATTATTTGTCAACTTTGCTACGGCCTTTGACTCCATACACAGAGGAAAGATGGAGCAAATACTACTATGGCCTACCCCAAAAAACTGTCACAGTTATAATGAGACTATATAGAAACACGAAAGAAAAAGTCTGTTCCCCGGATGGAGACACAGACTACTTTGTCATTGTAGCAGTGTGTCTCCTTGCAGCACACCTGCAAGGAGACACATTAGCCCCCATACCTCTTTATCATCTGTCTGGACTACGTGCTTAGAATGTCTATTGATAAAATGAAAGAAAACAGTTTCAAGCTAACGAAGGAAAGAAGCAGAAAGTACCCAGCATAAACAATTACGGACGTGGACTGCACCAATGACATGGTGCTTCTGGCAAATATACCCACCCAAGCCAAAACCTGGTACATAGTCTTGAATGAGCAGCTGCAGGCATAGGCCTCCATGTCAATACACACAAGATGGAATATATGCGCTTTAATCAAACAGGTGACATCTCCACACTAAACGGTAGCTCTCGGAAACTAGTAGACAAGTTCACCTACCTAGGAAGCAGTGTCTCATCAACCCAGACAGACATCAACATGTGACTAGCAAAGGCATGGACAGCTATTGATTGGCTATTGGTCATATGGAAATCGAACCTGACCGATAAAATGAAACGCAGTTTTTTCCAAGCAGCAGTCATGTTAATACTGCTGTATGGATGCACTACATGGACACTAACAAAACATATGGAGTAAAAGCTTGATGGCAACTACACAAGAATGCTGTGAGTGATATTGAACAAGTCCTGGAGGCAGCACACCACAAAGCAGTAGCTGTACGGCCACTTACCACTCAACATGAAAACTATCCAAGTTAGACAAACCAGACATGCAGGACACTACTGGATAAGTAGGAATAAACTCATAAGGGATGAAATCCTATGGACCCCTTCTCATGGATAAGCAAAGGTAGGACGGCCAGCTAGAACCTACATACAACAGCTCTGTGCCGATACAGATTGTAACCTTGAATACCTACCAGAAGCGATGGACAATAGAGAAGAGTGGGGAGAGAGGGTCAGAGATATCTATGCTGATGGCACATGATGATGATGATGATGATTACTAAGGCTGCATAGTCATCTGTTTGATTAATTGGTATTATTTTAGAAAAGCCATTTATGCATTGCAAAATTTTTTCAAACATAGAAGATTCTATTTTCATAAATTTTTATATTACTTTTTTGAAAAGAAATTCTGCTGTTTAATGCCTGTGTACATCACATATACAATTCATACCTTCAATTACATAAGTAACATTTTTAGAATGACTTATTAAATTTCTTTTTATTTTGAAAGTGTTGAGTTTTTGAATGAATATGATTTTCCTTCCATAACTATATTAGATAAATCACATCTTAATGTTTCATTTGGAAATCACTTGTACAGTAAAATCTCCAAGTTGGGCCAATGCAGAAGTTTGTTTTAAATTCTTTGGTTGACTTTTACTTTTGTTTAACTTTGTAACATTAAGTAATCCATTTAATCATTTAAGAATTACTTTTTTCAGGGTATTCTAAAAATAGTTCTGGATTGTATTTGTTATAAGTAGCAGGAGGCTGGACTTTTTTCTCCACAAAACTTGCCAAAAATTCTTTGGGTTTAAAAATTTCATGTTATACAAAGTCAGAGTTTATTTTAAAAAGAATGTACATTGCATATTGAATCTTATTTAGAAATCAATAGAATAATTTTTGAACATTTTTCTTTCATAATTTGAATCTCTATGGCTCTCATTATTTAATAATCTGAAGAAATTTTTAAACAAAACAAACTAAAGAAATGAAGGCAGTGGGTTTTATTCTAAAATTGTAGATGTATTTTGAGTCAGTCTCCTTGAGAATTGGTGAATATGAATTTTTTTGCTTTAAAGATTTTGAATAACCACCTAATATAACGTGAGTGTTAAGCAGGTGTCGGAATCTTCATGCAAAAAATGTCAGTAGGCCCTATCTTTTCAATATCAATTATTCTTGAACGCACAAACGGAAATGTCATATATATATATATATATATATATATATATATATATATAGTCATCCAGAGACAGATCTGTTTCGTTCTATCAGAACTCATCAGTGTGGCTAGACATACGAGATTCCCATAGCTGGGATCGAAACCCGGTTGACTCAAACGCCAATCCAAGACTCTACCCCTCAGCCACGAGGAAACCAGCAGCAGCGAAGTAATATATATATATATATATATATATATATATATATATATATATATATATGATTATTACAGTCTTATGAAATGAACATGATGACTTGAGTTCTAACCCTGGATGAGACTGTTTACATTTCCCACAGCACTAATACCCTTTGGAAAAGTATGAATCCAATTATTCTTCCTCTAGCTATGAGTGAATAGTAGGGCAGACTGTGCTATTCAACCTTGGTATAGCAACTGATCAAAGAGAAAGAAAACTCAGGGGGGAGGAATATATATATATATATAATATATATATATATATATATATATATATATAAATGACAGTTCTATTTGTGAGTTCAGAAACAATAGATATTGAAATGTGGAGTTTAACAGGTTTGAATTCAGAGTTTTCTTTCTCCTTAACTGGTTGCCGTACCAAAGCTGAAGAGCCCAGTCTCATCCAGGATTGGAACTTGGGTCATTGTGTTTGTTTCCTAAGACTGTAATGATTACACCACAAATGCATCCATATGTATATATATATATATATATATATATACACACAGAGGTTACTTCCAAAGTGCTTGATTAATTTTTATTGAGGTAGGAATATCTGTTGTCTCTGCTAAGTTTTATACACAGATATTTGCAGGTGAGAGGCTTAAAAAGACAGCTTACTTATGCTGGACCATTCAATGCTCAAAGAATTGGGTATCAAGATTATAGGTTAAATGCTTGCTATACTAAAAAAAACCATCTCCACCTCCATCTCTAGCTAATTATGCAAAAATGCTGAGTCCAAAACTTCTCCAACTCCAGTTGGAAATAACAATGCAACAATTCTGAAAGTTCAGCATAGACTGGGATGTATTCACAAAAATGATTTGCCTTTCTCTCACTCAGTTGAACATTCAACTTTTACAATTGTTCTGAAGAAACTGTCCAGAACTCCTTTATAAATACTCACCCTGATTTTTTTCAACACCAACCTCTGTAAACTAATTGACATACTTGAAGTCTTGGTGATGCTAAAATCGAATCCCATGGTGCATAGAATTTTCTATTTGGTTGAGTGACAAGTCAATTCAGAGATATTTGATTTAATATCAGGAGCACAGGATTGTAATTTCATATGTCCTAATTGTGATCATGATTTATCCAGTGTATACATCAAGGATCAATTTATTTAGGGTCCAGCCAATGAAGAATATATTGGCCTAGGTAGCATCACATGGAAGCATTTGAAATAGCTGTGCAAGACCAAACCAAGATGTCATGAATCTTGGGTATTGTGAAACTTGGAATGTCAACGTATATCTGACAAAAACTGACCCAAAATATAGAGTAAATAATGAACAATGTAGTAAGGCAAGCTTTCGCTCAATGCAATGCTCAGATGATGATATATCACAAATACCCATAACCTTCAATCTCTTCAGAAGGGTGATACAGTAGCTATACAAAATCATCTCAACCTCCAGTGGAACATTATGAACAAAGTCATTACAGTCCTTTCTGATCATTGCCCCATTGGCTGGAGCTGTAGAATACACTAACTGCATCCCCTAATGAGTGTCCTAGATATGACTCTAAACAATCAGATGATGAGGTTCCAGTAATGCTGGAGCTTTGGGAAATGTGGAGTACCCCTTCATGGCCATTGCTTCCAGCTCCACTCTGGCCTGGAGTGATAGCACCTGATTGGTCCAATCTCTCGGTCGAATAGAACTAAACTGTGTTCTTATGCTAAACTGAATTGTTTGAAATAGAACTGTTTTGACATTTAACTTTGTGTAGACAAAAAAAAACTAAACTTATGCTAAACTGAATTGTTTGAAATAGAAAGTATAAAAATGGATTTGGCATTAAATAACTTACAATGGCTGATATGCTAATAAAACCAATCCAAACCAAACCAATCCTTTCTGATCACCATTATTGAATCATAATTGATGGAACAGGCAGGATTACACTCAGAAATTGCCATTTCTTGAGAAAGGTGGAATTTCAAACCACGTCCACTCCCATACTAAGTGCAATGCCAGAGCCCACCGGTGATGTTCCAGTCATGTATCCCAATTCTTCAATCTCTACTAGTAATGATGCCCATGCAACAGTTGATGCCCATGCAACAGTTGGAGAGGCACTCACACATCATGACTTCAGTGGATACATTGCATGCCATCAAGAGTTCCTCGGGCTCTGTTCTATCTATTCCTGCATAAAATTGTAGGTCCTAAAGAACTGTCTGCCCCTCATATGGTCTTGCTTTCATGTAGGAGAGGGAGAGGAGAGATGTCTGAACAAGAAGGAATCATCTCCCTTGAGGCAGACTGGCATGAATATTAAGCCAGCAGTATTTTCATGGAAAAATGAATTGGACTGACTGCTGGTGACTGATGTATATACACAGACTGTTTTTTCAGACCAATCGTATCTTGCAATTACCTATATTTCACAAGGATGACCAAGATATTCTCATAGAATATGAAAAAATGAGGATTATTTATCAACATAGTTCTCCTTGTGATCCACATACCTCTTCCATCGCTGTTGCAGTGCTTGGATCCCATTAGTTAAAAAGTCTTATGAGGTCATATCAACTTTTTAGACTAACCTTGTTTAGACATACTCTCCATTTATAAATTACATAGATCTATACTCTCCAGCTATTTGTCTGACAACATCCATCCCATTATGCAGTAATTTAAACTTACTTTTAACAAATGATGGTTTCAGATTGCAAATAAGAATCTTGATTAAAACCATTAAAAGCTGTTAAAATGCTTCTGAGAAGAGCAATTTATTTCATCTGAAAGAAAAATAATTCAGACCACATATTTTAACCAGTTGCATGCAAATAGAAATTATGTTTCTAATTACTTTGGCATTTTCAGCAACTGCAAAGTAAAAGAATTAGACACTCATCAGCTTCAGGATATTGAATCACAGGTCAAATATGAATAAAATAACAGGTATATTTGGATAAAAATATTTGATGTCTATATTAACATATCACAGAAATTATGAAAGTTAAAAAACAAAAAATAATAATTACAAGAGATTGATTTTAATGTCATATCAAACAGTTTAGGGTTATTTTATGCCTATAGATGAGGAAATTACATTCATAGTACATTCATATTTACATTTTTTGTGTTGTTTCTGCACACGGCCCTATCAACTAAAAAGATTTATTTGACTCAAATAGGTGCTACCACTCTGAGTCAGGGTGGGCTTGGAAATAATGGCAATGAAGAGGTACTTGATATTTACCCAAGCTCCAGAACTGGAGCCTCACCATCAGATGTGGTTTAGTATCATAACTAGGATACCCATTTTTGGGGTGGGGTCTTACCCCTCTGGAGGGGATACAATCAGTGTATTCTAAGCCCCACAGACAGGGTAAAATTAGTCTCCATTTATATGTACAATACGATAGTTTTGCATTTTTTCTAATCGTTATATTCAACAGAGGATTGTTGACTCGTTTATCTTAATTGGTTTGTGTTTTTTCATCTTAAAAATGGACATTGTGCAGTTGTGATGTGTTGCTGCAATTCTTTTTGTTAGTGTTTCTTGAAGGTGTCAAGAATTAACAGATTACAAGAGCCAATGGCAAAAATTGAAATCAATCAATACATTGATTTTAATTTAATGGTGATTTTTATATTTTTCTTACATATTTAAGAAAAATACTTGGTACAATGCTATGACGACCAAGAGAAATAATAAAGATTAAGTTTGAAAAAATATTTTGACAAAACCTACTTGTGTGGGTAGGTTAAATGACCTCCCTTGATTAAAAGTAGCTTCGAGTGATCATTCGAAGTATTATGCAAATCTGGACGACAGGCCGTCAGATGGGGACTACTTATGAAGCAGTGGAAGCCGCCATTTGCATTCTATCACATACATCACACGCTACACCTCGTACACTACTAATAAAATATTAAAAATGGTTCTTTAGCTTCTTATTTCATTTGACCAAATCAAATTGTAAAAAAAAAAAGATGAGAAAATAGGGTAAAGTGGGACAAAAAGAAAGATATGTTGCAGATATAAGAAAGGGGATAAAATAATGTTGTAGAGTTTGGTGATAAACAATACCTAATAATATCTGTTTTTATTCCCTTTTACAGGATTTAACTTTATACAATACAACCCCCCCCCAAAAAAAAAAAACTGAGGTGTTTGACCCTATGGACTCTATGGCATGTTAGTATGTTCAGTACTGTGCAAAAATCTTCAGCGATTTTTAAACTATTGTAAATTTCTACTAACTGCCAACTTATAATTGGGTGTTTTGCATCGTGATTTTTACAGATAAAACATTGGCCCAGTTGGAATCAATTCTATGCCTAATCATTATATTTTGTAGTAGAAGATGTGAGACCACTCCCTAAAAATGGCCATGCAAAAGTTTTCGGCCACTGCCCATAAACCAATCAAAATAGTGTTTTAAAACAGAAAAATATTCCACTACTAATATGCAAGTAATATGGTAGCAGCTTCTGCTAAACTCTGTTCTGTTACATCTGTGGCATAGTGCTTCATCATGCTGAAAAAATCTCACTGTAATCCAAGTCTGGTACCAAATTGTCCTTCAGCAATTTGGTTTGGTTTGGTTGGGTTTTATGGCATATCAACCTTTGTAGGTTATTTAATGCCCAATCCATTTTTATGTAAATAATCAGTTCCATTTAAAACAATTCAGTTCAGCATGAGTACAGTTTAATTGTCAAAAACATTTCTATTTCAAACTATTCAAGCAGTTATATATAACAATTCAGTTTAGTATAAGTGCAGCTTCAATGTCTAAAACAGCTCCATTTCAAATAGTTCAGTTTAGCATAAGCATGCAGTTCAAATGTAAGTATGGTTTAATTGTCAAATTCAGTTCTATTTCAAGCTATTCAGTTAAATCAAACAATTCAGTATAGCATAAGTATGCTGTTAGTTCTATTTAACCCATAGATAGGGCCCTATCAGGTGCTACCATGCTGGACCAGAGTGGACCTGGGAGTGATGGCAATAAAGGGGTACTCCGCATTCCCCAAAGCTCTAGCATCACTGGAAACTCACCATCATATCCAGGACGCTCGTTTGGGGGTGGGGGGTCTTACCCCTCTGCAGAGGTATTCTACAGCCCCAGCCGACTGGGCAACAGCAATTTGGTACTATTCTAATTACTGTCAATTTTAACCAACTTTCTCGAGCCATCACTTTTTATGTATCCCCAAAGCATCAGACTCTTACCCCAAACTTCACTGTTCCCATCATGCTTCACTTTTATAGAGGTCTTCTGACAAATTCTAGCCTCTGAGAATGCTGCTCCATCCAAGTTTTATCACTGAATATGATCTTATCTGCATCCGATAGTTCATACCTCTTTAACTAATTTAATCTTATCTTCAAATGCTTTTTGGTTAATGCTGGTTTCTTAGCTGGTTTCTTAGCTGCAATGGTATCGACTGACACCAAATTGAACAAGTAGCACTCATTCATCACTATCCTTGTAGTATTCTTTGGCTGAGTTTTTGCTGTTTTCATCAGTTTCCATACCATCCTGTGCTATTGCTTTTGAGAGTGACCTTGGTTGATTTGAAGAACTTCCAGAGTCTTGAAACTTCAAGATAATTTCTGAGATACCACTTCTTGAAATTCCAAGTTCCTTAGCTATTGCTGACTGGCACATATTCTTGGCCATCTTCACTATCTTCATTCTCTTTTCTTTGGAAATTTTCGCTATTTATTTAAGAAAAAAATTGTTGTTGTTGCAGAAAAATACTTGCATATTAGTGGTGGAATATTCTATCACAACAAAGAAGAGTCAGAGGCAGGTAGTGGAATGTCACACATACACCTTTCATTGAGCAAATTGTTTTTGCTCTTTTTTATTTTTATTTTTTTTAATTCTTTGTGATGATATCTCTGTCATTTGTGAAATTTCGACTAAATCTACAAAATTGCAACGATGTAGGGTCAACATAACTATGCAGAAAAGTGCACAGAGCCAGGCAGGTGTGTCACAGAATACATATTTATAGGCAATGCTGTATGATAGACTTTAATACACATTTTATCTTTTGATAGATCAACATTTCCGCACTAGACAGAACCTCTCTGAAACTAGTAGACAAATTCACCTACCTAGGAAGCAGCGTCTCATCGACACACGGCTAACAAAGGCATAGAAAGCTATCGATAGGCTCTCGATCATATGGAAATCAGACTTGACCGATAAAATGAAACACAGTTTCTTCCAGGCAGCGGCCGTATCGATACTGCTGTATGGATGCACTACTTGGATGCTAACTAAACGGCTGAAGAAGAAGCTAGACGGCAATTACACAAGAATGTTGCGAGCAATATTGAACAAGTCCTGGCGGCAACACCCCACAAGGCACCAACTATACTGCTACCTGCCTCCCATCACGAAAACTATCCAAGTTAGACGAACCAGACATGCAGGACACTGCTGGAGAAGCAAGGATGAGCTCATAAGTGATGTACTCCTATGGACCCCCACATATGGCCAAGCAAAAGCAGGATGACCAGCTTGAACATACATACAGCAGCTATGTGAGGATATGGGATGTAGCTCTGAAGACCCATCAGAAGCGATGAATAATAGGGAGAAGTGGTGAGAGGGTCAGGGATATCCATGCTACCAGCACAACATGATGATGATGATAACACAGATGAAAGAATGTGAATGAAAGAATGTGAACAAAATAATGATGTAGTATTTGGTGATAATACCTAATAATATCTTCCCCAGTCGGCTGAGGCTGTAGAATACACTGACTGCACCTCTGCAGAGGGGTAAGACCCCCCCAATGAGTATCCTAGAAATACTTTTGGCAATTAAACCGTACTGACATTTAAACTGTGTGCTTATGCCAAACTGAATTATTTGAAATTGAACTGTTTTTGACATTAAAACTGTACTTACACTAAACTGAATTGTTATATATAACTGCTTGAATAGTTTGAAATAGAAATGTTTTTGACAATTAAACTGTGTACTTATGCTAAACTGAATTGTTTTAAATAGAACTGATTATTTACATAAAAATGGATTGGGCATTAAATAACCTACAAATGTTGATATGCCATAAAACCTAACAAACCAAACCAAACCTAATAATATCTATTTGGATTGCTAATATTCCATTTGAAATAATAAAATCCTGATTTCTTTGGTTTTGGAGAAAATTAACTTTTGATAAAAAATCATTTGATGAGTACCTTTTTATGGCCAATACTGTATGATCTACTTTGATATTCAGTTGTTTTCTTTGTATAATGGTAGATCAACCTTCATGGGTAATTTAATACCAAAGCTATCCTTATAGAAGAACAGTAGTGATATTATTTAACCCATAACTTGGAGGATTAGGGGTTCATACCTTCCTGAGGTATTAGTCTAGAAGTGAATGTAATAGTGTGACTGGAGTTCGAACTAACTTTGAGGCCACAGTCTATCACTTTAGTGATAACGCCATAGCATTTTCATGCTTTTATGTTAATAAAAGTCATATCTTCAGATGTATAGTAATATATATTTGTACACTGTGAAAAATGTGGTTTAAAAGACAGGTGACAAAAATTAGCTGATAGTTATCTGTTACTAGTTTGTTTCTATCTAAATAAGGACCTGTTTTTAAGATTTCATATTGAAAATTCTTCACAAGTTTAGCTCCAATTGATGTCTCTTATTTCTCATAAAGCTGAAATGAGTTGTATTTTTGTATTGTTTCTTATTTCATTTCATTCTATTTTGTTTCTTATTTCATTTCATTCTGTTTTGTTATACCATTGATTGAAATTTTATTGGTGATTTTTTTTTTTGCAGTAGAATAGAAATTGTTTTCAATTTTGTTGTTTAGATGACAGGAATGAGTATTAAAATATGAATTAAATTCAATTCACTTGCTGGTTTGTCAGTCAAATATTGATTTGTCATATCTTAAAGAATTGCATTCCTTCTCAAACTTTTTTCTTTTTGGTCTGAGATTCTGAGATGGGTTATTGTTAAAGTTTAAAGATGTTTTTTTTTGCGTGACTTTCATCTTTCTTCTTGAGGAAGTGCATGAGTTGATAAGAATTGCAAATATAATGGGACTAAATTATCAACTGAATAAGATCAAAAATTCTCTGTATTAGAAATATTTGCCTGAAAAAGACTGGAGAAGAAACGAGTTAAAATTTTATAAAATAAAAACAATAATAAGAATGATAAATGTTTTTAATTATCATTGAATAATCATCCTCATTGTCTAAAATTCACTTTGGGGAAAACTATATATACACCTTTATGTATTTATTTACCAAACACCTCTACCATAAACAAGATTTAACAGGTAAATTTTCAGGTGGAGTACAGCTGACTTGAAATCAATTTTCTTTCAAGTAATGGTCTGCCAGTCTAGCTTACTAAGCACTAACCCAAAATCAGGAGAAGTGAGAGGTTGTCATCGACAAAGCTTAATCTGGGTTAAGCACAAAGCCAGAAGTATGGGGCACCCAGTGCGGAGTAATCTCACTAACAAAGATCTGCTTGTCTAGCTCATTACAATATTCCTGTATGATAACATGGAGGGAAAGAGAAATGAGAAGAAAAGTGATCCTGAACAGGATAAAACTGTATCACTCACTGTTTGTGATGTATTGATAAAAATTAAATGACAAATAAGCAAAGGTTAACAGACAAGGAAAGGTGTATTTATAAATCTATTGAACAAGCAATTCAGAATCATAAAGTCTCTTTGGTGAAAGGTTCTGTTCAGTTGGTGGTTAAGTTTGCACCATAGCAGAAAGAAAGAGAAGTTTGGTGCTAAGAGCATTGGCTTATTTGCTTTATGTTGCTGGTTGGAAGATTGATGTTGGTGTATGGTTCCTAGCAGTTCTTTTGGTTGAGTGGATCAACCTTCTTTTTGGTAGGGAAGAAGACCATCAGTGGGGACTCAATATAGGTTGCATGAATTGGTACAGGGAAGCCATGAAGGGCAAGTCAGACACCTTGGAAGTTGGTGTATTGCATGTATTTGTGGTCAAGCTTGAATGTCCATTATGTGTGTTCATAGTCAGAGAAGTGAGGAGTTAGTAAACAGTTTTTTTGGCACTTCAGTGTATTAGTTTTATACAATGTGTTTAGTTGAAATATATTGTTCAAAATGAAGGGTTTATTTTGTTTTGTTTTTTTGTTTAATGGCATATAAAGCTTCATGGGTTATTTAATGCTAAAGCCACCATTGTAGAAGGATAGTAGTGGTACTATTTAATTCATGGCTGGAAGGATTGGTGAGTTCATACTTTTTCTAAGGGCATTAGTCCAAAAGTGGATGTAAGAATGCAACTGGAGTTTAAACTCATTCCCTACTATGTCAAAATCCAGCATATTAACCACTACACGATGAGGACCTCCCCCCCCAAATGAAGGGATTGAGTTTTATATATCCAGATATTCAAATCTTTCTCTTATTTCTTTTTTCAGGGAATGCTTTAAAAATTAGATCTTAATTTTTAGAATGCCATTAAACATAGCTACCATTTATCTTTCTCTTTGTAATGCCATAATATTTATAACTTTAATTATAGTCAGTTAGAATAATTCATATGAGCCCCATTAAAAATCAATTGATGCAATTAATAAGCCATTTTATTTGATAATTTACTTGAAATAAAATAAAATGTTCAGTGCTTATTTCTAAAACGAATCTTCTAACCTTTTATAAATTAAGTGTACATAAAATCAATTGATAGAAATTAAACAACAAGCAGAAAAAAAAAGAAAGATAAATAGCAATGAAAAATAGTTATAGGCTATAATCATATCTAAAAAAAATTAAACAAAACAAGAAAACTGTAGAAAAGTGCTGCATTTGAATTGTGGATTCCTGTTATTAAAATGATAAAAATAGGATGAAGAAAGGAAAACTGAATGTGTGGTGGAATAAAAAGAAATTCAACTGAATAAAAAAACACATTGTGGAATTCTAAAAACAAAATTGAATTTATTTCATTAATTTCATGAATTCTTTTCTTTTGTGTGAGTGTAGAGAAAAAAAAAGAAGAAACATCCATACACTCACACGTATAATCGCATATACATAAACAGGTTTAAGTAAAGTTTTAAGCTGCTAAGATTTATATATATTTTTTGTACTAATATTTTTTGAATGAAAGAATTATTACACAATTACAATATATTTATTAGAACATTCTCATTTTTTGGAAATTACTAAAGTATTTAATTTTCAGATTATAACCAAATCTTTCTATATATAAATCTTATTGAGCATGTATAACTGATTAGTACGTATATATATATATATATATATATATATATATATATATATGTATATGTGTATATATATATACACAAATCATTTATACACAGAAATCCTTTAAAAAATGGTAAGCCTCATACAGATTTTAGATTTGTCATACACTTCTCATCTGCACAAAAATTATGACAGAATTCTGAAATTGCTTTTCTAGTTTTATAAGAGATGGTAGAATGTTGCCACAACAGAAATATTCAACTATAGTTCTAAGTGAGGCTTAAAACTTTCTGAATAATGATTGTATATATATATATATATATATATATAGTACTTTTTTTGTGCAGGTACTTTTTTTTTCAAAAGGGAATTATCTCACAGATGCAAGATAGATTAGTTGATGTTTATTTGAATAGTTGTTTATAGTGAAAATTTTTTACTACCTTTCAAATAACAAAATGTTGCAATACACAAAGTGTTCTTATATTTTTGGACACTCTGAAAATGCCTGTAGATATTAAAAGAAATGAAAAATGCTTGTACAAAATCACATATTATTGAATAGCATAAAAAAGTTTATTTATTTATTAACTAAAAATAAGACAATATTTTCTTTCTTCAACGTTAATTTTATTGAATACGTTTTCTTCTACATCTGCCATATTTCAGGCCATTTCCTAATTTAATATTTCTTGAACTTTTCTCAGCAATGGACTTCACTTTCTTTTTGCTGCCTTCCAGGGAATTAGAATTTTTCTTTTTATTCAAAGAATGGAATAAATAGGAATTCAAAAGGCAACATTAGGTGAATATGATTGATAGGCAAATATTGAGAAGTTTTTACTTATCTGGTTACCAAAGAAAGTTCTAGAGTTATTCAAACTGAACAATTCTGCATTTCTCTAGAATAATTCTGGATTCATTTCATCTGTCAGTTGCTATATTGTGCTAGCTGAAAGCAGTACTTGTTTAAGTTAATCATTTGCTTTTCCAGAAAGTTTATAATAAAATTCTCCTTTTAAATTTCATCATAGATATAACATCACCATTTTTGATAAATACCTGGTTTTGCTACTGTTAATAAATGACTCCTTTTGCCGGCCCAATGTCCTCTTTCACTCTTTCAAGACTGATTGATGCCAGAATCAGAAATATTAGGTACACTTTAAAATTAATGTCTCTTCAGAAACCACAATAGAGGGAGCATAATAAAATCTGTATAATCCAAGGTAATTCACTTTTTCATAGCAGTGATGACAGCATCAATCTTCAGAAAATGTTGTTCCCTATTTATTTGTTCTGTTGGTGAGGCTTAGAATACACTGATTGTACCCTCTGTAGAGGGGTAAGACTCCCTCAAAAAGGTGTCCTGGGTATGACACTATACTGCATATGATGGTGAGACTCCAGTTCTGAAGTGCTTGGCATTGGGAGTACCCCTTCATTGCCATTGTTCCCAGATCCACTCTGGGCTGAAGTGGTAGTACTTATTAAGCTCCCATCTGTGAGTCAAACAAATAGATTTTTTGAAAGTTATCACTATTAGATAGGAGCATGTGTAAAAAAAAAACAACTTAAAAAAAAAACAATTACACAAAAAATGTGAATGAATAGGATTCCCTAATCTCTAGGCATAAGATAAGTCTAGATGGGTTGATACATCATTAAAATCAATCAATTAAATTGTCTATCTTTCATTAGTCTGATTCATGGAGATGAGCTGATTTTTATTTTATGGGATGACAGTTGGAATGAACATAGTTTGTCACTCATATTAGTGTTGTTACTGCTGAAATACATTATCCACAGACTAAATGTGTGAACATCCACTGTTTGGTTTACTTAAATGTTCAGCAATGATCGATAAATATCAGTGACAACAATTTTCTTCATGTTGAGGAATTCAATATCACATCTCTGTTTTGATGTCAGATGTCATTTTGCCTGACAGTTGCTCAACTGCTATGTGTAACAAGGTCATTAAATATGGGTTATTAGAAGAAAAGTTCAATCTCTTCTGCCATACCTCAACATTCATTTTTGATATAGTGGGCGGACATAATAAAATAAGGGGCATTATTTTGGTTACCTCAGTTGGTCGGGGCTATAGAATACACCAACTGCATCTCTGCAGAGGGATAAGACTCTCCAATGAGTGTCCTAGATATGACATTAAACAATCTGATTGTGAGGCTCTAGAAATGGAGGAGCTTTGAAGAATCCGGAGTACCTCTTTATTGCCATTGCTCCCAGGTCCACTTTGACCCGGAGTTGTAGCATCTTTTTTGGATAAAGACCTGCTTTTATTACAGTAAATGAACTCCTGTTGCTTGCCAAATATTCTCTTTCATTCTTTTAAGACTGATGGATGCCAAAATTAGAAATATAAAAAATTAATATCATTTATGGGTCAAATCAAACTGTTTGACATTTAAACTGTGAAAACAAGACTTGTGATAAATTGAATTGTTTGAAATAGAACTGTTTGATCATTTATCTGTGTGTAAACAAATGACTGATGTTTAGATGAATCATTAGTGATACATAACAATGCTTCGAACCATTTAACTTTGTTGACTTATGCTAAATTGAATTGTTAGAAATATCTTAACACATTTTGTTGATAACATTCTTAAACAAGCCTGAGTTCTTTTTTGCACTCAGATTAATGGTTTCAAGTACTGCTATATAATAGTCACAATTTAACATCAGTCATTTGTTTTTACATGTAGTTCGTTCTATTAAACTCACTGATAGGACCCTACCAGGTGTTACTGCTCCAGTTCAGAGTGGACCTGGGAGCAATGGCAATGAAGGAGTACTCCACATTCTCTAAATCTCCAGGGCTGGAGCCTTGCCATCAGATGGTTTAATGTCAATTCCAGAACACTCATTGGGAGAGTCTAACCCTTCTGCAGAAGTCCAGTCTGTGTATTCTACGGCCCCAGCTGACTGGGCTGCCATTTCCTATGATTGTAAGCATCATACTAAGCATGCCTAGAAGTACAGCATCTAGTTTTTTTTGTAGCTGAAAACTTGCTCTATCAAAACGTTCACTGTATCTGTTGCTATTTCTCTAGAAATAAATAGAAGGCTTTACTTCCTATGTCTCTTGTATTTCTTATTGACATTATTAGATGGTGTTCAGATGTAGGCAAAAGCCAAAATTTTGGATATTGATGTTCAAGGTAGTCAGACTGGGTCCATTTTTTTTCTTTTTTTTTTTAGAAGATTAGCACAACCCACTCTTTCTAATTCCTCCACGATTGTCTTGTGCCAGACTTAGATGAGTAAATAAACATAAATTTGTGATTTCAGATGTCATATTATGATAAAGGAATGTGCACGGAAGATCAGGAAGACAGTATCTTGAAGATAAATCTGGGTCCAGTAGAACTTCCCTTGCTGTGACACAGAAGAAGAGTTAGCTTATATATAGCCATTTTGTGGCAAGTTAACATTTCTTCTATAAAAGGGTTCAGAATATTCTGACCAATGGATTGTTCATGATGAAGCTTTGCTAAATTCATATTGAATTTATGCTCAAAAGCAAATTGCATTGATTTCATCTTCTCTTCTTTTAAATTATTGTTGCCAGCAAAGGTGAAAATGTTAGTTATTCTATAGAATACCTAGCATTTTTTTGGCAAAGTATAAAGTGAGCTTATTAAATTCAAATCTCTTTATACTTTATGTAGGATTCTAATAGAATACCTTTATATTCTATAGTCTGTAGAGCTAGTAGGAGCAATCCTGCCTGGTGGGTGAGGAAATAATATTGGCAATAACTGCTTGACTGTCTGAGTTTATAGTTTGGTGTCTGAGGGGCCCCAAAAGAGGAATGCCAACAGGACCAACCATTGTTTATAATGGCTGCACATGAGTTTTAATTTGTGCATGGCTCCCCATTAAAATTGTGTTGCTGATTGATTATTTTTATGGCATATCAAATCTTATCGGGTTATTTAATGCTGAAGTCAACTTTTTTTCTTTTTGTATATTGTTTAACGTCACTAAATATAAAAATCATTTGTAAGCAATTATAGCCCCAAGTAATACTTCTTCATATAACTTTAAATAAATTCATATTCAAAGAGATAATTGATGCCATAATGCTGCGAGCAATATTGAACAGGTCCTAGAGGCAACACCCCACAAAGCAGCAGCTGTATGGCCACCTACCATGCATCATGAAAACTATTCAAATTAGACAAACCAGACATGCAGGACACCACTGGAGAAGGAGGGACGAGCTCATAAGTGATGTACTCCTGTGGACCCCTATCACATGGTTGAGCAAAAGCAGGGCGACCAGCTTGAACCTACATACAACAGCTCTGTGAGGATACGGGGTGTAGCCCTGAGGACCTGCCGGAAGTGATGAATGATAGGGAGAGGTGGCGAGAAAGGGTCAGGGATATCTGTGCTGATGGCACGACGTGATAATGATGATGATGAACTGTATTAAGAATAGTTACTTGAAGCTTTAACTGTTTGAAAGCATTACCATTTGTTGCTTGATACTATATAACTGTGTTTAATGACTCTCATTAAACCATATAATCAATAGTATTAGATAGGAATACTTGAAACCATATGACTGTATGCAAATAATTTATATTAGATAAGAATACTTGATATCATATAACTGTATGTAAAAATTTTTTTGGAAACAACTATGTACAAAATGTAAGTAAATATAAATGTACAAATGTACATGATTCCCTAACTTTTAGATAGACATAAAATAACTCCAGACAGGTTGACATGTTAATAATCAATCAATGTCTTCATCTTGAAAATAGAAAGCTCTGTTGTGAGGAAGTCTTAAACAATACTGAATGAAAATTGCAAAAGGTGAAGAAAAGATGCATTGGGGATATGCAAGGGGAATAAATGCTTGACTATAAATGACTGACGATCAACCAATAATGATGCATCTTCGTTACTGCAGTTTGTTCATTTTGCACATTGCCTAAAACAAACTTGGCAAACTACAAAATGCCAAGAAAATATCTTTAGATAATTTGCTTTGAATTTTTTTGAATTTTGAAGGATATAGAATACTTCAGTTTTTAAGTTAGCAAGTAATATTATTATAAGCGAATTCAGCAATTTTTATTATGATAACTTTATGCATTTGTTCTTACCAATTTGAATCTGAGAATAAGCCTTGGTAAAAATAAAATATGAACGTATGCTTCCACTGAAAAAATGCTGAACATGCTTTATTGAGCATAGAAAATAATGAGTACTGATAAGAATAGTTTGATTGGATTTTATGGCATATTGACCCTTGTTGGTTATTTAATGCCAAATCCTGTTTTTATATGTATAAAAAATATATATGATTTGTAAACTCATTTTGTAGATCATTTTAAAATGAGTCTGAGCTCATCCTTTTGTAAATAGTTAAATGGTTTGGTTTGGTTTTATGGCATATCAACAATTGTTGGTTATTTAATACCAAATCCTTGTTTTACATATATATCAAATATATAATTTGTAAACAGATTTTATTGCCACAAACAGTTAAGTGATCAAACAGTTCTATTTCTAACAATTCATTTTAGCATAAGTCATTTGTTTGCACTCTGTTAAAATATCAAACAGTTCTATTTGACCCATACATAGGAGCCTATCAGGTGCTACCACTTCAGGCTGGAGTGGTCCTGGGAGTGATGGCAATGAAGGAGTACTCAGCTTTTCACAAAGCTCTAGCATTACTGGAACCTCACCATCAGATTGTTTAGTGTTATATCTAGGACACTCATTATGGGTGGAGGGGGTCTTATCCCTCTGGAGAGATGCAGTTGGTATATTCTATAGTCCCGGCCAAATGGGCTGAGCGATAAGAATAAGACATTCAGGAAATACTATACTGTTTCACTGAAGTAGCTACGTGAGAACAATATCCATAAAAAAGGCTAATGAAAAGTGGGTTGTTTCAAGATAATGCTTTTGACCACAAGTTTCTGAAGATCACAACATTATTGCAACACAATGAAACTTATTTCTCATTGGTATTCCTCATCTCCCACCATTTTGACTTGCATCTCTTTCCTTACATAGAAAATGTTTGGTTGATGTGCATTATGCAAATGACATCATTTTTATTGCTTTGACCTTCAGAAGAAAACTAAACCGTAAAAGAAATGTGTGGATCTTGGAGAGGATTTGTGAAAGAAATAATATAAATGATCTACTAAGTAAGGTACTGCTTCTTGGTCTGTGAATTTTTCATGCAATTCATTTGTTTGAAGGTTTTTTCTTTTTTGTTCTTGTTTGTTTTTCATATAATCTTGTTCTGTTTTTTTTTTTTTTTTTTTTTTTATAAATCTAATCAATATGTGTTTATATATCTACATGGGTATGTACACATACTCACACATATACAAACTCACAAAAAAGTTATATATACATATTTACCAACCCCTCTGCTTGAGCAGGATATGACACAAGGTCAATTTTTTTAAGCGGGATTTAACAGGTTTGAATTCAGAGTTTTCCTTCTCCTAGACTAGTTGCCTCACCAAGGCTGAAGAACCCAGTCTGCCCTACTATTTATCCATAGCTGGAAGGAGAATAATTGGATTCATACCTTTCCAAAGGGTATTAGTGCTCTGTGAAATGCTATCAGTCTCGTCCAGGATTTGAACTTGTGTCGCCGTGGCATTAAAAAGTTATATATATGTATATAGAAGTATTTGTATTTTCATATCTATTTATATCTATGTATAAATGTATAAACACATATCTTGATTTTGAACATGTATACATAGATGCACATATGCATACATATGTGTATATATTTATATCAACATATACACATGCAAATGTACAGCGTGTACTTCTATATAGATATATAAATATATACATATTTATTTTGTATTTGTGTGTATACATGCATACATATATAAATATTTGTGTCTAGATTTTTCTTTCTGCTTAGAATAACACTTGCCTTTCCAGAAGATTCTGAAGTAGCCACAAAAAGAGGAACTCGTTTGCTACAAAAGTTTTTTTTGATGAAATTTGAATTTTGTGAATCTTTTATAAAACGATATATTTTCTTAGATCTTCCCACCCCTTCACATGTATGTGATATAAGTTGATCCTTTAAGCTTGAAAAAATCTCTACAAAATTAGGGGTTGACTTTAATGGCAGGACTAAAATCCAAACCTTTCCCACTGGTTTATCACTCTTTGATAAAGGTTTAGATTTTAGCCTTGCCATAAAAGTCAGTCCCTAGTTTTGGAGAGATATTTTTTTCAGTCTTAAAGGTTGACTTATAAGTAACTGGTAACTGTCATTTGGATTTTGGTTTTCTTGTAATATTCTATGGGTGTTTCATTGAGATTCACGTATAGGATGTATATATCTGATTATAATGTAGATTATGTGTCTGTAAAGTTGGCAATCATTGTTGAAGGCAACTGTAGTCCAAGGCTCCCTTTTCAATAGTTACTGCACTGAGGTGTAGGGGAGGGTGTGACTCCTTTCCCTGGATTCTCTACTTTACCCTTGATACATACCTTATAATGCTGAGTGTTAAGCAAGGATATATCAAGTACCATTTTTTTGAGCTTTTGGTATGACTTGACCTGGGATTGAACCCCAGTTTCCCTCGCCAAACATTCAACCCACTGGTTGCCAACTTTATTTATGTGTCTGTAATGAAAACTACATCAAATTGTCATTGTTGTTTATATCATATTTTCGATTTGTTAATAAAATTGGTTGCTATTATTAATACTGTTGGCCTTATCTATGTATGAATAACATGCAACGGTATTTATAAATAGAACTAGATATTGGTTTACAATGTGACCAGGAAAGCTAATTTGCATATTAATCTTAAAAATATGATTTTAATAAATATTTACTCGGTATTATTGATATTTTATTGTTTGGTTTTATTTTGATAGAGATGCATAAAAATCCTGTTGAAAAACCTTAAAAGAAATTCATTTAGAAAAAGAAATTTCAACTGTAATTTTATCCTTTACTGTTTAATTTAGTTAAATTGTTAAATTTTGAAAATTCAACTCTGCAAGTTGAAAGTGATTGGAAGAGCTTGCCTCCAAACTGTTCTATTCTTTGATCATACCCCCTCTGTTTCAAATAAATTTAACATAATAATTTAATTTTAAATGATATCAAATGTTATATTTTGTTTTTTAGAATTTTTTTGCTTTATGCAATATTCTCAATGATTATTAAATAATCATTATCTAATCTTAGCTAAAATTTTATTTATTCAGAATTTATATATTTAAGCCAAGCAGTGTTATATTTGCCTCAAAACAATCCATGTTATAAATGCATTTAAAATCCTGTATTGTATGTTTATATCAGTAAGAAATAAAAGTTTATGTTGGATATGGTGTAGATAATTTGCATATCAGTTTTGCAACTGAATGATTATTTTATGGATTAGAATTCATACTGAAAATCATTTTTTAATTATCCAAATTCTTGATACAATACCAATGTATAGAATAATAATTAGAATCCTTTACACATTAAAACTATCAATAAACTTGTATTATAATAAGAACTCAGTGGATTTATAGATTAACTTATACACTCACACACACACATATATATATATATATAGGCACAGTGGTAGAGTGTTCGCCAATGGTCCTGGCAACTGGGGCTCAATTCTAGGTTGATTCATACCAAAAACTAAAAAAATGACACTTGATGCCTCCTTGCTTAACACTCAGTATTATAAGGTATGGATCAAGGGTAAGTGTAGCACTCTCCCTTACACCTTAGTGTTGTAGCTATTGAAAAGAGAAGCTTTTGGTCACCCTCAACTCAGGTCTGCCAACTATATATAAATAGGGAATAGATGTAGATGAACAAAGTGCACAAATATTGACCAGTAAAGCAGTATAAAAACTAAAATGAATTAGGATCTTACCTTTTCACTTTTGTCTCATGACTAAGTTTCATATGTCGTCAATAATTTAGCAGTGTTTTTTATTTTATAGAAGACATATGAAACTATTAGTTATGACAAAAGCAAGGTGAGATTCTAATTCCTTTTAGTTTATGTGGCACTATTGACCTTCTGTGTATTTGTAAATAGGATTAGAATTGTGTATCTATATAAGGGTAGGCCAGATGATATAGATGTTTATATGTGTGTAGGTGTGTATGTATCCATGTAAGAGTAGACATGTGCTTGTTGGTGGTAATATCAGGAAATAGGTGCTGGTTAAAAGATCAAGACTCATTTTTATTTCTTCTGTTAGACATGACATTTTGGTGCTAACTGGTAGATGAAAGAGATTAGCTTGTTAAGTACCATGTTGATGGTCTGTGTGTGTGTGTGTGAGAGGTGAGGGGTTGAGTGCTCCATATATGTCCAAGAGAATTGAACCTGAGCAGACCGGAACCAGTGGTCAATAAGAGTTGAAATGGAAATGAGAGTGGCTAGTAATATTAGCTGTGAGGGCAGTCAGTTGATTGGCAGTGACCAGTCTGATACAAGTTCAACACAGGAGTCAGTCAAAGCAATGGCTAGTTAGAACTCATGCTGTCTGTCAGATGGGGAAAGACAGACCAGAGCCCAGCATAAAGTAGGCTGCCCATATTGTCAGTAGCTGCAACTCAGGGTCCATTGCTAAATGTCACATCCATCTCCCTCTTTTGAGAAAGATGCCTTGAAGTTGTCTTTGTTTTTTTCCTTTCTTTTTGTGACTGCTGCCTTAGTTCTTTGAGCCTTTGACTAGACCTGCAAAAACTGCAACAATTTGGGGTGTGTGTGTGACATGGTGGTACAGCACAATATGCAAGGTGCACAGAGCAACAGGTGGATACATATACATGCATACATATATATATATGAGTCATTCCAGCCAATTTTACCTATGGTCCATTCTGAAGGTCCTCAAAATACAAAGGTCCTAGAAATACAAGTGTCTGTTTACCAATAACCTAATTGTTATTGCAGTGTTAACACATGAAAATTTTAATGCAAATGATTTTCAAAGTCTTTGAAGTTGTTGCACATGGTAATCCTGAGCCTTGCAGATGAGTGATTTTTGCTATTTATGAATTAGTCCATTTTCAGGTGGCCCAAATCAAAGATTAGGATGGATATAAATATTTTTAAAAAAATCTACACTCTCCTACTAATATACTTTAAAAATATATATAATTTTCTATGGTTTTGATATTTCTGTGAATATTAAAAAATATTCTGTGAAATATTAAAAAATATTCAATATTTTTGATTTTCTTACATTTTAAGTTTTGGGTGTTTAGTTGATCATGCCATGCTTATTTTTTCGAGTCAAGTTGATGGAGTCCTTTAAAAGAATAGTTGTGAAGTGAGAGCTACTTAAACTTTGATGGCCTAGTTGGCTGAAACTGTAGAATACACTGATTACATCTTTGCAGAGAGGTAAGACCCTCGCATCGCTCATGAGTGTCTCGGTTATGACACTAAAAAATCTGATGGTGAGGATTCAGTTATAGTATTTACTCTCTTAGGTGTAAAATAGCTTCAGCTTAAGCCACATGTTCTTATTTATGGAAGATTGTCTAGCTCTATTCATTAGATACGGAAAAATGAGGAACTTGAAATTCAACAGAGGGAGATCAGTTATTATTGTAGAATATAGGTAATTGAAATACATGTGTACAATCCGGGTAACATATGTCAGTCATCATCTTGTTTGTTTTTTTATGAAAATGTGCCTGGCTCTGTATTTATGCAATCTGAAACAAGGGAGATAATTCCTTCTAGTCTTAACCTCTTCTCTTGCCCACATGAGGACAAGGCCCTATTGAGGGCAGACAGTTCTTTAGGACCCATAGTGTTGTCCAAGAGTAGTCTGAACAGCCTGAGGTATTTACTCTTGATGGTGTACAGTATGTGTACCTGGAGGGTCTGTAAGTTCTTGTGGGTGTTCAACTGCTGCATGGATTCATTGGATTCATTTTCCTTTTCTAGCCATGGGTCAAATAGTATCATTGCTGTTCTTCTACAAGGATGGCTTTGGCATTAAATAACCCACAGAGGTTGATATGCTATTAAAAAAAGAAACCAAACCAAATTGTTTTCCTTTATTCTGAAATCAGAGCTTTCCTTTCCTTAGGTCATTTGTAATAAGTCAAATTTCTGATCTTATTTTTAAATGGAAAAGATATGAATCCATCCATTCTTTTCTTAACTATTGGTAAAGTAGTTGATATGTATTTATTTATCTAACCTATTTGAGTAATATTTGACACAAGGTGAATTTTTTAGCAGAGTAAAACTGGTTTGGATTTATAGTTTTCATTCTACTTGTCTGGTTGTCAAACCAAGGCTAAAGAACTTAGTCTGCCCTACTATTTACCCATTGCTGGGAGGAGAACAGATAGATTCATTCCTTTCCCAAGTGCATTAGTGTAAAGTGAAATGCAGACAGCTTTTTTCAGGATTTGAACTCTGGTCACTCATTCCATTTCCTATGAGGATAACCATTACACTAAGTGTGCAACCTCAAACCAGATATATAGTCTTATGCGAATATACAAAAAGAATCTTGACTACGGTTTTTAATGAAATATCTAAAAGAAATATTATTACCTAAACATAGCTTATATATACATGTACACACATCTATCTATCTATCTATGTGTCTTCATCTCTCTCTTTCTCTCTATCTATGAAAGTCTCTTCATCTCCCTTCTCTCTATATATGTATCTATTTTATGTGGTATTATTCATATCTATCTATCTATCTATCAACACAATTACACTTTTGTTTCTATTTCTCTCTCTGTATAGCCATTTATGTTAAATTTTGAAAACAAGTATACATCATATATGTTGTATAGTCATTTTTAAAAAACTAATTTTCTTTTCATTTTTGCCTCCTCTTACAAAAAGATGAAATTTTCGTCAAGATTTTGAAGAAAAATTTTTCTTATGTCAGTTTGGATCTTCTCTTTGCAGTTCTCTGACATGTGTTATGTATGCTTTCTGTAAAACAGAATCACATAATTTCCTAGTTGCATTGAGAATTCTGATCTTCAAAATGTGACATAACAGTACCAAATAGTAAAGTTACTGCACTAAATAGTATATTGTACTGTAGCACACCAAATGTATGGTTGTACCACCATGTGATTGAACATGTTAATGGATGTATTGCTGTGTCTTAAGTAGTTGTTAGAACCTGTTGTGACCTTGCAATGGGAAAAAGTGATGAACACATAAAACTCTGTCTTAGTTCACTAACCCAAAAGTTTATTCGCTACTATACATTTTAAGTTACCATGGGGGTGGGGAGAAAGCTGAGTTGACTGTGTTAGCTTGATAAACAGAAACAGCATATCATGAGGAGAAAGACAAAGCAATCACAGACCTTGGATTTTCTTCCTAGTTTTTGGTTGAAGTTCTAACATGCTTGTCTGCTGGTTTCATCTTCACAGGTTCACGTCTGGTGTGAGACCCCTTTTCTGAGCCCACTCCCAAAATGGGGCTTGTCAATTTTCGTCTCTCCTTACATCTTCAAGGCTAGTGTTAAACTGAAGTCTTTCCTTCATAACATCTCGCAGTCAACTATCTTTCAATCCTGAGTCATGTCTTGTGTTGGCAGGAGAAACATTTGTTTCCACTGGTTCTACACTTGTCTGGAAGATTTGGGACTGCCAGGTTTTTTTTCTTGTCATTTCTAATAATCATAGTCAGTCAACCATACTGGCTGACCTAGATCCAGTGCCTTGGCCAAAGTCACTCAGAGGTCAGCTAGTTGTTTTCAAAGACTTGCTGTCTGGTTTTTTGCCTTATTTTTCTTCTTCTCTCTCTTTTTCCCCAGAAATTAGCCTCTCCTTCTCCATATAACTTGGACCTACCATATCATGTTACAAAAATAGCTTTAAGATCATTAATATCCAAACATTTTTGTCTTCATTAGCCCTAAGAAATTTTGTTAATCGTGAATCAAGAAAAATAACACTTAATATTATCTCTAGTATTCAGGTTTTATATTCATTTAGATTAATCTGATAGAGTACAAAAAGTCATGAAAGCAGTAATGATCAAACTTATAAGCAACAATAGAAATGTTGATCATATCCCTAATATATTATAGCCTTTAGAAAAGATATGCATCCAACTATTCTTTGTCCATCTAGGGGTAAATAGTAGGGCAGACTGGACTCTTTAACCTTGGTATGGCAAATAGTCTTGAAAAAGGAAAACTTGTAAAACTTAACTTAAAATTGACCATGTGTCACATCCTGCATGTGTGGAGGGGTTGGGTAAATATATATTTATGTTGTTTTAGAAAATTTGATCTCACCTTGTAATCTAATAACTTGAGTAATTCTTGTTCAAATAATCTCAAACTCTAACAGGATGTGAAGAAACTATAAATTCTATGTTTGATTTTTTGTGTTTTTCTTTTTCAGGTGTAAAAATACATTCCATTGGAAAAGAAAGGCATTTAAATATTAGACATTGAAATTTGATTTGTTTCTACTTTTGCTGTTAAAATGTGAGATCATTTGAATAAGAATTAGTAAAGTCATTATATTTATGAAGTGATATCAGTTTTTCTGAAACACTTTGTACATCTCAAATGAGATAAAAAAAACATATATATTTTTGTTTTCACTCTGTGCCACCATACTTTTGAAAATCCTTTAGCTTTTCCTGATCATTTACCTTTTAACCTTTCCTCACCCTAATTACAACCCAGACACCACAATATAGACAATTTTCAGTGACATCACATAATATCTTTATCATGAAACAAGTCATGGCAAAACCCCCTTTTACACAAACCCTTCCCGACTTCTTTCTTATCAACTCCCTAAAATCTATCTCCACTTTCAAAACAAAAAATCTTTGATGAAACCAGATACATTTGACTTAAAATTCCTCCCAACTTTCCCTGCTACAACTATACCCCTTCCACTCGCCTCACATGCTTTTAAAAAGAAAAATCTCCGAAAACAGTCTCAGTCTTGAAGAAGTTCCTGAAGATGAAATAAAGCCCGAACGAAATATCACACCTCTAAATCTGAGTTAAGAGTTTGATTTATCCAAATTTCCTCATATTTCTATCATACTGTCAGATTCACTACAAATCTATCTTTTCAACACAAATATATATATATATATGTGTGTGTGTGTGTATAAAAGTAAATGTTGAATATATTATACATTTATATATATAAATACATTAATTATACTGTATATGTGTATATGCATTGATTATACAATTTGATTGTGTCATAAGTAATTTCTGTTTTTTTAAAAGCAAGTTGTAACTACTTATTTCAAACTTCCAATATCTTAAAAGCAACTGGAAATTATCTGATTAAATGGAGGGACTAAAAATGCATATTTGACAGGTAACATTGAGAGAGTCTAAGAATAACAAAAATGCTATAGAAACAGTTAAGAAAATCATTTCTGACAACTAAGTCTGAAACAGGTTTTCAAAGTTTTTTTTGGTCATAGGTCATTGAGAGATGAACCTGGATCAGGATGGTCCTCAGAAGTTGATCCAGATGTTTTCAGAGAATTGTTGGAATGCAATCCATGTAAAAGTACTTGAGAATTAACGCTTGACATCAACACATCCCAATCCACAATGTGCTACCATTTGAAAAAGATCAGAAAAGTGAGCAAGTTAGGCATCTGGGTTCCTTATACCCATTGTGAAAAGAAGAAAAGATCATATATTTATTGCAACAACTCTTCTTTCAAGGCAGAGAAATGACCCATTTCTCAAGAATATCATTATAGGTAACAAAAAATGGGTTTTTTATGACAATGTTCAACACAAAAGACAGTGCATTGAGAAGGATGAATCTCTGCAGTCAACTCAAAAGGTGAAGAATTATGCTGTGTGTATGGTGGGATCACTTTGGTATTATTCATTTTTAGTTTTTAAACCATGATCAGACACTTAAAGCCAACTTATTCTCAAAACAGCTGCAAAGTGTGCTTTAAAAGAAAATGCCCTGCAATCCTCAATACAAGAAATATTGTTGTTCTTCTCAATAATAACACAAGGCCAAATTCAGCAATAATTAAGCTGAAAATAAAAAAAATACTGGATTTAAACTGGTCTGTTCTACCTCAATCACAATTGTGACGGGGAAATTGATTAAAATCCCTAAACGGGACTTTATTTTCGCACGTGTGAAGACGGGGCAGGTTGGCACTTGATCCCCTACAGAAATAAGTCCTGTTCAGAGTTCTTTTCTCAGGCAGATAAGAACTGGCATATTACGTGAGGGAATAATTTAGGGCCAGACTGGCCACCGCTGGCAAAGGGGTCCAAAATTTCACACTATCACACACCCACCAGGCCGCTAAACTTCTTTCCCTTAGATAATAGAAGAATACGGGCCTATAGGTCTTAGTTGTAATAATATTAATATTGCTACAGTCGGCAACTCCGGTTTCCCGTGTGATACTTTAGGAATTAATAGGACAGTTCTAAGCAAGATAATGTAAGGCGAATAGAAGCTGAAAGGAAAGCATGGAATAATAACATAGACCACATGGTAAAATGAAAATACATAGGTTCTTTACTACGGTTATATACATATATATGTTCAAAGTGTCAAAAATATATGATAGGATAGTCCATGAATATAAATGTCTTTTCTTGGCTTTTATCCTTTTTCAAATTGAGAGAGAGAGTGGTAACAAAAATTGGGTGTAACGGAAAAATGTCCCAAAGTTACTTATCTTATTTTTTTGACGGGGTTCCACTGGAGAATTTCTCTTCTTTCACGGGCTAATAGACTTTGTACTGTTTTTAATGCTGGCTTATAGGATTTTGGAGTTCTTCGTGTCTCAGTCTTTTTGTCTTTAGCCCGGAGTAAAATGGCTATCGTCCGTCTGCCACGAGCGTTGCCCAAAAACTACCTTTTTTTGTATTTACTTCCGTTTAGGGGAAGGGAACCCCACTTCCGTTTGGGGTCCCCTTGCCAATCATTTGGCTTCATTTTCTCCTTCCCCTTCCGATGTCCGGCGACCCAAGGTCACTTAGGTGCAAACATCTGTGTGACCCACATTCATTTCTAACGGTCACTTTTTGACTGCTAGATAATTTTAGTTTAACGGGGGGAGAGTATCATTCCCACCTCCTCGTCTCCGTTAGCCATCACGTGACACCTCCTCGCTTAAGAGAAGAAAGGGGGAGGAATAGAAATATCATAGAAAAAAAAAAGGCAATTCAATTCACTGTTCTTTCTCCTTTTCTTTCACCTTTTTTTTTCTCACTTTACTTTTCTTTCATCCCCTTTCTTCTTCACGCTTTGACGAATTCTTTCCTTTTCCTTTTTTTGTCCTTCCTAATTTTCACTATAGGGGAAAACAATTTCTCTTCTCTTTCTTTCTCTCTCTCTCTCTCTCTCCCTTTTCTTTTTCTTTAATCTCGTTTTCCTTTCTTTCTTTTTCTCTCTCGGCTTTTGGCCGTATCATTTTTCAAACCTTGAGGAGGTAAGCCCTTCTTTCTTTCTTTCTTTTTTCGTCACTTTTGACGACCTTATAAGCTTGGTTATTAAGCTCTGGGGGAAGAAACTTCCTTTTCTTTTCTCTCTTTCCCCTCTCCGTCACTTGTTGACGTACAGCTTTCTCGTCCATCTCATATTTCAACATTGGGGACGAGAATTCCTCATTTTCTTTAGTTTCTCTCTCTCTCTCTTTCTCTCTCTCAACAACTATGAGGGAATATTCTGCTACTACATTTTCGTAGGGCGTTAGAGAAATAAACCTGGGTATTTTTTTATTAATTTCTCTAAGTCCCCTCTCTCTGAAATAGACAACTGTCTTAATTTCTCCTCGAATTTATTCGGCATTTCCGAGTTCTTAATTTTTCGAGGTGGGCCTTCTTGACGGACATATCTTTTTAATTTGTTTGCATGACACACTTGTGTCTGCTTCCTTCCCTCGTGGGTATCAATTCTATATGTCCTCTTGTCTATCCTCCGTGTTACTACATAAGGACCTATATATCGTCCACCACAGTGTGGTCCCTTATTTGATGATAGTAGCAGGACTTCGTCGCCCTTCTTGAATTCTTTCTTAGCCCTGTGTGAGGGTCCTCTTATTTTTCTCTTATCCTCTCGATAAGTATTAGGGAATTTATTCCTAATATTCGTTGGACCTTCATCTTTTCTCTGACGACTGGTCCTTTTCTCTTTCCGTTTATTGAGGTGTGGAAGGTTCACTTCTTTTCTTTCCACCTTCTCACTTTGCGAGCGACTATGTCGTTTGTGCCGCCCACGTGGCTCAGCCGCCATCTTGTCTTCCTGTTTGGCGTTCATTCTCACCATCTTTTTTCCTTCATTTTTGGCGCTCATTTTCGCCAACTTCTTTCCATGTTTGGCGTTCATTCTCGCCATCTTTCCATCTTCATTTATGGTGCTTATTTTCGCCATCTTTTCCGGGTGACACTTTTTTGTTCTTACTTCATTTCCCAGTATGAGGGAAATTCCTTTCATAGGTAGTTTGTCTACCACACCAACTTTAATTGGTCCATCTTTCCACTGGGACTTTAGGGTTATTTTACACAGCGGTATTTTTACCCTCTTTCCGCCGATACCCTCTATCATCACAGTCTCACGTGTTGCTTCTATTACCCTTTTAGGTAATTTATTTCGTAGAAGTAACGACTGAGATGCTCCGGTATCTCGTAAAATTGAGACTTCCACTGGTCCTCCGTGTGGGCCTCTTATCATCCCTTTTTTCGTCCAGGGTCGATAGGATTGGTTCCCTCTAGGTGTTGTTACAGCTCCTTGAGGTTTTTTCGGCTGGGTCTGGTTTCTTTCAGGACCTTTTCCAAGCTGACACCTTATGGCTATGTGACCAGCCTTTCCGCACTTGTAGCAGACCACTGTTCTGCTGCTACTTTGGAAGGTCCTTCTATTTTTTTCCTTAGGTCTTAACTCAGCTTTAAACTTCACTCTGTTTCCCGTGAAGGTTTTTTCCTTCGTCTTTCGGTGTGTGAGGGTGTATTCGTCTGCTAGTGCAGCCATTTCATAAGTCACGTCGGTTTTCCTTTCACTTAGGTGAACCCTGACTTCTTCTGGCACACAGTTTAAAAATTCTTCAGCTAATATTAGCTGCCGGAGTTTCTCAGCGTCTCCGTCTATCCTCTTAGAGTCACACCACTTATCCAGCGCGTTCTCTTTTTCTCTCAGAAATTCCACATAAGACTGGTTTTCCGTTTTTCTCTGTGTTCGGAATTTCTGTCGATAAGCTTCTGGAACCAACTCGAAGCTTTTAAGAACCGCTGCTTTCACCAAATCGTAGTCGGCGCAACTTTCTGTGGGCAGAGTTGCATATGCTCTCTGTGCTTTTCCTGTCAGCACAGTTTGGAGTAGCATCGACCAGCATTCTTTCGGCCATCCAAGATTTAGCGCGGTTCGCTCAAAATGTGCGAAGTATCCGTCCACGTTGGCTTCTTCAAATTTTGGGACTAGCCTCGCTTGCTTCGTTACTTCGAAACTGTCATGGCTTCCTTTGCGTCCTCTTATTGCCAAGTCGACTTCTCGCAGCCTCGTTTCTTGCTGAATTTTTATTTTCTCCAGTTCCATTTTATTTCTCTGTAGTTCCATTTGTGCTTGTATTTTAATTTTCTCCAGTTCAATTTCTTCTGGAGTCATTCTTATCATTTCCGTTGGTAGCTCTTCTAATACTGCTTCCTCGAAAACATTTTCGTCCACCATGTGACTTGCTATCTCTCTCACGAGTTCATGCTTTCTCATAGAATTCTGAACATTTAACTCAAGCTTCTCGCCAATTTTTATTATCTCGCTTTTTCTCAGCCTCTCCAACTTTTCCATGGAGGGTTCTTTTAAAAAGTTCTCTATTTTGTCCATTTTTTTAAAAAATTTTTCCAAACAGTGATATCAACAAGTAATTTGACTGTTTCAACAATATTCCTTTTTTTTCTTTCACGGTCTCCCAGGGTAGATTTAAACGGCAGGAATTGTCACACGACTACTAGCAATAAATATTATTAATAATAATCATTCCGGAAACGAGCCCCCATTTTTGGTCTGTGACGGGGAAATTGATTAAAATCCCTAAACGGGACTTTATTTTCGCACGTGTGAAGACGGGGCAGGTTGGCACTTGATCCCCTACAGAAATAAGTCCTGTTCAGAGTTCTTTTCTCAGGCAGATAAGAACTGGCATATTACGTGAGGGAATAATTTAGGGCCAGACTGGCCACCGCTGGCAAAGGGGTCCAAAATTTCACACTATCACACACCCACCAGGCCGCTAAACTTCTTTCCCTTAGATAATAGAAGAATACGGGCCTATAGGTCTTAGTTGTAATAATATTAATATTGCTACAGTCGGCAACTCCAGTTTCCCGTGTGATACTTTAGGAATTAATAGGACAGTTCTAAGCAAGATAATGTAAGGCGAATAGAAGCTGAAAGGAAAGCATGGAATAACAACATAGACCACATGGTAAAATGAAAATACATAGGTTCTTTACTACGGTTATATACATATATATGTTCAAAGTGTCAAAAATATATGATAGGATAGTCCATGAATATAAATGTCTTTTCTTGGCTTTTATCCTTTTTCAAATTGAGAGAGAGAGTGGTAACAAAAATTGGGTGTAACGGAAAAATGTCCCAAAGTTACTTATCTTATTTTTTTGACGGGGTTCCACTGGAGAATTTCTCTTCTTTCACGGGCTAATAGACTTTGTACTGTTTTTAATGCTGGCTTATAGGATTTTGGAGTTCTTCGTGTCTCAGTCTTTTTGTCTTTAGCCCGGAGTAAAATGGCTATCGTCCGTCTGCCACGAGCGTTGCCCAAAAACTACCTTTTTTTGTATTTACTTCCGTTTAGGGGAAGGGAACCCCACTTCCGTTTGGGGTCCCCCTGCCAATCATTTGGCTTCATTTTCTCCTTCCCCTTCCGATGTCCGGCGACCCAAGGTCACTTAGGTGCAAACATCTGTGTGACCCACATTCATTTCTAACGGTCACTTTTTGACTGCTAGATAATTTTAGTTTAACGGGGGGGAGAGTATCATTCCCACCTCCTCGTCTCCGTGAGCCATCACGTGACACAATATTCATCAAACTTTGTACAAAGTGATTTCCATGTTTTTTATTCTCTACAAAATGTTTTGAATGACTAAAAATCTTCTTAAGAAGATCAGATGAAAAGATTTGTGGAAAATTTCTTGAGCTTGAAATGAACTGAATTTTACTTGAGAAGAATCAACAAATCACTTGATGAATGGTAAGAAGTGATTCAAAATAATGGTAAATATACTATTGATCGAAATTAATTCATTGCTAAATTATTCATGAATAAATCATATTTTTACTAGAATGGAAATCAAATATGAATCATCCCAATATATATATATATACTATATATGTATATATATATTGGTTGTACAATATATAAGTGTGTGTGTATTAGTTTTATACCTATTCTATGATTCTGATGGTGTGAAAAAAACAGATGATACAATATACAAACTGATATCATGGGGAAAAAATCCATAAAAAAAGACTAAAAACATTCATACTGCTTGAAAATAATCAACCAATACCGCAATGCCCAGTCAAAAGAAAAAACACAGAAAGAATACCTTAAGCTAAATGTAAAAGATCTCAGAACACTAAGTAGAGCAAAATATGAATACCCACTGAGTCAGAAGTAATCAGCCTAGGTTTCACCTAACTGGATCATCAGGATAAATTCCAAGTTTATTGTGATGATCCAGTTAGGGGAAATCTAGGTAGATTACTTCTGACTCAGTAGGTACATATATATATATATATACACACACACTCACACATACATTGATAATAATACACATACAAACATACATATAGATTTTTGGATAATTTCTGTATAAAATTAAACCAATCTGAAGAAATTTTGTGAGACAAGAAAAAAAAAAAATTTAAAAAGAACTTTATCTGGTTTTTCATGAAAAATTCTCAAGATAAAAACAGCTGTTTAATTTTACCTAAAATTTAGATATTTCCTTACAAGCATACAATGGTTAGGACTACCTTCTCTTCTTGCTCTTTGAATATGCATGTATGTATGTATGTATATAACTGATACAAATATATTTGCTTCATTATTTTCTTTTGATCCATGCTTGTAGATGTTTAGCACTTAACCATCATAGATAAAGTAATAAATCATTAGATTTTTGTTTCTGTTCTCAAACAAATGTCTAACATGGCAACACTTTCATCTCTAAATTCCCACAGAAATCTTCTCTTGATTCACAACTTGAAACTCTTTCATGTTTTTCTCTACAATTAATTTTCTTTTTATTTATAATTTTCTTCTTTATACAATCTGCTTTTCATGCGGGCCTCTTTTTGCTGATTAAAAAAAACAACCTCTGATTCATTTCATGTTATGAATAAGAGACAGCAGTAATGCATTTTTTCTTTGCTTTTGATGCACAACACATGAAAACTGGGATTAACATGAGATATGGGAGCAAATTAATCATCGTATATTGAAATGAAGTGAACATAAATGAGGAATCATAAGGTAGGAATTCAATTATAAGCTGTATGCTCCTGAAAAGACAATGTTATTTTTAAAGTATCTTTAATTTTGTGGTTTTTTGTGGTTTTTCATGGACACAGACTTGAACTGAATTAATTGTATAATGAGATGTTTCACTGTTAGTTTTCTTCTGGGGGAAACATCTTATAGGAGTTTACTTCTGTAGAAGGCACACTTAGTCTGACTGTCATCATTGTAGGAAATGGAAATTGGTAACCTTAGTTCAAATCCTGGATGAAGCTGTTTGTATTTCACTTTGTGCTAATGCCCTTGGGAAAGGCATGAATCCATCTCTCCTTCTCCCAACTATGGGTGAATAATAATGAAGATTGGCTTGGTATGGTAAACAGTCAAGGAGAAGATTGGCTTGGTGAGGCAACCAGTCTAAGAGAAGGAAAATTCTGAATTAAAATCACCTGTATTTCACTTAAAAACTGACATTTTTAGTTTTGTTAGATTGGATGCATATCAACTCCTAATGGGTTATTGAAATTTGATTCATTTCTAAATGTTTGATTATACTCAAAACTATTTTCAATGTTCCATTGCATTTTTTTTTACATTTTACTTTTTTTGTCAATAAATATTTGTTGGCACAGTTACATGATATGAAGTATTCCTATCTAATACTAATAATTTATACACAATTATATGGTTTACAGTAATCCTTACTATTTAATAATAATTTGATTGCATATAGTTATATGGTTTCAAATATTTTTATCTTACACCAATAATTTGCAAGCAGTTATATGGCTTCATATAGCAGATAATAATCTTTAGTAAACAATTATTGCTTCAAGTAACTATTCTTAACACAAATAATTTTCCCACTGTTATATTTGGACACATCTATTTGAACCATTGATGAGATACTAACAGGCCAGAGTGGACCTTAGAGTAATGGCAATGAAGGAGTACTCTATACTCACTTGTGTTTCAGAACTGAAGCCTCACCATCAGATGCAGGGTAATGCCATACTCTGGACATGTCTTATTTTAAGATTTTCACTATCAATTTATCTTGTGATATGAACAATGTTAGTTTTAGTTATAATTTTCAATCTTCAGATTTTACAATCAGAGAAGAAACTTTGAGAATGTGTAAATGTTAATGAAAAATTAACTCAAGTTTTTATTTTAATTTTATGGAGAACAAATTGTATTGTAGTTGTAATTGTTATTTGAATAGACTTTTACATGAGGCAACAGGAAGCTGTAATGTTGTATCATTGGATTGATTTGTTGTATTGAAAAGACTTACAGACATATGTATGTATGTGTGCTATTGCCTATGAGACAAGTATTTATATCATTTATTTCTTGTAAGAATTGTAAAAAAAAGATTATCGGCAAAACATCAATACGTTTTAGAAGATAGGTAAGAAAAGACTGAGATGGATTGATAGAGAAGAACAGACTGAAGTGTATTGCTAGATAGATAGATTGATATGAACAGACTGGGGTAGGATAGATAGATAGATAGATAAGAACAGACTGGGGTAGGATAGATAGATAGATAGATAGATAAGAACAGACTGGGGTGAATTGATAGATAGATTGATCTGAACAGACTGGGGTAGGATAGATAGATAGATAAGAACAGACTGGGGTGGATTGATAGATAGATTGATATGAACAGACTGGGGTAGGATAGATTGTTAAAAAGGAACGAAATCTATTTGAATACAACAAGTCTGATGGTGATGGACAAATAAAAATGAGCTCAAAAGTTTCTTTTATTCATAGCAAATGATTCCTTTTTTTATTTGTTTGACAGAAATAATTTGATTTGTTAAGAAATTATATGTCAAGATTTATTTTTAGATTTTATAAACCAGGCTTTAAAATCAAGAGATAATTAGTCTATACAACAATAAAACTCAACATGAAGTAGATTCTCCCGAGTAATTCTAGATATCCTTGCTAGTGAGTCTATACAATATATATTAAAAATTTGGAAAAGGATGTTGGCAAGAAGTAAATGAATAAGCACTCTTTGTGATGACCAATCATCACTGTCAATAAGCAATTGAAATTCTCACAGCCTATTGTACAGGTGGGGGTAGAAAATCAAGCTTGTTTTATTAATTTCTATATCCGTGTACATTAATGTTTACTCATAAAAAGTAGATAAGAAAGAAGTTTGTTAATTTGGTTCTGTTGGTAACTACTTGGAAAAATCAAATCCTGGCTATGTTTCTTTTGACATCTCTTTTGAGAGAAGAACAAATGTTCAGTCATTTTATCAAATTATTGCTGTTAAGTTAGTTATTGACTAGGGAGGCAATGAGTTATTGTATAGGAAACCTATAATCTTCGTTATTATTCAGATAATTGTAAGAAATAATTCCTATAGTTTTAGTTTGGTTTGGTTGTATTTTATGGCATATCAACCCTGGTGGATTAGTTAAATGAATTTGTAAATGAATAGTTTGTTGGTGGCATTTTAAAACAAGCCAGAGCTCACTTGTTTGCACACAGTTAAAAGGTTTCAAGTATTTCTATTTAACATTAGTAATTCTATTTATCAAGCCTTTTTATTAAATTTAATATCAAACATTTGTTTGCATGCAGTTAAATGCTTTCAAGTATTACTAGCAAACACTAAATTTGATTGAGTATTAATCATTTGTTTAAAAATAGTTTAAATAGTTAACATTTCTATTGGGACATAGATGGGAACCTAACAGGTGCTACAACTCCAGCTTTAAGTGGACCTGAGAGTAATTGAAATGAAAGTTTGGTTTGGTTGTGTTTTATGGCATATTAGCCATTGTAGGTTATTTAATGCCAAATCCTGTTTATACGTATATATTAAATATATATGATTTATAAACACATTTTTAAACAAACTTGAGCTCATTTTTTTGTACAGTTAAATGGTTTCAAGTATTGCTATGTAACACTAACTATTTAACTTCTGTCATTTGCTAGCACACATTTTAAATAGATAAATAAGATATGTAAGAGCGTGTTGGTAATTTCATTTTCAAATGAGTTTAAGTAATTTGTTTGCACATGAATATTGCTATTGTTTCTACACAGTCAAATGGTTTCATTTATTGTTAGCTGACACTAATAATTTAATTCAATATTAATCATTTGTTTGCAGACAGTGAAGTGGTTACAAGTATTGCTATTTAACACAAATTATTCTGTTCAAAATGATTCATTCATTTACACACAGTCAAATGTTTCCAAGAATTGTCATGTAATACCAATAATTTAATTTAGGTACACAGTTAAAGAGTTTCAAGTATTGCTATTTAACATTAATAATTCTATTCAACATTACTCATTTATTTGCACATAGTTAAATGGTTCCAAGTACTGCTATGTATCACTAACAATTCAATTAATCTGCCATTTCTTTACACACAGTTAAATGATCAAACAGCTCTATTTCTAATACTTCAGTTTAGCATGTCATTTTGTTTACTCTTAGTTTAAATGTCAAACAGTTCTATCAGGTGCTACCATTCTGGACCTGAGTGGACCTGGGAGCAATGGCAATGAAGGTGTTCCTCACATTCCCCAAAGCTCAAGCATTACTGGAGCCTCATCATCAGATTGTTTAATGTCATATCCAGGATACTTGTTGGCAGGGGGGGCAGTCTTACCTCTCTGCAGTGATGCAGTCAGTGTATTCTATAGTCCCAGCTGATTGGGCCTGGAAATGAAGCCATACGCTATATGTTCCAGAATTGGAGCCTCACCATCAGATACAGTTTAGTGTCTTACCCAGGACACCTATAGTTTTAGTCAATTATGATAAGTTCAAATCAATTGATATAAGCAAATACTTTTATTTTAGATTTAAATTAACATAAGAAATGGCTTTTGTACAATGATCTTGTAGGGATATTGCACAGTGGGTGTATGTAATTTGCATATGAAAGAACAAGATAGATATATCATCATGCATGAAGAAATGAGAATACCAAAAAAGGACATGGGCACCACTATGGTATAATGATTAGCAAGCTAGATTAGCAGACCATTGTTAGTTTGATTTTCACTGTGTGCCCCATATTTCTGACTTAGTGGCACAAGATTAGTAAATAACTTCAAAAAGAGGACATTGAATAACAGACAACAGAATAATAATTAACTTGGTAATATAACAGTCAATAGATACATTTATGTTTGTATTTGACTTTGTTAAGGACACAGTTGAATAACTTCCCCCACACTGAATACTAATAACAATTCTATTAGGGTTTTAAATCAATAAAGCTATCTTCCTTTTTATTTCTTTTATTTTAAGAGACAACTTGGTCAACAGAAAATGTTCTAGATGTTAATCTTTGAGAAGAAAAATGGATCATGTCTTACATACACAGGTGATCACCAGTGGACATATTTTTCACAATGTGAGATGGGAACTATTGAAGGATGTTGTATGCTGCTTTGAACAAATCCTGGAAGCAGCAGCCTATAAAATAGCAGCTGTATGGACACTTACCTCCCATCTCACAAATCGTTCAAGTAAGGTGAGTAAGATAGTTAGGATGAACTTTACAATTTATAGAATGAAGTACAAGACTTGACCTGAAGAAGACAAGTGCCAAAATAAATTAAAAAATATTTGAAATTTTTATTTTTTGATTAAAACAGGATTATATTCCATTTAAATTAGATGTGAACATATTTTTTAAATAATTAAAAACTCATATCATCACCTTTTGAATTATTATACAAAAAAAGAAGATAAAGTGGGGAGTAGACTCGTTCAAGATGGTAGAATTGCTCTAATTTTTGATTGAGTTGGAGGTATCATAAATAGGTTGTGTCTCAGTTCCAGTATTTTATTCTTAAACAAGAGGTTCCATCTTGTGTGGACGGAACCTCTCTGAAACTGGTAGACAAATTCACCTACCTAGGAAGCAGTGTCTCATCCACCGAAAAAGACATCGACACATGGCTAATGAAGGCATGGACAGATATCGATAGGCTTTTGATCATATGGAAATCAGACCTGTTTTCTTATATTATAATTATGTAGACATTTCTGAGTATTTCACCTAACTTAGAAACACACACACACACACACACACACACACACACACACACACACACACACACACACACATAGCTTAATTTCTCACATCTAAAATGACAAACATAAAACTGAGTGATATTGACTTTTTAGTGGCATAGAAACAAAATAAGTAAAATCGAAAAAAAAATTGTAAAAAGAAAGAATATAAATTAACCTTTATCCCATTTAGGAAAAGGATTTTGGTCCCTTGACCACTGAGTTCCAAATATTTGGTCAAGTGCCATGCTTAATCTTTGTTTCTTTTTTTTTTTTTTACTCTTTTCTTTTCACCAACATCTTCATTTGAGGAAAGATACTTTTATCAGTGGCTACTAGAACCCAGAGATATCAAAGTAGTACACAAGCCCCCTAACTCAGTGGCACATTGACTTGGCTAGGTACTTATACTTGAATTATCCTAACCCTTCACGCCAAGGAACTGAATGGTAAAATACCATAAAGATTTTCTTCCATGGAGGATAAAATAAAACCAGTATGTTAGCTTCTTAATTTTGTGAATTATTTTTCATTTTTCTAACTTGTATGTATGTAACACATACACTGAAAGTCCATAGTTTCTAAAATCTGATGATCCAGTGAAGTTAGATGTAAAACTGAAATGTTTTGTGTAGAAATTTTCTGGGAATAACTAAAACCAACATCAAGAATGAAATCAGACTTAAAGTTGAATCAATTTAACAGCTAATTTAAGGAAAATCTTTTTCTAGTTTTGTTAACATCACAATCAGTGACATTTAGAGCGATCAATTGAAACAAGCAGTCAATATGGCTGAAGAATTGGGTAATTAGGACTAGAAAAGAAAAATAATGAATTGTGAATTGGAAAATCATTAAAATCAAAATGATTCATGAAGGGGGAAATAGAAAACAGAGTAAGAGCTTCTTTCTTCCCTTTTGTTTTTAAAGGCAACCATTTTTTTGTTGTTGCTCTTAGGATGATACAACAACACTTCTGCTGGTATAAAATATTTCAAGATGTAATGTTTTGATGTAACATTCCCATCAGAGTCACATTTTTATAAGATTTGGATAAAACAAACCTTGCCAAACATTATTTTTCATTATCTAATTTAAGATATCTATTATAATTTCTAAAGACTTCAAATAATTTGTTGTTTTGTCATTTCAGCAAATCTGGGTTGGAAATTTAAAAAATCATAGAATTTATATAAAGTTGGTCTAATTACAGTTAGAATGTGTGATATTATTAAGTTTTGAAATAACATTGCTATTAATGATGTAGGTTATACTTTACCAGCTAACTGGCACTTTGGAGGATGCTTACTCATTTCCCTACTCACCAACGTCCAAGATTAGCATTTGTATATCCACTGATATAGGGGGGAGTTCTCATGGCATAGTGGCTAATGAGTTGAATTGTAACATCATAGTACATGAGTTCAAACTCCAGTCATGCTATTATGTTCCTTTTCAGGCTAATACTCATGGAAAAGGCATGAACCACTTATTTCCCCAGTTATGAGTTAAATAGTAACACTACAGTTCTACAAGGATAGCATTAGCATTTAATTAGCTATGAAGTTTAATATGCCATTAAACAAAGAAATGAAATCAAACATTCATTGATATATTAACATTAGATACAAGGAAAGATAAGATAATATATTTAATCAGGACATATAACACTTCTTACATGTTTGTTATAAGAATAAACAAATGTGTCCCAACAGATAAAATGTATGCATTGTTCCATGATAAAAAGGAATACAAAAATTGGTAAATGTAAAAGACTTACTTTTCCATGATAATTTTATGGTGAGGTTAAATAAAGTACCTTGCCTGAGTAAGAGACAAAAGTCTTTATTCTGTTCAATAAACAGAGGTGAAAAAGCATTTTCACTTTGCTCTATGGGTAACAACAAAAAGAGAGGTCTTTTCTGCTCAAAGAATGGCAACAAAAAGAAGGAATAATAAGATGTTTCAATTCTGTTATGATCAATGGACATATGACATAGGAAGTCATATTCCCAATCCAATGAAAGGCGTTTTTGTTTCCCTACAATGGGTATATGCTTATAGAATTCCCCATGAATAAGTGTACTTATTTATATACTAGAAATAATAAAATACTGGCATTACTAGTTTCAAAGTAATATGCTATATTGTTTATGAATAGGTCAGTACCAAACAACTTTTTTTATAAAAAGTTAATTTTCATTGAAACTAAGGACAAATGGATTGTATTATATCCCATAAAAATATAATCTTATATTTTTATATACATACGTGTTTCTCGTTGTTTATAATGACACAGTATACGATACAACAATATTCTAGGCATGCTAGGTAAACATCATACACCAGACTGATTTCGTTTCACATAGCACAAATACCCTTGGGAAAGGTATGAATCCAATTATTCTCCCTCCAGCTATGGGTAAATAGTAGGGCAGACTGGGTTCTTCAGCCTTGGTGAGGCAGCTAGTCTAGGAGAAGGAAAACTCTCATTTCAAACCTGTTAAACTCTGCTTAAAAATCGACCTTGTGTCATATCCTGTCAGAGTGGAAGTAAATATATATATATATATATATATATATATATATACGGGGTGTACTTACTTTCACACTGCTACATCTTAGACTGAACATTTGTCAAGATTATCATGGAGCTGAACTTTTGTATAAGAGTAATGTCTATGTAGGGCAAAAACCACTAAACTGTACATTCTAACAATTTTTTAAAATAAAAAGTTAATTTTCTTTGAAACCAAAGACATAAAGATTTTATTATTTCTTGTGGAACATCATATAATCAAGAGATATAATTAGGTATTATCATGACCAAAATCTACTGTATCAAAGAGTAAAATTGCAACACCTGAGCAATGAAAAATGAAATACATAAATATATATAATGGATGTACTTATTTTTGGATTGCTATACAACTGGGCCATTGGCCTAAGGAGTAGTGTTTGCCAATGGTCCAGGAGACTGGGGTTCAATTCCAGGTCGAGTCATACCAAAGACTCAAAAATGGTACTTGATGCCACCTTGCTTAACACTCAGCATAATAAGGTAAGAATCAAGGGTAAAGTAGAGCAATCAAGAGAATGGAGTCGTGCACTCCCTGACACCTTGGTGTAGTAGCTATTGAAAAGGGAGCCTTTGGGTCACCCTTGACTAAGGTCACCAACTTTACTTATTTTACTAATACATTCAAATTCTAGTTATTCTTGATGGCCTATTAGCCGGGCTTAGATTATGCTGATTTTATCCCTTGCAGAGAGGGATAAGATCCTCTAAAAAAAATGGGTGTCCAGAGTATGACACTCAACAGTTCTGGAACTGGATTATTTCATAGTCATTACTCTCAGGTCCACCCAGACCCAGCTGTCATAGTACCTGTTAGGGTCCCATCTATGTGTATAATAGATATGTTTAAAAATTGTTAGTATTTGATAGGACCATCAAATCCTTTTAAGAAACAACCACACAAAAGATGTGTTCATTGTATATTCATATTTACAATTCCCAAACCTCAAGGCTTAAAATAGCCCTAGATGAGTTGACCAGCAATTAAAATCAATCAATCAATCTCATTCTTGACAAAGGTTCAGCCTATCTGAGAGTTTAACTGATGTCTTTGAGTAATGTGTATACAGTACAAAAAACTTTAAACTGTAAATCCCTTGTCCGAACCAAAAGACCAAGGAACACTTTGTTTGATGAAAGGCTAAATAATATTCATTTTTCATGAAGCATATGTTAGATATGATAAGTTCTGGCAGGCCTGTTGAAAATATTTTTTAATTTCAGTTTCTAGCAGTTCTAATGCTTTGATGAATAATCTGACATGATCCTAGAATGTACCAGAATGTTGTAAATATATAATGCTTCATTTGTCTAAGATCAGCAATAAATTTGTTTTTCATGTTGTTGGCTATGTCCTGTGTATTTTCACATTTATCTTGACTATAAATTATGTAAACATGTAATTCTTTTATTTCTTTTTTTGTTATGATGCAACCAGCTGTGCGGAGGATGAGTGCGATCTCAGAACAACAACAAAAATATTTAACAGGGAACAAAAAAATTGATTGTATTAGAGAGTGAACTTTATGATGAATTTCTGGTGTATGATGATTACCTAGCATGCCTAGAATATTGTTGTATCGTATACTGTGTCATTATTAACAACGAGGAACACGTATGTATATAAAAATATAAGATTATATTTTTATTTTCGGCGATGATACTTGTGTGGAGCAGAAAAGCAATCGCAGAGAGTTTGCGCACACGGAGGAGCTGTCGGGAGACGGAAGAGCCAGTAAACAACTATACATACACATATGCATGCAGAATCAAAACGACAACACAATAAAGACAAGCAACACAGGTCTTTAGAAAAATATACCTTTCACTTTATTGAAAGGGTTGTGTGTGAGAGGGAGTTGGAGACCAAACAGAACTGCAACATATTGACCCCCACTCTAATGGCCATAACAGCGTTTCTTTCCCATTCTCCTGAGCTGCTCAACCAGTGGCCTGGGGGCCCAGCCTCTCTGGGACATGGTCCTCATTCCAGCATCTTATCTCCAACTGCAACTGCTCAATTGGGGGCCTGAGGGCCCCCTTTACTGGTGCTGGTCCTCTCTACCGCATCTTATCTCCAACTGACCTGAACTTCCTGTCGCCGGGGTTATATAATAATTTGACGCCCACTCTTCTTCCTGCGTGCGTCACAATTTCACACTCAATTCAACCCCACGACAGTCAAGGTTATATCCTGATATTCCTCGACCCGATGCACCTGTTATTTACACAGGTGCATTTCCTGTTTTGACAGCTTGGCCGGGGTCAATATGCAACAATATATGTTCTTTGTAACTTGTATTTGTATGATTCCTTTTATAGTAAAGTAGTATTTAAATAGTGAAATAAACTCTAGAATTAGTGTAATATATTAACGTGTGAATACGGCGGATGTTATTGACAGATAGATTGATAAGACCGGTGTGATCACCGAAATGTCATCATGTCCACAGGTGCTGTGTATTAGAGGATGTTGACAGGATCATATCCGCTCAAGGATAATATCAACAAGGTGATTGCCGAAATGTCACCATGCCCACAGTTGTTATGTTGAAAACAGGTGCATCTGGTCGAAGATATCGGAAAATCACTGAACAGTGGGCATTGTGGAATTCGGTGATAGTGGCAGATGCATATGCCCACAGAACCAGGCTTGGGCAAGTAGCCAATGGGAAGCAGACAACATAACCAATGAAAAGCAAAGAATTGATATGTGGGCATAACCATGGTTAACAAAAAAGAGGAATTGCTGCAGGTCACGTGAGAGTTGCAGACTATGTAAGTTCCCGAATTTCAGCTAAAGTCAGATGTTCACTGGCTCGTCCATCTCTCGACAGCCCCTCCATGTGCGTGAACTCTCTGAGATTGCTCTCTGCTCCACACAAGTATCATCACCGAAAATAAAAATATAATCTTATATTTTTATATACATACGTGTTCCTCGTTGTTAATAACGACACAGTGTACTATACAACATTAGTATTGGGTAATCAATTTATCAAGTTGTGCATTTGTTTTAGATGAAAACAAATAATTATAGAATAGATAGAAATTAACAACATGTAATCAAACCAATTGGTTTTAATTTGTTCAGATGGTTTGAAAATTGTAGAATCAATATTTGCATTTCATTTGTTTATTTTATATAAAATACAATAATTAAATCTAAACCCAAATTAATTGAAGAGTATCAAACAAGTAGCCACAAGATCTTGAAATCAATTATTAGTGTTTAATTGATGGGGTAGTAAACACTTCTAATTATGGAGTAGAAAACAGTTCTAAATAGAAACTCCGACCCGCTCTGCTTCTTCCAGTTCACCCCTTTTTATTATTATAAAGAACAGTACAACTTTCACAGTTTTTTTTTTTTCATATATAACTTCCATGAGGAGAATTGTACACCAGGTGGTCAAATCCTGAGTTATGACACCAACTGTACTACTATTATTGGTCTTAATACCAAATGTAAATATGGCTGAGGCCAGTCTAATGAAGATCATCAGAGAAGGAATTGCAAAATTTCAAATTGGTAGCTGCTGCTTCTGTTGAATATTTTTTTCAGGTTAATATGAAGTATATAAAGATTTTTTTTACATTTAAAAACTATGTCCTTTTGTATCTTTAAGATAAGATTATTGTCCTATAACATCAAGCATTGGAAGTGAAGATGTTCTCTTAAGATAAGGATTGTCACTCTTCTTTCATGTGTCTAACATATTTGGAAAGAAAGTTTGGGAAAAAAAGGAATAAGAATGTTTGACCATAAAGAAATCAAATAGTTTCTTGGTTGAAAGTACCTGTCAGTTATATTGTGCTTTCTAATCATCATTATCTTTTGGTAAAACAGTTGGGCCGCCTTGGTGTATAGGAGAAGGATAATTCTGAATTCAAAACTTGGATCTCAGTCTCTAAAGCAACCCAACATCTTATATCTTGTTTTGGAATGTTAGTATTGAGCTGTATTTATCCTTATCCTTCTCTTGGACAACCTCACAGACTTGCTGCATGGGCAACTCGCTAGTCTTCTATACAACTTTGTTAAGACCTGCATTCAGATCCAGTTGCAGAACCATGATCTTGTAAGCATAACAGATACCATCAACCAATAATACCTTTCCCAAATGTCTTCCCAATTTAGAATTTTAGGATGAATTAGCCATCAAATACCTCCAAGTAAAAATACACATCTGTCATGATCAAAACAAACATTTTCTTTCTCATTTAAAACTGCTTTTTGTACTAACAGTTACACACTTTTGATTAATTCTCAGCAAAGAATTATTGAAAAAGAGTGATTGAGGCCACAAAAATTTATAGATGTGTATACATGTAATAACTTCATATAAAATAAATGTTTGGTTGTTATGTTTAATGGCATATCTTATGTGATCAAAAGACAATAAAAATGATCACTGAAATGAAATAAAATATGAATTATGTGATCAAAAGACAATAAAAAATGATCACTCAGATGATATAAAATATGAATTGAATTATGTGATCAAAAGACAATAAAAATGATCACTCAAATGAAATAAAATATGAAGAGAATTATGTGATCAAAAGACAATAGAAATGATCACTCAAATGAAATAAAATATGAATTGAATTATGTGATCAAAAGACAAAGAAATGATCACTCAAATAAAATAAAATATGAATTGAATTATGTGATCAAAAGACATTAAAAAATGATCAGGTAAATGAAACCAGCTCTCAAAAAAGAAAAACAAAAGATTTCAAATATCTGAAATACTCTAGGATTGCAAGTGTAAAATTAATGCACTAACATATAATTATATAAGATGAATTACAAGGTTTTCAGTATCAATATCTATTATTTATCTACAAGATGGTAATACTGAAAAGCTATCAGCAAAGAGTTAGTGAATAAGAGTGATTGAGGCCACAAAAATGTATAGATGTGTACAAAAACTCAATAAAAAAGACTATTTTCTTCATTGTTGGGTCCAGAACTTTACAGCACCTCTCATATATATAGCCAGTAAATCCATTGCCTAATGTTGAAAAACTATGCATTTTATATACCAAATATAATTTTTTCAATATAATCTCTTTCCAGTAATCATAGATTAGACATTATACTGAGAAAACTTCAGATCATAATTCAGCTAATATTTGTCAGTTGACTGACATAAATTTTCATATATATATATATATATATATATATATATATATATATATATATATAATGTGTGTGTGTATATATATCTGTGTTTGTATATATGTTTGTGGGTGGATACCTATATGTGTGATATATATATATATATATATATATATAATATAAATGTTTAATGTATATGTACGTGGTGCATTCAATAAGTTTTGAGACTTTTTTGTACAGGCATTTAAAATTGTTGTAGACTCTTGAACATTCACTATGTTATTGCTATACATTTTATGAGATGACTGGCCTATTTTTATGATTTCAGGTTCAAATGAACAGCTACAGAAGGAATTGGAATACACCCTACTAAAGCCTGATTATCACAGCTGGTGAATTTCAAAAATGCAATCTGAAACATTAGAAGAATGATATGCAATAAAATTGTGTTTTAAACTTGGAAAAAATGCGCCACAGAAACGTATGGAATACTTCAGACTGCTTTTCGATCATGTTGCATGAATCGAGCATCAGTTTTTGAGTAGCATAAGAGATTCAAGGAAGGCAGGGAATCTGTGAGGGATGATGAGAGGTGTGGGAGGAGTAAGCAAGTCAATAGACCACAGTTGATTGGCCAAAGGGTTATGGTTAGGGTTACTATGTTGAGGTTTTAAGGGAGTTCAGCAAGAGATTCTGTCGGAAGAGGTCAGCACTCTTCAAATCAGCTCAGTGGCATTTCTACCAGGAAAATGCACCAGTCTACAACTCCATCCTTGTCACAGACTATTTGACCAAGATGAGCATCAAGACAGTTCCTCAGCCTCCCTAGAGTTGAGACCTTGTTCCCTGTGACTTTTGCGTATTCCCTAAGCTCAGAGGCTGTCATTATGAGACAATTGAGGAGATGAAAGAGACTGTGAGGAAGGTCATTGACACGCTCATGCAAGAGGACTTCCATGGGTCCTTCGAGAAGTTGTTGGAACGGTACAACAAGTGCATTGCAGCCGGAGGAGATTACTTCGAAGGGAACTTGAGTTTCATGAGTGTATTATCAATAAAAGTGCTCATACGAAAAAAGTCTGGAAACTTATCATATGCACCTCATATATATGTGTGTGTGTGCATTTGTGTATTTCTATGCGTGTCTATATACATATTCATATTATACATACATGTAATATATATATATATATATACATACTATTTCACTTTAGCATACATATTTTATATATACTTGATGATCTTGGTAAAAAAAGAAAAGGCAAAGAAGAATAAAGCAAAAAGACTACAGAAAGGCAGAGATGAAGACATCCTTCAATTTGTTACTGATAATATAAATGCATACATAATCATCAGCATTAAAGGCTATCAAATGATCTAAGAATGATTATGCCCCCTTACAAGGCCACGTCATTGATCTGCACTTTTTGGAACTTTTCAACCAATCCTTTCCAAGACATTTTTATCAATTAGAATCAACAAATGCAGCAGCCTGTATATGTAAAATGAAAATGACTCTATCAAATTATGGGATAAAAGGCATTGTCAAACTCTTAATAACTTACAAAGGAATTCACTGGCTGATTTAAAACTTATGAAAAAATGAGTTGAATCATTTATAGATAGTTGTTGAACTAAATCAACTTTGGCACAAGATCACGTAAGTGGAATTAAAGGGAGGGGTGATTTTACTTTCAAATGCTTATGAGATCAGCTGGCTAAATTTTATAACACCACAAATGCCTTTGAAGCTATCTGTATTCAGTACAGTTTTTCTTGTGTTTCATTGACTTAAATTTCTAAAAACCATAATAACAACAATACATCTCATTTAAAAGATGACTTTATAAAGGTAGATTTGGTTAGGTTATGTTTAATGGCATATCAACACTTGTGAGTTATTTAATGCCAAACCCTGTTTATACATATATATCATATGATTTATAAGTGAATAGTTTGTAAGTAACATTTTTAAACATGCCTAATCTCATTTGATTGCACACAGTTAAATGGTTTCAAGTATTGTAGATGATTGAATAGTTCTATTTAACTCATAAATAGGACATGAACAAGTACTACCATTCTGAGTCAGAGTGGACCTGAGAATAATGGTAATGAAGGGGTACTCCACATTCCCTAATACTTTAGAACTGGAGCCTCCCCATTAGATGCAGTTTAGAGTCATAACAGGACATTCATTGGGATGGATCTTGCTCTTCTGCAGAGAGGCAGTCAGTATATCCAACAGCAGCAGCAGCTGACTGGGCTCTGTAAAGGTAGATAATGTCTTCTTCTTAAAAAGATTCTTATCAGCACCTTTACACACTCTCTTTCTCTTATATTGCACAAACTCAACTCTGTCCCATCAGTGGGGCTTAAAACTATTCTGGGTCTATCCCCTATACAGTGGTTGGACCCCACAAAAGAATGGTACCTTGGGTATAACATTAAACTGAATCTGAAGTTTATGCTCCAGTTTTGGAGACCTGGGGAATGTGGAGATCAAATAGATTAGTTTTAAACTTATTTGTATTCACTTGAACTGAGTACAAAAAACCCTCTTAAACAAATACAGAAAAAATGTAAATATGAATAGAAAATGAACACAATTTTCTAACCTTTGGAATAAAATAATCTATAGGTAAATATATCATTAAAATCAAACAGTTCTTGAGATCTGGGGAGTGTGGAGTACCCATTTCATTGCCATTATTTCCAGATCCACTTTGACCCGAAGTGATAGTAACTGTTAGGGTCTCATCTATTGGTCAAATAAATCTTTGAAAATTATTTATATTTGATAGTGCAAGAAAACCCTCTCAAGAAACAGGTAGATATTGAATATTCAATGAATGTGATTCCCTAACCTCTAGGCATAAAAAAACTCTAAGTATGATTGTGTCTGCTGATAATTTGAATTAATGTAATATTATAATTTATATAGAAAAAGTTGAAAATTGTGAAATTTTCCAAGCTTATTTTTCCAAAATTTTTCTGTTTGATGAAAATTGAATTGTGTAGATATATAACTAGACAGAAAATTTCTGTATACCTTTCAAAAATGTAATAATGCCTGTGAGAATTTTTGAAGAAACATGTCTTTAGAATATGAAGCCAGAAAATAAGTTTGTCTACACAACAAAAATAATTAATTTTTTACCCCTCACATATGTTATGACTACTTGGCTTTTTAACAGCAAAACCATTAAATATCATAAATCAAAGGAAAACTGCAAAAGCAGGGTTTTGTTGAAAGTAATCCAAAGGATTAAGAAATAATCTGTTATATTATTAGCAATACCACTGGCATACCATTAGCAATACCACAAGCAAAGTGGAGGTACATAATGTAATGGTCATTGTTGTAGGAAATGGAATTGGCAAACTGAATTCAAATTTTGGATAAAGTTGCTAGCATTTCACTTTGTGCTAATGCCCTTGAGAAAGGCATAAATCCATCTCTTCTTCCTTCAGTTATTAGTTAATAATAGGGCAGACTTGATTCTTTACCTTTGGTAGAGCAACTGGTCTTGGAGAAGGAAAATTTTAAATTCAAATCAACACTACTCAGCTTAAAAATTAACTTTGTACTTCCTCCTACCTTTGACAAAATGGATGGGTAAGTACTGGACTAAGACTTGAGTTTCATACACTCTAAATCTACTTGATGTAAATTTTTATATAGTAGTATTCATAATAGTTTGAGTGTTCACCAATAGTCTGGGATACCAGGTTTCAATCCCAGGTCGCATCATACCAAAGATTTAAAAAATGGTGCTTGATGCCTCCTTGCTTAACACTCAGCATTTTAAGGTAGGGATCAAGGGTAAGTAGAGCAATCCAGGGAAAGGAGTAGCACCTTCCCCTACACCTTGGTGTAGTAGCTATTGAAAAGGGAGCCTTTGGGCTGCCTTTAACTATGGTTAGCCAACTTACTTATTCATAATAAATATATGAAACCTGGCCTTCTGTGACCCCCGAGCAGTACCAACTTTTGGTAAATACATAGATACATAATACCCATAAAAAATATGCATCAGTACTTCTGTTTAGTATTAGAGCATCTGTGCACTGACTCATGTTACTCTTTGGCATTCTGCTTGGATCAGCGTGTAGCTACTTCGTACCTTTTTCGCTCCAGTCTCATTGTTTGGGATGTGGCAAAAACATGATGAAAGCACTCCAACCTTACAGCAGTACTTTTCTATTGTTCAATGGAAGGTATAGTCATAGAGTGTTGGATTTTTGACATTAGTTGCAAAGACATAGCAATGTTTGCCCAAGTTCACATGACTTTCCAGCAAGTTAGTTTATGACATAAGGTTGTTTTATAGTAGGGAGCCATGCATGAAACTCATTCATGGCTAATCCAAAAAATGCTTGGTCCCATGAGCATTCCTCTTTTGGGGCACCTCGGGTGTCAATTCTACTACATGTATACATATGTTATATAGTCACAGATGCAGATTCACATCTACATACATGCACATATATATGTAGAATAATTCACAGCGACACAACGATAAAGACAGATGCATGAAGGATAACGCAGGAATGAAGGACGCATGATAAAGACGCAGGAAGGAAGACACAAGAAGACTTCTTTAGAAAAATATTCACCTCTCACTTTATTGCAAGGGTTCGAAAGGGTTGTTGAAGGGTTTGCATGTGAGAGGGTGCTAGAGACCGAACATAAACTTCATATTTTGACCCCACTGTTATGACCGTCACGTTGTGTCTTTCTTGTTCTTCTAATGCTGGGGTCTACTCCATCGGGGGTTTTCCGAGGGCCCCCTCGGTCGGGTGTGGCTTTCCCTACCACATCTGGTCTCTAGGTGTCTGGTATTCTACTGGCAACTCCTCTGGGACCCAAACTCAACTGAGTTAAATAATAACTCAACGCCCACACGATCGCCCACTGGATCTTTGAAATCGAATGTTTAATCGTCATCAAGCGGAAATAACTGTCATGCAGTTCAGAGGTTACTCTCTTCCGGTGCATCACTGTAGTGGCACAATGGGACCTTCACCTTGTCCCATATCATAAGCCTTAATCCGCCCACATGATCTCTTTCGATTACTGGCCATTGAAATGTGTCACTTCCTTCCGGTGTATCACCTTGGAACAGTATTTTTGGGCCGGGTCGAAGTGCAAAATATAACACATACATTATCTCACATTAAAGTGACCTTGTACCAAATTTGCTTTTATGATGGTAATTTTACTTATGCACAATATATATATATATATATATATATATATATATATATATATAATAAGAGTGTTGGTTGTCACTAAATCACTTTGTGGGTATGTGTCGAACCAAGTGCAATATAATATGGAGAGTGCTCAATATCTTGGATAGAGCTATTATATGATAATAATAAATAAATATATACTAGATATATATATATATATGTTTAATCCATGGAAAATAGTCTGCAACCCTGGGTTTCATGAAGTTTTTTGCAAAACAACAATCATCAGGCAGTTAAGAAAATGGAATGAATTGGAAATCAAAAATATGACAAAATACAGACGTTAGGATTCATTCCATCTTCTTAACTGCCTGATGATTGTTGTTTTGCAAAAAACTTCATGAAACCCAGGGTTGCAGACTATTTTCCATGGATTAAATATATATATATCTAGTATATATATATATATATATATGTATATATATACATAGTCATTCACAGACAGACTATTTTGTTGTATCACAATCCTTCAGTGTGGCTAGACACATAGGACACTGAAGCTGGGATTGAAACCTGCCTAACTTTATGTTAGATTTAGTATCCTACTGCTTAACCAGAAAGTGAACCATGTCAGCTCAGGAATTATAAGGCATTATGTAGTAGCTTTTGTTTATTTACATTTTTGACGTACCTAATACCAGAGTGCTCAATTCATTTGAAGAGCTTTGCATTATGCAAATGGCAGCTGTTAATTCAATGAAGGAGTATTCCACTCTCTCATGGGCTCCAGAACCAGAGTCTCACCATAAGATGCAGTTTAGTATCATACTCAGGACACCCCTTTCTTACTCCTCTGCAGGGGATACAGTCAGCAAACTCTAAGGTGCTATATATATATATATATATATATATATTGTCATCCACAGACTGACTGTTTTGTTGTATCACAACTCTTCAGTGTGGCTAGACACGTAGGATGCTTGAAGCTGGGATCGAAACCTGCCCAACTTTACGTTAGACTTAGTATCATACTGCTCAGCTAACAAGCGCTCCACATCAGCTTGGGAATTATAATTTGTTTACATTTTTATACCTTACCAGATACCAGAGTGCTCAATATATATATATATATATTGGGAGAGAGAGAGGAGGGGCTTGTGATGTAATGGTTATCATCATATGAAATTGAAATGGCAACATGAGTTCAAATCCTGGACAAGGCTGTTTGCATTTCACATACAGTTAATACCCTTGGGAAAGGTATTCCCCTTCCAGATAAGGATAAATAGTAGGGCAGACTAGGCTCTTTAACATTGGTTTGGCAATCAGTGTGAGAGAACAAAAACAAAGAATTCAAACCAGTTAAAATCTACTTGAAAATTAACCTTGAGTAGCATCCAGCACATGATGGAGGGGTTCATAAATATATTTATAGATTTAGGGATAGATAAATTTATATATATTTATATATAGGTATGTCTAGTGAGTTTGAGTCTCTATGGTTGCCCCATATATATGTCCGTATGCCACAACTAAGCAAAGCTTATTAAATAACACACACACACACACACACACACACACACACACACACATATATATATATATATATATATATATATATATATATATACATATATAAATTTATTTTATATGTTTCTATCTATTTTACATTAAATATATTTATTTATTTCACATTATATGAATATATGTATTTTCATTTTACACACACACACACACACACACACACACACACACACACACACACACACACACACACACACACACACACACACACAGAGTATTGAAATGAAACAAATTAATAGTAGTAATTTTATCTTGCCATTTCCTCTTGAAAATTTGAGAGGATATTAATCAAAACGATATTTATACATTTTATCATTCCATAATTTTTCCACAGTTATAATTGCTTTGATTTCAAATAATAACAAAGCATTATTGTAACTATTACTTTACAACATCATGATTATTATGCTATATTTTAATAATGATTATTATTATTTCCTATCTTATTTGAACATTTGATTAATTTCTGCTCTCATAATAAAATAGGAGGAAAAGGAAAAAACCAAAAATGATGGATGAAAACTCTGAGATAGAAAAGAATTTTAAAGGTTAAAGAAGATGGGTCAAAGATATTCATAATTGAGGTGTTGCAGCAGACATGTTTTTTTTCTCTCTCTCTTGAGTGTACAATTCATTTTGCACACCAGGCATAGATGTACTCACTTTGCCTTACATGCTAAGTTATCGTCTCTTCTACAATAACTTAACGAAATTATGGGTTTTATATGTTCCAGTAGGGATGAGGAGAACTTGGTTGATATATCAGAATTTTCAGTTTTCTAAACAAATTTGTCTTTATAAGCTTCACCCAGCAAATATTTAAGATGAATTTCTTGATAGTTAGTTTTCAGCTTTAAAAGTATAAAATGTTATCAAGTGCAAAGTTTTAAAAAATATGTGCAACAAGACAAGGGTATGAATGGAAAGTGGAAGGAAGAAAAGATGAAGGTGAAAGCCATGAAAATAAGGAAAGTAGGAGGAAGAGTCAATGAAGTGAAAATAGAAATTAGAACAAAAATCAATCAATAGAAACTCATGAAGGAGTTTAAAAATATAAAAAAGAGGAACAATGAATTCAAACATGAAAGAAAATTATTTGTTTAGTTGGTTTGAAAAGGTTGTCTACATCCCATCAAATAAAACCTTTTCTTTTTGTCTATTTTTATTTTTTCAGCTCTCTTTTTGGACATTTTTTCCCTTTTTTATTCTTTGTTTTTATTTAAGTAATATTTACCTTGACTGCTTAAAACAAAAGTAAGACCTTGAGTTCTGGAGCAGGAAAAGCAAGACGGGTATCATTACTTGCACAAATGCACATAGATATGTACGTGTAAGTGTGTGTCTTTCCTTATTTTATTAAATAGTTCTTGTAACTGGTAACCAAAACATAAGAATCAGGCTGAATGGAGGCATCCAATGGTCTGGGAATTATTACATGATATATTTCACTTTTTATTTAGATCTCTGACCAATTAAATCTAGTCGTTAACGTCTTAAGTCATCCTGATCTTCACCTTGTAAAAAACCATTTAATATCGTTGTCTTATACTAGTCACAGTTCTTGATTGTGGCCTTGTTGGGGTTATGAAGTTTTTTCTGTTGGTTTCAATGGTGTTGGCTCACTAGCAGCCGACATGATGTTAGACTACTCAACCTAATCAGCCATGTGTTTGCAGCTAGCGGCAGCATGAAAGACTTGTCTTTTCTATGCTCCAATGAAGGTTGAAGTGAGAGCAAATTCCTCTTTTGCACAGCGACGGTCCTTTTTTGAGGCATGCATCATTCCAACTTCCTGTCAGGGTCTTCAAGAAACTTCTGCACTCCATGAACTTATTTTCTTTATTTTCTTTTTCTAATCACTACATACGTCCTTGCCCAGATAGCGGAGCTATTTTAGGGATATGATAGAAGGGAGCAGAAAAAGGGTCTCTAATACGGTGTATATGTGTGTGTGTGTGTGTGTGTGAGAGAGAGAGAGAGAGAGAGAGAGAGAGTTGTTTGCCATGTTGTTTTTTTCAAAAGAAAATGAAACAAACTTACAGTCATATAATTCAGTCAAGATGTTTGTAACTGTGTATAGGAACTGCAAGTCTAAGACACTATATACAACTACGTCAGGTTTACAGTTGAAATAAGTTGAAGCATGTCATGGGTGAGTGAATTCATGTTTGCTATGTTTCGTATTGGAACAGTTACTCTTGAATTAGCAGATTGTTTTTTTTTTTGGTTCTGTTGGATTTCTTTATTGTTCTTATTTATTTATTTTTCTAATGTATCCAGTTTTTTTTTTATAAAGACTGAGTTGACTTTAAGTGTCCTTATTTTTAGGAGGGTTATTAATCAAACTCTTTTATCTACTTGTCAATTTTTTTATTATGTAGTTTATGCTTCTTGAACTTATTTCATTTTATTCATTTTCTTTTTCTTTCCCTAATCACTACAGCCTTGGTTCCGTGACTACAACATGTGTTTCCAGCTAGTTGGTTCATCAACTCCCTTTATCATATTTACCAACCCCTCCGCTCGGGCATATGACACAACGTCAATTTTTTAAGCGGAGTTTAACAGGTTTGAATTCAGAGTTTTCCTTCTCCTAGACTAGGAAAAAGGCTGAAGAACCTAGTCTGCCCTACTATCTACCCATAGCTGGATGGAGAATAATTGGATTCATACCTTTCCCAAGGGTATTAGTGCTATGTGAAATGCAATCAGTCTCGTCTAGGATTTGAACTCGTGTTACCGTGTCCATTTCCAACGACTATAACCATTACATCACAGGCACCTCCCTTTATGCCCACGTTGTGTTTGAAAGATCCGCAGATGGGAGATGAGACAATCTATTGGGGACTTCTGACAGTTGGGGTGGTTCGTTGGAACAAGTTGCCAGGGTGTTGGCAATTCAAAGTCAAGAAAAACTCTCCGTTACCAATTAACAACTATTGAGTGAAACACAATGGAGTAACGATAATATATATATATATATATATATATATATATATATATATATATATATTTGTAAATTTCACTTTTTGTTGCATTTGAGAGACAGGCAAATGAGGTACGAGGTGCATACGATAAGTTTCCAGACTTTTTTCATATGGACACTTTTATTGATAGTACACGCATGAAACTCTAGTCTCCTTCGAAGTAATCTCCCCCGGCTGCAATGCACTTGTTGTACCGTTCCAAAAACTTATGGAAGGCCCCATGGGAGTCCTCTTGTGTGAGCGTGTCAATGACCTTCGTCACAGCCTCTTTCATCTCCTCAATTGTCTCATAATGACAGCCTCTGAGCTTAGGGAATACGCAAAAGTCACAGGGAACAAGGTCTCAACTCTAGGGAGGCTGAGGAACTGTCTTGATGCTCATCTTGGTCAAATAGTCTGTGACAAGGATGGAGTTTTGGACTGGTGTATTGTCCTGGTGGAAATGCCACTGAGCCGATTTGAAGAGTGCTGGCCTCTTCCCTAGGAATCTCTTGCTGAACTCCCTTAAAACCTCAACATAGTAACCTAACCCTAACCTTTTGGCCAATCAACTGTAATCTATTGATTTCCTTACTCCTGCCACACCTCTAATTATTCCTCACAGACTCCGTTTTTTCCTTGAATCTCTTATGCCACTCAAAAACTCATGCTCGATTCATGCAAGATGATCGAAAAGCAGTCTGAGGCATTCCCTACGTTTCTGTGGCATTTTTTCCACGTTTAAAACAGAATTTTATTGCATATCGTTCTTCTAAAGTGTCAGATTGCCTTTTTGAACTTCACCAGCTGTAACAATCAGGATTTAGTAGGGTGTATTTCAATTCCTGCTGTAGCTGTTGATTTGAATCTGAAATCATAAGAATTGGTCAGTCATCTCATGAGATGTATAGCAATAACATAGTGAATGTTCAAGAGTCTACGACAATTTTAAATGTCCATACGAAAAAAAGTCTGGAAACTTATTGTATGCACCTCGTATTTGGCTGGTGAAATCTTTCTTTCTTAATTTTTTGAAGAGGGAGGCTTTTGCTGGACGGGTTTTTGTTCTTGGAGAGATTTCTTATTCTCTTGTCCTCCGTATGGACACCGGATCTTTCCTCTCATCTAACTCTAAAAACTTTTACTTTTATTTAGGATTCTTTTGGGAACTAACATTACCGATTGGCTAACCAATCACAGATAATTTCGTATTCTTCCACTACTTTTTGACTGGTCAGCCAATCAAATGAGCTGATTTACATATGTAGGAAAATATCCCTTCCACGTATCAGATTTTAATTGGTCATCCAGTCAAACCATAAGGGACTCGGTTGATTAAAGGTCCCAGCCAACGCCTTGTGGGGGAGGGGAGTATCTCTTTTCCCTTTAACCAAAACAAAAATCAATGATCTATCCAAAGAATTAACCTTTTAACCACAACAGGTGGCCAAGAGACGTCATGATTAAGAATAGATCAATAAAGGAAAATTACATTTTCCCATATAAAAAATGCACCATACTCTTATAGGACTTTACACTCCTATAATTTAATTTGGGTGGTATGCCACTTGTTCCCACAAAGATGGCGGACGCTCACATATTCAGTCTAGGGAAACCATTGGCCAGGAGAACCACGTGACCTGCTTAGAACTACGTCCGCGCGTAAATTTTCGTCCTGCGTTTGGAGCCTTTTACAAGACGCGTATTTTCTATAAATACGTCGTCTTCAAACACCCTTTCTCTTTTACCCAATTTCTTCGCAGCGGCAACAGACTCCCTCCAGTGTGAATCAACAGGAGTGAAAAGCAACAACATGGATGGGCCTCGCAGACATTCAAAATATTCATTGACTATGAGACTCTTTCCAGTCTCAGAGAAACTGCCTGTTTCCAACCATAAAAAGAAAGACATTTTAAACATGTAATCCCTTTGTAGTTTAGTTGTGTTAGACACATACACACTCACACATATACACACACTATTATTTTGTTAGTAGAATTTGCAATATTTTTTATGTATCAATGTAAGTTTTATTGTTGTAGAATATAAATTTGTTTTTGTTCGTCGCCTTGTTTTAAATGTTCCTTTTGTCCGCGTCGTTTCATTTGTTTCATATTTTTCACTCATTGGCTTCCTTCATTTACTACTTTATCCATGTGCCTATATTATGCCTATATTATTCCTATTCTACCTTTTTTCTAAACACTCTATATCAAACTTCATTAACATTAAATTGTGGGGAAGCATAAATACCAAAATAACATGTTCCTCCTACACTCTCCATAAGTTTTTAGCATCAGTGAATACCTCATATTATTATATGAAGATCAAAATTAAAAGTAAGCATTCAGTTATTTTCTCTTCCAAATGTTAAAATGTATGGAAACTTAATCTGATATGCAAATGCTGTTTTTAGAAAGAATCAACAATTATTTTGGTAGACTTACTTTTTTCAGCGAGTACTTTTTATCATTTAGAACTTCATCAACCCGAAAAGGCAACGGATTTTGAGCAATAATGTCGAAGGAAAGTTATAAGATTTCATATAAAGCTCTGCATTAGTTTTTTAGTCATTGAGAATTGAACATTCACGACTGAATTCGTACTAATGACTCAAAGTATTTTTATGTTTCTTCTTGAGCTGCTAATAAAATGATTTGGCCTGTTTATCTTGAGGATAATACTCATTTTCTATCTGGTTCGTTATTCTTTGTTTGAATTCAATAAGTTGAGTGAGTGTGATCGAAAAATTGTTATTCAAGAAAATGCGTCTCGTGCTTTTTGATTTTTGCACATAATGCAGTAAATTGCTCCCGAAATTGGAGATATTCCAAGACGCAAAAAATACTTTTCAGATGAATTAGATTCAATGCTTAAAATCTTAGCCAATAAAAAGATTTTCAGAAAAAGTAAGTTGTTGGGATTAACAAAGAAGTGGAATTTTGTTAATAATATTAATATAGAATAATTTAGGTTCTATCAACGATTACTTACTTCAAACTCAACGATACTTCCTTTAAAGTCATCGGATGCACAGAAAGAAAACACCAAATCTTTTTCATTGACAAAGATATAGAAATAAGATTATCTAGAATAGAAAATAAGAGAATAAAACTTTTCTGAATAATATCTTTTACAATGAGCTATCAGTTACTTGAAAGAAACTAAAAGCAATTAAGGCTCATATCCAAAAGAGTCTCAGGAAAATGTAAACTTAGTGAGAAACCAGACCAGCTGAAATCCAACGACGTATGGTTTTATGTAATTTGTAAACCTTTTAAAATCTCTGTTGTAAGGTGCACAGTCACAAATAATCTTCTATTACTTTAGTGTGATCAAAGTAAGAGGGAGAGTCCCCTGTGGCCTAAAGGCTAAAGTGCTGGACAACGAGAGCGTAGAATGCGGGTTCGAATTGTAATCATGCTATTGTGTTCACTTTCAGACTAACTGACACCCTCAGCTCACCGAGGAACACTGATGAAAACAATAGCAGCAAGCATCACAATTGCAAAACGTTCATTTATAAGACGAAAAAAGCACAAACCGATTAAGACAAGTTAGTCAACGATCCTCAGTTAAATACAACGGTTCGTAGAAATACAAAACCATTCCATTGAACATATAAATGGAAACTAGTCCTTCATCACTTGCCCTCAATGGGAATGGAATAAAATCCTCCAGGCACACTACCCATCATTAATTGCATGCGCTCAAAGACTGCTCTTGGCAATGTTTTCGTCATGACTGACAAGCAGTGCAAAACCGAAATGTTTCTATTCTGAACTCGCTCACGACAAGAATGAAAATAAACTTCGATGTACTTTGTGCGATCATGAAACTTTTGGTTTTTTGATAAATCAATTGCCTTGCGGTTCTCTACAGATAAAACTGTTGGAAACCAATTTTAGTAAGTAAATGACGAAGCCATAAGCATTCATCAGCTGCTCCACTTCGAGCTATGTACTCTGCTTCAGTAGACGACTTTGCCACTGTTGGTTGTTGCTTGCTGCACCAAGTGACGCAACATGATCTTCTCCCTCCAACAATGAGATGTGGACTCGCAAGTATCTAAATTACTTGCATGATCCGCATCAGCATAACGACTCAATACAACTTCATTACAAGAATGGGCGCCTGTGGTGGTGTAATGGTTAGCAAGCTCCATTAGCAAACCTACACGAGTGAGTTCGAGTCTCATTGGGTGTCCCTTTCATATGGCCTTGCGCCATATCTAAGCAAAAAGCTTAGTAAATTACAACTTCATTACAAGAACAAAGGATTCCCTTCAAATATAGAAAATCCGTTTGACTCCCTACCATTACTCAACACCAGGATTTGGCATAAACCGACTCTGAATATCAACAGCAGGTGCCAAACCTGGTCGCGTTGCAGTCATAGCTAAAGTATTGGTAATTTTCCCTATTGTTATGGGGACATATCTTACCATACCCCAAAGGTGGACTCGTCCAACCTAAACATATTCGCCGAGCTTAGCTCGCTTGGGGAAGACAACTTCTCGTTTCTTACGAGACATTTGACAAGCCGAGAACGGCTAGTACTTCCTTTGTATGGCTTCCTTTTTCTGCTAATACAATAACGTTCACCTATCCCCCGTTGTTTGAGTTGTTCTTCCACCGGTCTTATCTGAAGACCACAACACCTACTAAAAGCATCTTTGTCAGTATTCAAACGGGTACAGACAGAATTGCCGCCCTTCATCCCCAAACGCGACGAAATACCCTCTAAATATTTTGGTTGACCAATCCAAAGTGTTTTTGTCTGTCACGCTTAATGGTCATTCCCAGAATGTCACCTTGATCCCACCATACGAAATCTCGAACTCAGCAAATTCATTGTCTAAATTCTTTGAAAGGAGCACATCATCGACATTATGCGCAATAATAACAAATCCATCTGAGCGTGTATAAACACAAGCATCAGCATATGTTTGTTTAAATCCCGGTTGATTCAAAAATGAATTAAAAGCAAATATTCCATAAACATGCTGCTTGCTTCAAACTATAAATGCTTTAGCACAACCTGCACACAAAGTTTAGATGAAAGTTGTCGAGGTTCTGTTGTATATTGTACTTGATTGTATTTCCTCACGTGTCAAATTACGCGTCGAGGTGAATACAGACTTGAGCATGAGGAAGGAAAGATTATATGCACATCGGGGCGTTACACGACGTGCAGGTGGTCTAGTCCATTCCATGGGCGGTGATTGGCTGCCATCCCAGGAGTGGCTATGCTCGGGTGTATATATATACTGACCTGCCCATTGACGTATTTTTGTCTGCCAGCCGGACGGCAGCCAGGCTGCCGAGTCAGTAAGTGTTGTTATTATTTTATTCTGCGCGTTAGGGCAGTGGCTTCTTCAAAAGTCAATGTATCTCTCTGGTGGCCTCATGCAAATGTTTTTGACAATAAAAGTAGTAGAACTGGTAATAGATGTCATACGAGCAATCTGACCAGTCATATTTCACTGACGGTGTCAATTGTTATTTCGATGGCCACCTCTTGGATGATAATATTTCTGCTTTCTATGTGAATCATTTTTGCCACTACGCGAACATGCATTGTCTTTATTCTGTAAACAATCGCATTTAAAATGGTGTCGAGAGCTATAAATATAACTCATTTACTCTCTTTCCAATAGTTGTTACCATAAGGGATTAATAAAAACAAAATTAAAAAATAAATTTAAATGTAGCACTTCCCTGAAGCCTCTCACAGGAAGCAAAATCTGCGCATGCCTAAAAGACATTTACTACAACCAAAAAGAAATCTGCCTTCAATTTAGCCTTCACTACGAGTACTGGAAAAACTCACTTTCACTGGGCTGCTAGCAGGTAGCGCACGTGTTCGCTAAAGTCTTGTATTTGGTGGCAAGTCACGTCTCCTGTTAGCAGCGCCCTCTTTTGAAGACACCTACAGGAAATACCACGAACTTCAACATCATAAACCCACCGAAAAGGACTCTAAGTATATTTCAAAACTTTATCTGGGAGACGCGACTATTTACACTGGTTTCAGGAAGATTTTCCACACCCACAGAATATTCGTTAAACCCTGAAATGAGTTGAAAGGTATCTTCGTTTCTTTCCCTCCTTCCTTAAATTCTCTTGCAACCTCTCACAGACAAAGAAGCGACAAGTTATTGGGGTAAAAAGAAGAACAAAGGAGTCAGATACTTAAACCCAAAACCAATGACTGACGACGACAATCCCCGAAACGAAAATAATAACCAACAAAACCTTTTTATTCCCTATTGTCACTCACATTGGATTTTGAAAAGTTGGTTTCGCTGTCTTTCCTTGTGGAATCATTGAAGGCTTATCGATCAGAGAACTGTGAAAGTAGATACTTTAATCCATCAAAATGAAGATTATCTTCATCCAGCAAGATAATCAACACCTCATATTTGTCATGAATAAGGCTTGCAAGTAAGTTGCATGCAAGCTGCTAATCAGTAATTGTATCTCTCATCTCGTTCAACTGTGATCACGTAAGGTTTTCATGTAATTTAAGTGTTCAAGCGTGTTACTTCGCAGTGGTAACGAACACTATGATAATTCTGGCGTAAAAGGGTCTGTTGATATAATGAAACATTGTTATACTGTTGACTAAGAACATCTCATGCATCTTTAGCTGATTGAGTGTGTTGAACATGAGCGTATTGTTTCTTATCAATACACTGTACGATAATGGATATAAGCAATATCACTTTCGTTATCATGCAACTCACATATCTTAATATCTTCAACAGGATAGCAGTCTCATTTATATATTTCCATAAACCAAACCATTTTAGCATAATACACAAGGCAAATTTCCAGTCCCTATAATATGAATCATTAAGCTTCCCGAGTTCAATTCTGTACTCATGAAATGCCATAATTTCACAAAATGCTGAAGAATGCCAAATCTGCAATATCACAGAGTTCGCAGAGTTTTGGTCCATAACCAGTTAATTCTTGACATATTCAGCTCACCAAGAAACACAGTCCAAAATACTTGCTGCAAGCATCACAAATGCACAGCGTCTAATTTTTAAGACGAAAAAAGCACAGACTGATTGAAATAACGATCCATTGTTGAACGCAAGAACAGTTTACAGAAATACAAAATCATCCAATTGCACATATAAATGGAGACTAGTTCTTCAACATAGGAAAGTTATGAACCCCCTTTATACACAACACAACTGTTTTTTTTTAATTGGATGACTGAACGTTGATATGCAATGAAAAACAAAGAAAAGAAACCGAAACTTTCACTGTGATCAAATGATGGGTCTAAGGGAGGATCAAAAATTGAAAGCTGTAGCTCTTAAAGGCAAAACTCTGAAAACTTAAAATATCCCGCAGTTCTTGATGCTCTGGTGACCTGCGATGAAAGCTGGATCTACTGCTATGACCAGAGACCAAGAGACAGAGTTCCCAGTGGAAGCATGCTGGCTCTCCCAGATCCAAGAAGGCCAGACAGAGCAAATCCACCCACAAACTTTTGATGATCCCTTTTTTTCACAGCACTGGCATGATCTACATGCACTGGGTTCCCACTGGACAGACAGTCAACAAGGAATTCTATGTTGAGGTTTTAAGGTAGTTCAGAAAGAGATTCCGTCGGAAAAGGCCAGCACTCTTCAAATCGGGTCAGTGGCATTTCCACCAGGATAATGCACCAATCCACAACTCCATCCTTGTCACAGAGTATTTGAGCAAGATGGGCATCAAGTCAGTTCCTCAGCCTCCCTATAGTCTAGACCTTGCTCCCAGTGACTTTTAGTTATTCCCTAAGCTCAAGGAAAACTTTAGAGGCTGTCGTTATGAGACAATTGAGGAGATGAAAGAGGCTGTGACGAAGGTCATTGACACGCTCTGACAAGAGGACTTTCATGGGGCCTTCCAGAAGTTGTTGGAGCAGTACGACAAGTGCATTGCAGCCGGAGATTACATCGAAGGGGACAATAGTTTCATGTGCGTACTCTCAATAAAAGTGCCCATACGAAAAAGCTGGAAACTTATTTAATGAAACTTGTCCAATAAAGCGGAACTTACCAGCAAAATATAAGCGAGAGTTTTCCTAATTCAAGATTTGTCGATCATTTGAAAATGCATTGACCCACCCCAAACCATAAATGACACCAAATGTATTGAATGCATTATGAGTTTACAAAACACAGCAAAGCCGAAGACGTCATATGAAAATACAGAGGGAGAAACAACATTTTGCTTCCAACTTTCATTATTGCTCAATTTTTCTAAATTTTAGAGTAACATAACAGTACACAACTACACAAATTTACGCATTTGACATTTCACATCCTAGCAGTGGTTTTGCTTGAGTGTGAGTTGATAGACATGATATATATTATGTATGTATCCATATATATATTTATACATGTGTATATGCGTATATATATATATATGTATATATATATACGTGGTGCATACGATAAGTTTCCAGACTTATGGTAAGGCTCCAGTTTTGAAAGTCTAGGGATTATGGAGTACTCCTTCATTACCATTACTCCTGGGTTCACTCTGAGATGGAGTGTAAGAACCAGTTTGGGTCCCATTTATGGGTCAAATAAATCTCTTTAAAAACTATTTGTTCTTGATATGTCCAAAAGCAAAAATAAAAACAAACTCTTAATAAGCAATGACAAAAACTGTAGGTAGAAATGTACAATGAATACAATTCCCAAATCCTTAGGCATAAAATAACCCTTGGTAGGTTGATACGCTATTAAAATCAACCAACCAATCATAAAATGCGTTATTTTTTAAATTTTTTCTATCTAGTGGTCAATATTTACTTTTTACTATGGCTGAAAACCCTCAGCTTGATCAACAACATAAAGGAATTTCTTCAGATAAAAAAATGACAGAATATACAAGAGGTAACTGGTCAGGTGAAGGCTTAATGCTATGTGTGTTCATCCTATCTGTCTTTTACAAAGTCCACAGCAGAACTCAGGTCCCTCTTAACGTCTGTAAATCTTAGGGAGTATATAGTTATCCAACCTCCCCCCTACAGGCAGGATGCAATACTGTCTATCTTTAAGTAGAGTACATAAGAAGTTTGAATTCGGATTTTTGATTCTCCTAGACTGGTTACCTAATCAAGGCAAAAGAACTTTGTCTGCTTAACTATTTATCTATTGCTTAGGGGAGGAGAGATAGATTCATGCCTTTCCGAAGGATATTAGCACAAAGAGAAATGCAGACAGCTCCATCCAGGTTTTGAACTTGGGTCATTGAGTCCATTTTTCATGATTGGAACTGTTATGCCATGTGCCTCCTTGGGGAAGTAATAGGTTTTATCTTATCTTGGCTCCTGGTGTATTAGTAGGAAGTGTAAATTTCAAATTGTCCTTTTTCTAGGTCTAGTTGTCTGAACAAAGCTTAACTGTCCCTGAGAAGAATTTGAACTTACTAATTCTATTTTTGTTGGTCATAACCATTATAGCCAGTGCATATCCATATACGAGGATCATTAAATAAGTTTCCAGACTTTTTTCGTAAGGGCACTTTTATTGATAGTACACGCATGAAACTCTAGTCCCTTTCGAAGTAATTTCCTGTGGCTGCAATGCACGTGTTGTACAGTTCCAAAATCTTCTGGAAGGACCCATGGAAGTCCTCTTGTGTGAACGTGTCAATGACCTTCGTCACAGCCTCTTTCATCTCCTCAATTGTCTGATAACGACAGCCTCTGAGCTTAGGGAATAACTAAAAGTCACAGGGAGCAAGGTCTGGACTAAAGGGAGGCTGGGGAACTAACTTGATGCCCATCTTTGTCAAATAGTCTGTGACAAGGATGGAGTTGTAGACTGGTGCATTTTCCAGGTGGAAATACCATCGAGCCGATTTGAAGAGTGCTGGCCGCTTCCGACGGAATCTCTTGCTGAACTCCCTTAAAACCTCAACATAGTAACCCTAAGCCTTACCCTTTGGCCAATCAACTGTGGTCTATTGACTTGCTTAGTCCTCCTACACCTCTCATCATCCCTCATAGACTCCGTGCCTTCCTTGAATCTCTTATGCCACTCATAAACTGATGCTCGATTCATGCAACATGATCGAAAAGCAATCTGAGGCATTCCATACGTTTCTGTGGCAGATTTGCCAAGTTTAAAACAGAATTTTATTGCATATCGTTCTTCTAAAGTGTCAGATTGCTTTTTCGAAATTCACCAGCTGTGACAATCAGGCTTTAGTACTGTGTATTCCAATTCCTTCTGTAGCTGTTCATTTGAACCTGAAATCATAAGAATTGGTCAGTCATCTCATAAGATGTATAGCAATAACACAGTGAATGTTCAAGAGTCTATGACAATTTTAAATGCCCATACGAAAAAAGTCTGGAAACTTATCGTATGCACCTCGTATATATATATCCATGTGTTTGTATGCATATATATGTATGCATATGTATATGTATGTATGAAGAAAAGCCTGACGAAGCCTGCCTGTTGTGTATTCATCAATCTATAGTTGGTTGTGTTTAACGGCATATCAACCCTTGTAGGTTATTTAATGCTAAATCCTGTTTATATATATATATATATATATTAAATATATATTATTTGTAAACTAATAGTCTGAGTAGAATATCGGTTGTCGAAGTATATGGAAAAAGTTCGGCTGAGATAATTCCATCTTGTTCCTACATCTCCCTCCCTCAATCCCGCATGCAGGCAAGGCCCTATGAGGACCAGACAGTTCTTTAAGGCCAACAATGTTATGCAAGGGTAGTCGGGATTGCATGGGTGTCATTACTGACAGAATTAGGAGAATCGGAATGTGTGACTGGAACATTACAGGCAGAGCTACCGTATCACCCTTCTGAAGAGGGCAAAGGTAATGGGTATATCTGTTATCCTCTTTGCGGTTTTTACTGCAAGTTCTACCCTGCGGTTAGATTGGAGATCTGCTACTGAGGACAGTTCGTGCTTCACACACCATGTTTTAAAAACTGCTGAAATTGGCTGGATGGGAAAGGTGTTCCACAGTTGCTACTAAGTTCCACTGAGGTACCATGCGTATAGATAAGTACCTGAAAAATGATATCAATTTGGAGTTAGTAGCCTGACTTGATTTTAGATGGTACATAAGTCAACTGGTGAGTCTATCTGTGCAAACGAGGTATGTAAAGTGTTCGACGTAGAAGTGGTATATTACTATCTGTTGGAAGGGCCAATCTTGGGATGGGTTAATAGTAATCGAATCTCAGAGTTGACTCGAAGCAATGCCCGAGCGCGTTATGCAATTAGCTCTAATATTTCGTATGGATGCATTCATACCAAGCCAATCATTGGCACAGACCTTTATGCTATACATTCTTTGGTTGGCTGAATGCGTGAGATTCGGGCGCTGCAATTCTCCCATCCATTAGTGCTGAGGCGGTACTATACTTCCCAGAAATCTCAGATCTCATTTTTTATCGGGGAACTTCAGTTGAGAAATTCGTGTTGTATAATAGGGTTGTATAATTTTGATGATTTCAGCCAGATGCGCGAATGAGGTCAGCTGATGTGACAGTTTCATTATCACCATAACCTGTTATTGATTGAAGTGTTGCTAATTCTTCAATAGAATCTATATCTTGATTCTTGAGAGGAAGGGATGTATGGGAAATAGGCGAAGAAGGGCTTTCATCATACCAACTGGACTACGAGAAATAACGTCAGAACCTAGGTGCCATTTACCTGGGCAATACTGGATAAATAAAGAAATATTTGCGTGATATTTCTTTGAGCTTAAAGAGGCATGGATTGTGTATTTTACTAAGGTTTCTCAGCAAATTCTCCCGTTAGTGGTTGATGATCTGTTACCATTATTATGTTAGGGTAACCAATAATAAACATGTGACGTTTTTCTAATTCCCAGGTGATCACAGCTGTTTCCCCTTCAATGTGTGTATACCGGCGTTCAGCATCGGTACAAAATCAAGTGCCCCAAGTGCCCGCAAATACGATGCGCCAGGAACAAGAGGGAATTATTGCCCTTGTTCGAGATTGTATAAATACAGAACCAGCTGTATTCTAGTAAAAATACGTATAAGGCCGTTAAACCTCACTATAAGTCAACCACCAATACTACACAATTGCGCTGACGAAACTGTCGAAAATTCTATTATCAAAATCAACCCTGATTTTTTCCACACCGATCCCAGTAAACTACTTGACATTCTTGAAGTCTTGAAAACGCAGAAATCGAATCTCATGGTGCATAGGATTTCGTTTTCTTGTGACGCGAAAACGAGTTAATTCAAATTATAATTTCATATCTCAGGCGTAGCGGGAATTCGGGTGTCAACATATCGCCGATAAAAACAATGAACAACAATGGTTCATGTCCTATTACTACTTGGAACTATGACGACAACATTACCGGAATGTAACCCCACCGTAATTGGTGCGAAAGTTGTGGTAGTTACAGTTCAGTCTTCGACTGGGTGAAATTGATCTTAGTAATCGCTAACAAAAATAGTGTTTTCACAAGGTCACGTTCTCCCACCAGCAAGAAAAATGTCTTAACTCCATCAGTCTTTCTCAGTACAAGGCATTTTTTTATGCTTGGTCGGAACACCCGCTTCAAAAAAATTTGCATATGTCACTATCACAAATTCTCCTCGCTCGAGACTGCGTCAAGGACAGATTCGAAGCCGAATGGCTTCCGGTTTCGGCTGGGCCACGTGCAAGCGGGCGGTGATGTCAACTAACAATCATTGCATAGCACTAACTCTCGAGTCTAGTTCAAGCGATGAGCAAGCATATGTACCGGACTCACGTTATATATCGAGTGAGTCCAAGTCCAGTAGTAAGCTCATGAGGCTCACATTGCACTAAGTGAGCCGATCAGCAGCATAGATCAGCAGGGTTCGAGTCTCGGCTCGTTCCCGACCTCCCCCTCTCTTTATCCCCACTTTAATCGGCCTTCGGGCTTTTGACCTTGTGTCAAGTCGTGTCTGGTGGGAGGCAGCGACAAATATCTGGCTCACATTGCACTAAGTTGACTAATGACCAGCATAGTTCAGCAGGGCTCGAGCTTCGGCTTGTGCCCGACATTCCCCTCTCCTAATCCCCACTATAATCAACCTTCGGGTCGTTGACTTTGTGTCAAGTCATGTCTGGTGAGAGGCAGAGACAAATATCGCTCGAGACCGCGTTTTAGTTTAAATTGAGGTGTTAAGGCGGCCATGTTTCTTTGTTCTCTCTCTCTCTCTTTCTATCTCTCTCTCTCTCTCTGGCGTACCACTCATTTTGAATGCTAGGCATAAACATGATCGCTTTGACAGACGGGGTAAGTTGTCTTCTCTTCTACAGCTACGAACAACCGGCAATGATTATGCATAACATTGGGTTAAACGGAACCACTTTGCAAAAGTCTGCCGATCAGAAGTTATGAATCAACAAAATACCATACGGAGCATCGATGACGAAGAGCGGTATTTGTTTCTGCCTCCCACCAAACAGGACTTGACACAAGGTCAATGACCCAAAGGTCGGCTCAAAGTAGGGATTAGAGGAGGGGAAGGTCGGGCTTGAGTCGAAGCTCAAACCCTGCTGAACTTTGCTGGTCATCGGCTCACTTAGTGCAATGTAAGCCTGATGAGCATAGCTGGACATGGACCGAAACATGGGTCCAGGCACAGATGCCTGATCGTAGCTTGAACTGGACAACGAAGTCCAGTGCTATTCTTGCTCGTCAATGACCGCCTTCGCTGCTAAAAGGACGAGAAGCGATCATCGAGGACAAAGAAGCCAATTTTGAACATATAACATTTAAACCAGAAACTGATACTTATGCGTCAAACAATAGTAACTGTTACGAAGAAGTGGAAGCAACATTAATTTTATTCTCTCCACACCCAGATCCAAGATAAGCCAAAGACATTCCCAATGCCTGCAAAACCAGGTTCGGGATTTATCCTGATAGTGGTGTCAAAACACCAACAAAACATGTTATTCTCAGAGAGGAATTTAATCTGATAAAAAAAGTGTGTGCCGTGTGTGTGTGTGTGTGTGTGTGTGGGTCTCCTTAATGTGTCAGGGCTGGCTGCTTATATTCCCAGTGCAGAAAAGATCGACAAAATAAGCATTACGTATATGTAACAAGACAGGAAAATTATACTTTAGCAAGACAGTCTGCATTAACGTGAACATACTTCTCCCATGCTTTCCCAAACCCATGACGTTGTCGCCCTCCTGTTTAACTAATTCGGTGTTGGCCTGATATTTTTCTTTTCAAATACACAGTATCACACATTAAACCTTCTAGCCCTTTAAACCGGGTGAAACACAGCAACTGGTTAATTACTTTAAAACCCTACTCTTTCCAGCATGAAAACATAGATAAACTCCAGGGTAGGTTGTTAGATCAATTTGCCATAACCGTTTTTAACAATTGTGGAAAATTTCTCGCTGTCTTGTCGTCCAACCCACATTCATCTAAAAAAAGGATCAATTCCTAAAGCTAGACATGCAAAGTAAAAATTGCGGATGATGGTTTGCTCTTCGACCACTGCATAGAGGATGCATTCAATCACACATCTGAATGCCAATTATGCTGCACAAAAAAAAAAAAAAAAAAATTGAATCGTTGTCAACAAAAAAATACGAATTAGACCGTTGAATTGACTTATATCACTCGGACTTTACCCATATATTTCGACCATTAATATTCTTCATGGCACTGCAGATAGAATCCCACCCAGGAGAGTGAGAGAATATTTTTTATTGAAGAAGGCATATCTGTCACCTCAGCTAAGCTTTACGCACAAACATTTGCAAGAGACAAGCTTACAAAAAACAGCTTGCCCATGCTAGGCTGTTCAATGCTCAATGAGTTGGGTATCTAGACTATTGGTGTAATGCTCGTCAAAGATCTCCCACCCCTCGTCCCAGACTCACTTTCATCGTTGGTCAACTCTGCAAAAACATCAACTGCTAAACGTCCCCGAATCCACTTGGAAATGACAACACAAACAATTCCAAAGGATCAAAATAGGCTGGGACGTATATTTACACAAATTACTAATTTCCCCTTCACACGGTTGAATATTAATTTTCACTATCAGGAAAAAGGAAGATAATTCTCTCTTGTTCCAACAGTTTGTCAGTAACATTTTTTAAACATGCCCGTGCTCATATGTTTGAACAGAGTTAAGTGGTTTCAAGTATTTCTATCAAACAATAACAATTTTATTTGCCCCCAGTAAAATGATTTCAAGTATTTCTAACACCAATAATTCAATTCTAAGTTAATCATTTGTTTTCTCACAGTTAGATAGTTTCAAGTATTCTAAATGATTAAACAGTTCTATTTAAACCATAGATAGTACCCTAACTGGTACTACCACTCGGAATCAGAGTGGAACTGGGAGTAATGGCAATAAAAGGGTACTCCACATTCTCCAAACTCCAGGACTGTAGCCTCAGCATCAGGTGTGTAGAATAATAATAGCACTTTCTGCCATTATCTCCATGCAATGATGTGCTCGTATGTGCACAATCAGATGTCACAGCCCATGCAATGACGTGCCTGTATGTACATAATCAGATGCTCGATAAATAGTCCTCCTTCTCCTCAAGTGGTATTCTTCTTTGGCAACTCTATTTTCTTCATACTTGAATACTTGCAATTTTTATCATTAAGGGTTTTCGGACTATTGTCTTCATCTTTATTGTTATTTCCACAACGTTTCAGCTGATATGTCCTCCGGCCTTCTTCATGTGTTTGTCGAACTTGGGAACCTACACAGAACTTTGAACTATGTCCTTTATTGAATCCATGGGGGTCGCCTGTTCTGATTCCGTAAGCCATAACCGAGTACAAGTGTTAAGTATTCCTGTATTGTTACTCTCCAGCAGGACACATAGCATAATGGTTATAGGCGTTGGTTTCCTAAGCTTCTAACGAGGCAATCATCTGGAGGTTGCAGGTTCAATCCTGACTGCAGGTGAGTAACAATACATTGAATTCAAACCAGATGTACTTCACTCAGAAATTGACTTTGTGTTGCATAATACATGTTGCTGAGGGGTTGGATAATTTCCAAAACTAACACAAAATACAATATGATAGCAAAACATCCACATGTATTCCTTAAAAAAAAAATGGGGGAGGCTTATAGTGCAATGATTACCATCATAAGTAATGGACTAAATGAGCCAAGTTTAAATTCTAGATGAAGCTGTTTGTATATCACTTTGTGCTAATACCCTTGGGAAAGGCATGAATTCTCTTTTTTTCCTTGACAAACTGGAGGTCTTCAAACAGTATAAAAACCAGTCAAGGAGAAAGAAGATTTTAACTTTTGTATGCAGCAGAAAAATTTACCTTGAGCTGCATCTTGTTTGCTGTGAAGGGGTTAAGTAGCTTCATATGTGTGTTTGTATATATACATATATATATATATATATATATATATATATATTGTATACTTAGGCAGAAAGTCATTATCTAAACATGTTTGGTTGAATACTGCAGATTGTTTCTTTTTTAAAATCTTATAGTGAAGATATTATAATAACTTCCCTTATAAACTAATTGATCAACAAATAAAACAATATCTCTTTAACATACATAAAAACAGCAATAACAACAACAATAATAATACTAACAGAATAAACCTATATTACAAGAATCAAATCCATAAAAACTACAAATTAGATGAGCAAGTAATAACCAACATTATACACAGACACATAAAACCCACCGAAGCTCAAAAACAAATAAAACTCATTATCTACTACACTAAATTTCAAATTTCAAATGTCATTGTTAAGAATAATCCCCACCCCCACCGATCCCTTAACTCAAACTAATGTAGTGTATAAATTTACATGTCCGTTTCGAGAGTGTCTCATGGAAAATAATATAACACCTAATACCTGCATTGGTTATACAACAACCACACTCTTTGGTCGCCTTACCTACCACTTTTGTGATGTAAGCACCATAAAACAGTATCTAAGGACAAAGCATAACAAAGACACTGACAAAGTCAAATCCCCTGATATAAGAAAGATCCTAATTAACAATACAAAAATCACATTGTTGAAAGTGACAGGTGACCAACCTCGACACACCAAGGCAAATCCTTTGACAGTGTGCATCTTTTTTCTTGAGATGACCAAATTCTTTTCTGAGTTACAGGTGTTTTAGTCTGCCAAGGTATGTGATCGCACCACTATCAGGGTAGATTCTGAGCCTGGTGGAGTCGGCAATGGGGATGTTCCTGGCCCATCTCGGATCCAGGCACAGGGAGAATGTGATTACTGTTGCATCAACCTCCTTGTGACTGTTGTTATTGCCTGGCTTATGGGTGTTGGTTGCTGGGTTGAATACCATGTGCACAATGAGGGCATCCATGGTGGCCTACTCATTCTAGATATATCGTATAGTGCCTTCTTTCTCATATATATATATATATATATATGAGGATCATTAAATAAGTTTCCAGACTTTTTTCGTATGGGTGCTTTTATTGATAGTACACTCATGAAACTCTAGTCCTCTTCGAAGTAATCTCCTCCGGCTGCAATGCACTTGTTGTACTGTTCCAACAATTTCTGGAAGGACTCATGGAAGTCCTCTTGTGTGAACGTGTCAATGACCTTTGTCACAGCCTCTTTCATCCCCTCAGTTGTCTCATAACGACAGCCTCTGAGCTTAGGGGATAACCAAAAGTCACAGGGAGCAAGGTCTGGACTATAGGGAGGATGAAGAAGTGTCTTGATGCCCATCTTTGTCAAATAGTTTGTGACAAGGATGGAGTTGTAGACTGGTGCATTTTCCAGGTGGAAATGCCACTGAGCCGATTTGAAGAGTGCTGGCCTTTTCCAACAGAATCTCTTGGTGAACTCCCTTAAAACTGCAACATAGTAACCCTAACCCTAACTGTAACCCTTTGGCCAATCAACTCTGGTGTATTGACTTTCTTATTCCTCTCACACCTCTCATCATTCCTCACAGACTCCGTGCCTTCCTTGAATTTCTTATGCCACTCAAAATCTCATGCTCGATTCATGCAAGATGATCGAAAAGCAGTCTGAGGCATTCCATACGTTTTTGTGGCGGCATTTTTTCCAAGTTTAAAACAGAATTTTATTGCATATCGTTCTTCTAAAGTGTCAGATTGCCTTTTTGAAATTCACCAGCTGTGACAATCAGGCTTTAGCAGGGTATATTCCAATTCCTTCTGCAGCTGTTCATTTGAATGTGAAGTCATAAGAATTAGTCAGTCATCTCATAAGATGTATAGCAATAACATACTGAATTTTCAAGAGTCTATGACAATTTTAAATGCCCATACGAAAAAGTCTGGAAACCTATCGTATGCACCTCGTATATATATATATATATATATATATATATATATATATATATATATATATTCCCCTAACTCTTTTGCTATGGACAGGATGTGACACCACAAGGTTATTTGCTAAATAAAATAAAGCATATATATATACACAAAGACACATACAAATGCATATATATATATGTATGTATATATATATATTTATTTGCAATATCTAATGTGGCAAAATCATGACATAAAATGGTCATACTCAAATTCAAGTTGATAACCAGCATTTTTACTATATCTATGCATATGTGTGTGTGTGGTAAAGTATAACCACTTTCCAAATTCTATCATCTGTCTATACAAAATTGTGTTTGTTTGTGTCACACACACACACACACACACACACGCACACACACACACGCACACACACTATTACAAATGGGTTGATGTTTGAATGTTGGTAGTGTCTATGTATTTTGTTGGATATTCTTGACCAAAATTACTTTCTGTTTCGGACCTGTTATAGATATTCATATTGAAAATTTGTTGCCGTATTTTGCTTTGGGAAAATCTTGTGCTTTAAAAGATTCCACTATCATCATCGAAACAATGTCCATAAGAAATTACGATTGATTTTTTTTGGCTGATGGAGTCTATTTTTATAGACGTCATGATAAAGAATATTTAGCAGATCATTCCAAAGAAAACTTGCTATTGTCCCTTCTTTCTCTTTATCTTTCTCTCTCACTATATATATATATATATATATATATATATATATATATATATATATATATAGATATATATAATCTTTACTGGCCTATATATTTATCATAATTTTCTATGATTTTCTTATTTAGTTCTTTTGTCTTTATACCTACAAACATATGTGGCACTCTGTCAGTGTGGATTTTACAAGTACATAAAAACTTGCAGAATAGGTAAGTAGAAATTTATAATTGATTACCAGTCAGAATGAATTTTCCTTATAAAATTAATGAGAAAGGTCACAGAAGAACATTTTGGGTAATTTGGATTTTGCAAATAAATTATCTGATGATAGTAGATAAAGTCAAAATTAAATGATATGAGGTGTGATGAAAAATATTGATACTGAAATTTTAAATGAAAAAAAAATCAAAAGGAAGCAATGTGCATAGCTTAGCAATTTACACAATAAAGTAATGATGTCTAGACTGTTGTCTTGGTGAATCACTGCCAATTTGAAAAAAAAAGAAAAGTGAAATCAGTTTTGATAGTTTTCGGTAAAAGACAGGATTGCACAAAAGCATCACCCTCCATACTCACAAGACCAAGTGCCATGAGGACACTAAATGATTATCCTTCATCTCTGAAAAGAAGACTTTCTCCCATTACAAAACTAATTTTTGATTCTAATTTTCAAATCGCAGCCTTTATTTTGTCATTTAATTTTTTTATTTTGCAATTTCTTTTGTTTTACTTCATCATTTCATTTTTTTATGCACATTAAATTCAAGGTGATAACCAGCATTTTTACTATATCTATGCATATGTGTGTGTGTGTGTGTGTGTGTGTGTGGTAAAGTGCAACCACTTTCCAAATACACTTATTCCAGTGAGTTTTTGATTGAAATAATTTGCAGTTGAAAAAAAATTGTTTTTGAATTTTGGAGTTTCCAAAACTTTGCAAGATACTGTATAAAGTTTTTGGAAATGGAGATAAAGTTTATCTTTTATTTTATTTTTCATCCATATTCTAATTATATATAATTAATTTAAGTCCATATTTCTAATTATATGAGGTGTGATCAAAAAATATAGATGTTGAAGCTTTAAAATTAAGAAATTTTAAAGAGCAGGTGTGTAGAGAGCTGAGCAATTTACTCATATGATATCTAGGCAAAGTCTAGGCAAGTCAATGGTAATTTCAAATACTTTTTGATTGATAGTTTTTAGTGAAACACAAGATAGTGCAAGTACAGCATCCTCTATACTCCCCCAAAATTGCTCTTTGTAACTGTTTCTTGTTTCCTCAACTGAAAATTCAATTCAAGAGAAAGATTTATGGATGTAGAGGACATTAAAAGATTTTGTGATATGGAGGATATTAAAAGATTTAGGGATGTGGAGGATATTAAAAGATTTAAGGGTGTGGAGGATATTAAAAGATTTTGTGATATGGAGGACATTAAAAGATTTATGGATGTAGAGGACATTAAAAGAAAAACAATAGTGAAGCTTTCTCTCCAAATCATAAGAGGAGGTTACATGCATTAACCAATCAAAAACTCACCGGAATAAGTGTATTAAAAGATAAGGCGACAGTTTTAAAGAAAATTTAAGTTTAATTTATTGGTCATTTTAATTTTGGTAAATAAAGCTTTAATCTTGATACTTTTTGTATGGACCTCATATAATTCCTATGAATGAAGAATGAATTGTTCTTAAAATAAACCCATTTTGAATGAACTTAAAATAGCAGGAAAGAAAACACAAATCACATTTAATCTGAAAGTTGGTCATGGGTTGATATAACCAGAGAATTAACCTCTAAATGTTTCTTTTTGGAAAAATAATGTTATATAATTGTCATATAATTTTCTTTCTTTATGTCACTATATTATAGGTTTGACTTGTTTCTTTATGTTATGGTATATCAGCCTTTGTGGGTTATTTAATGTCAAAAACATCTGTGTAGAAGAACAGTAGTGGTACTATTCAACCCATAGTTGAAGAGATAAGAGGGTTCAAACCTTTCTCATGGGTATTAGTCAGAAAGTGAATGTAGTAGCATAACTGGGGTTTGAATTTGTTTACTATGATGTTGCAGTCTAGCATGTTAGCCACTACACCATAAAGACTCCCACTCACTGTATTATATAATGTCCTATAATTATATCACTATATCATATAGTTTTATAATCATATCATGTAATGTCATAAAATGATATCACTGTATCATATAGTGTCATAATTTTGGCAGACAATGGAGAATATTTCACTTATCAGTTGAATTTGGCAATGAAAGAATAAGAAAAAAATTTTGAAGCTAAAGAAGCGAAATGAATAATTGAAAGAAGATGATGAATGAGAAAGAGTGAAGAAAGTGAAGAGGAAGTTGAATGAGAAAGAAAGAAGACAAAGATAAAGAAGAGGAAGGAGGAAAATGAGGGAGAAAGAGTGAAGAAGAGTAAAAAGAGTAGATAATGTGAAGAGGAAAGAGAAGGAGAAAGAGTAAAGAGGATAATGAGGAAGAAGGAGTTAGGAAAAAGATGATGAAGGAGAAAGAGTGAATAAAGTGAAGAGGAAAGAGAATGAGAAAGAGTAAAGAACAGGAAGGAGGAAGATGAGGGAGAAAGAGTGAAGAAGAATAAAAAGAGTGAATAAAGTGAAAAGGAAAGAGAAGGAGAAAGAGTAAAGAAGAGGATAATGAGGAAGAAAGAGTTAGGAAAAAATAGTGGAGGAGAAAGAGTGAATAAATTGAAGAGGAAGGTGAGGGAGAATGAGTGAAGAAGAAAGAGTGAAAAAGCAAAAGGTGAGGGAGAAAGGTGAAGAAGAACATGAAGATGAGTGAGAGAGAATGAATAAAATAAGGAGGAAAAGAAGAGAAAAATGAGTAAAAGGAACCACCAGGAATGAAGCAGAAAAAGTCAAAGGAAAGATAAAAGAATTTTTTATTGGAATTAAAGATTAATGATATGATGTCCCCTCATTTTATCCAAGGATGTAATTTCTAAGGTCTGAACAACCAATGAAATTGCAGAGTTGTTACAAGAACTGGATTGACCAAGTTTGGGAAGGATGACTGAAGGTGAAAGATGTCCATATTAATACCTTTTTTCTTTTGCTAGTCCATCAGTAGACAGCATGCAGTGGATGTACAAATTAGTGCACTGCGGACACAAATGGATATTAACAGATGAGGTAGCAGGTCTATGAGCAAGTTTGACGAAACTGATACCTCACAACAAATTCTTCCGATGGAAATAAATTATGGAGCACATGAAGGTTTGTCATGGTAGTGGTTATTTCTTGGGAGATTCTGATTTTTGTGTTGGACTCCTTTTTCTTCTTACTCCAATAATCTGTTATCTTCTTATTGTTGGTAGAAATAATAAAAGGAATTATGGATGGAAAGAAAAAGACAAGGATTCCTTTAGACTCAAATTTTATTTTTGGGGTTTATGATTATTCTGTGGTTTGGAATGTTTTTCCGAACCAGTAAAAATAGTTGTACTCTCCCAGAAAAGGCGTTTGAAGAACATCATGGAATCATCTTTGGCAAATTGTAAGTTTGAGGTATCTAGCATGTGTCAATGTGTTTAATGGGTATGTTCAGCCGAGGTTGCTCCTCAGAGACACAATTCACTGCTACGTTTCCAGGACTTAGCAAGCATCTATGCATCTGATGAGCAGCTGAGAGAAAATGGTGTGTTCATCTCAGTCAAGGAGGTAAAGGCTTCTGAGAAACAGTTTCTCTTTGGTACCAGGAAGCCCCTCTTTATAGCCAGGGAAAATATTACTTTTGTATTTTTTTTTCACATTATTGTTCTTTTTTACTTCTCTTTCAATCTCCACAACATCAAAAGGGAAGACTGAAGAAAAATCTTTATCAAATACAAAGTCAAGAATTTAATGATCAATATTGATGCAAACTGAACTACATCGTTCCTAAAATAAATGTCTGCTCAACTACTCCTGCCACTACAGATTCTAACTTATGAGAGTTGCTTCAGCAAGTTTTAATGGACCAATTTATGCTTTGATAACCACAGTATCATAAAACAGATAAAAAAACAATAACTTTGTAGAAATGAGACAGGTTTTGTACTCTAAGGGAAATAAAATGCTTCCCACTCTGTCAGCAGGGCTTAGAATATATTGGCTGTTCCCACTGCAGTGGAGTAGAACCCCACTTCAAAAAGGTATCCTATGTATGACACTAAACTGCATCTTATGGTAAGGCTCCAGTTTTGAAAGTCTAGGGATTATGGAGTACTGCTTCATTACCATTACTCCTGGGTTCACTCTGAGATGGAGTGTAAGAACCAGTTTGGGTCCCATTTATGGGTCAAATAAACCTTTTTAAAAACTATTTGTTCTTGATATGTCCATAAGCAAAAATAAAAACAAACTCTTAATAAGCAATGACACAAAAACTGTAGATATAAATGTACAATGAATATAATTCCCAAATCCCTTGGCATAAAATAACCCTTGGTAGGTTGACACGCTATTAAAATCAACCAGTTATTTTTTCTATCTAGTGGTCAATATTTACTTTTTACTATGGCTGAAAACCCTCAGCTTGATCAACAACATAAAGGAATTTCTTCAGATAAAAAATTGACAGAATATACAAGAAGAGGTAACTGGTCAGGCGAAGGCTTAATGCCATGCGTGTTCATCCTATCTGTCTTTTACAAAGTCCACTGCAGAACTCAGGTCCATCTTAACGTCTGTAAATCTTAGGGAGTATATAGTTATCCCCCCCCTACTGGCAGGATGCAATACTGTCTATCTTTAAGTAGAGTACATAGGAAGTTTGAATTCAGATTTTTTGATTCTCCTAGACTGGTTACCTAATCAAGGCAAAAGAACTTTGTCTGCTTAACTATTTATCTATTGCTTAGGGGAGGAGAGATAGATTCATGCCTTTCCGAAGGATATTAGCACAAAGAGAAATGCAGACAGCTCCATCCAGGTTTTGAACTTGGGTCATTGAGTCCATTTTTCATGATTGGAACTGTTTATGCCATGTGCCTCCTTGGGGAAGTAATAGGTTTTATCTTATCTTGGCTCCTGGTGTATTAGTAGGAAGTGTAAATTTCAAATTGTCCTTCTTCTAGGTCTAGTTGTCTGAACAAAGCTTAATTGTCCCTGAGAAGAATTTGAACTTACTAATTCTATTTTTGTTGGTCATAACCATTATAGCCAGTGCATATCCATATATATATATATATATATGAATAAATTTTTAGTACAGCAAAATTTTATAATAACTCATATTAGGGGAATCATTTTATTATTGGTTTTAAAATCTTAAAAAGTAAATCAGAGGAATCCTTTTGTTCGGTGCGTTGTCAATAGTTACACCAAAAACTTTAAGTGAAATATATAAGTGAGTGGGATAGTATTTTAGAAAAAGAAACTACAAAAAAAAATATTTCCAAAAAGAAGAGGTAAAAGAAATACC
>OY757907.1:15916700-16119200 GCA_963585895.1 Sepioteuthis lessoniana
CATCAAGGCTCTTAAAACCAGATTGAAATTTCTTGAACCATCTGGTTGCTATACTACGATTATGTGCACTTTCACCTTTCACACAATGAATATTTTTGATTGCTTCTTGCGATGTCACGATCCACTTTAAATTCATAAAGCATAAGTTACTGAATTAGACTACATTGTATGTCCATCTGCACAGTTTTCAAATTACACACTAAGTGAATCAATTCCCAATGTATCAGTGCACCAAATGCCATTATACTACCAACCACAGTAGGTACTAACTATAGTTTTAACTGTTTCAGTCATGTGATATATACACCACAAATGAGCACATACCAAAATATTGCAAATCTTTTGACTCATTTTTATATTTTATGAACTTGATATTGTTCAGTGAAAACTTTCTTAGTAGAGAAATATTTTTTGATTCAAATGAGTGATGCTTCAGAGATTTAATACTTTAAACATTTTTGTTTTTTGTTTGGATTGTTAGTCCTTACTAAGCAATAATATTGTAATTATTTTACATCTCCATCTTTCTCAAACTATCTATAAACCTAATTAAGTGGGAATAGTTAAATTAATGATTAAATTAATTTTAAGAAAACAAATAATTTGATTTTGTTTTTTGAAGTTTAGAAATTTCAGTTCTGCACAATTAGATACATCTTCCAGCAAAATAACTTCTAGCTATGAGTTAAATTGTACCACATCTATTTTTCTTTAAGGATGGCTTTGGCTCTGAATAACCCATGAAGGTTGATGTGCCATTGGACAAAGAAACCAAACCAAACATAACTTCTCATTGATTATTGTTTATTATTAAAGACCACCTCTCATTAAAACCTGCTGTATCTAGTATGTATGTATTTACGCACCCCAGGTCAGCTTTTAAGTGAAGTTTAACAGTATTGAATTCAGAGTTTTCCTTCTCCTAGACTGGTTGCCTAACCAAGGTTAATGAATCAGTCTGCCCTACTATTTACCTATAGCTGGAGGGAGAATAATTGAATTCATACCTTTCCTATGGGTATTAGCACTATGTGAACTTCAAACAGTCTGATCGAAGATTTGAACTTGTGTCGCTGTGTCTGTTTCCTATGATAACAACCATTATATGACAGTAAATCCACTGCATCTAGTATATGTATGTTTACCAAATTTGATAGCTGTTAAGCTATCTATTCCAGACAGACACACAGACACTTCTAACTTTTTGATATAGATTATTGTATGTAAAATACTTTACTTACAAATATCATTCTGTAAATTGTTTGTACTGTCTTTGATCATATAAAGCAAAGGTGGCCAAGTTTGATTAAAGTAAAAGTCATATGCAATAATCTTCTGATGTTTGAGAAATGCAAGATAAAATATTCAAATGTCTTTATTGCTACATATACTTTTTGTCATAAAAATGTTTTGTTATATAAACAGATACATTTATGCAATCATGTTTATTCATGTATATACTGTATCATTCATAAATAAACTTGCTCATATAAATTTTTTTACACAAAGGTAATTTTCTTCTCAACCAAAATTACCAGAATTTTATTATTTCAAGTAGAGCATAATAAAATTGAGACTTTGAATGTGTTATAGTCCAAAAAATAAGTACATTCCTTACAGATTTTTATACAAAGTTATTGAACTTTAATGCTGTTTGTAACGAATAACACTAATTATATCCGTTTTGATTGTATTATGTCTCATTAGAGATAATGTAATTATTTGTGTATAGGTTTGGTTTGGTTTCTTTGTTTAATGGCATATCAACCTTTGTTGGTTATTTAATGCCACAGCTATTCTCCAGAAGAACAATAGTGGTACTATTTAACCCATAGCTGAGAGTATAAGTGGGTTCACACCTTTCCCAAGGATATTTGCCTGAAAATGAACGTAATAGTGCGATTGGAGTATGAACTCGCTTACTACGATTCTGCAGTCCTATTTGTGTATAACAGTAGTTGATGACTGTAGTCAAGGGTGACCCGAAGGCTCCTTTTTTGATAGCTACTACACCAAGATGTAGGGAAGGGTGCTACTCTTTTTCCTGGGATTGCTCACTTTACCCTTGATCCATACGTTTTTAATGTTGAGTGTTAAGCAAGGAGGCATCAAGTACCATTTTTGAGTCTTTGGTATGACTCGACCAAGGATTGAACCCCCAGTTTCCTGGGCTATTGGTGAACACTCTAACCACTAGGTAAATGGACCGGTACACAGCCGTAACTTTGGACTATGAAATTCAGGAAAAAATTCTTACGCACTGAATTTTTTTGAATTTGTATCTGTTTAATTCAACCTAAATTTGGTATTTGTTTAACCTTTTCATTGATTTGTACTGACAAAAAATAAGAATTTATATAGTTTATATTATATTTCAAAATGCAAAATTTACATTTCAAACAGACGTATGGACTTGTTGACAGAAAAATTCAAGAAACTTGTGGTGAAAATAAGCTCACATTAGGAGAAACAAATTCCAAAGGATATTTCTCAGTAACATAACTTTACATTATGTATATAACTTATTTTCAGTCATCTCATCTGGAATATGATGATGCATGTGACTGGAAAAAGTTAATTATATTGTCCTTGTATATATTTTACACCCCAAATTTTTGTGCTAAAAACTCTGGAAATCTTAAAAATAAAAAATTTCAGTATCAAAATCCTAGTGTCTTGCATTTAAAAGAAAATTATCTTCTTTTATTTGGGTTGAATTTATTTATGGACAATAGATGGATATGAAATGCTATATGTTCAAGAGCAATCATTCTTTTTTTTAAAGTGTCTCAGTCCCATAATAGTTAATACATTTGTATATAAATTTCTTACATTAAATGTAACCACTATTATGAGACAGAAGTAATAAATTATAATGTAATTCTTCACCATTTTATTAATATTGTATAGAAATAAATCTTTTTTGTTAAAGAGCAATCATTCCTATCTTAAAGAGCACCTGCATAATAATAGTTTTTACATTTGTATATAAATTTCATAGTCGACTTTGTGTACTTATTTATAGGAAACTGTAAATCTGCATTAGTTTCTGTAATCACAAAGTATGTTGCTCTGTCAGCAAAGTTGAGAATACACTGACTCTATCCTCAGTAGATAACCTTCCCCACACAAAAGAGGTGTGATTCTCTAATCTGAAGGTATAAAATAATCTTGGATGAGTTGACATGCCATTAAAATCAATCAATCACACAATATGTTTATAAATACTAAATGTTTTCAAAATCTTGACTTATGTTTTACCTACATTAGATCTTATTAAGATGTATACTTAATTTAACAATTATCATTATGGGAAATGGAATAGGTAACCTGAGTTCAAATCCTAGAAGAAGCTGTTTATATTTCACTTCATGGTAATGCCCCTGGGAAAGGCATGAATCCATCTGTCCTCCTTCCAGCAATAGGTAATTAGTATAAAAGACCAGGTTCCTTAGCCTTGGTTAACTAACCAGTTTGAAGGAAAACTGAATTCAAACCAGTTTTACTTTTCATAAGATTGACCTTCAATCACATCTTGCCAGTTGCCCAGTCGGCTAGGGCTGTAGAATACACTGACTGCACCTCTGCAGATGGGTAAGAGCCCCCCTAATGAGTGTTCTGGATATGACACTAAACAATCTGATGGTGAGGTTCCAGCAGTGCTAGAGCTTTGGGGAATGCGGAGTACCCCTTCATCGCCATCGCTCCCAGGTCCACTCTGGCCCGGTGTGGTAGCACTTGATAGGGCCCTATCTATGGGTTAAATAGAACTAACAGCATACTTATGCTAAAATTAATTAAGTAAACTGAATAGCTTGAAATAGAAATGTTTTTGACAATTAAACTGTACTTACATTTAAACTGTGTGCTTATGTTTACCTGAATTATTTGAAATAGAACTGTTTTTCGACATTAAAACTTTATTTACACTTAACTGAATTGTTATATATAACTGCTTGAATAGTTTGAAATGGAAATGTTTTTGACAAACTGTGTACTTATGCTAAACTGAATTGTTTTAAATAGAACAGATTATTTACATAAAAATGGATTTGTCGTTAAATAACCTACAAAGGTTGATATGCCATAAAACCCAACCAACCAACCAACCTCTTGCCTGTGGTAGAAGGGTTGGGTAAATACATACATTTGATGCTAAATTAAGATTTAAATTCTTTATTTTTTTGCTCACCATGAATGTTAAACTTATATTTTATTCTAGTTCATACCAAGTAAATCAGTTGTTCCCAAACTATGAGTCATGACTCTCTGTTGATGTAGCTATGTAAACTGTGAAAAATCATATGCAAAATCAGCTAAAAAGAAATGTAGAGCATTTTTACAGCTTTGATATAGAAATTAAACCTTCATTTTCAATGATTAAACTACTGGATAATGTTCAGGTTCAAAACTCTGTAATAAAGATTTCATCTGATATTCATTTGAAATTATATACTGTAATTCTTTATCAAAATTATATACTATATTTCTATATCTACTCTGCTGGCTGTGGAAGTAGAATATACTGACTGCAGAAGAATAAGACCTGCAGCACACTGCTTTGACTCTTACTTAGGCTAGATTGATGGTTGAAGAGGCCAGGTCTTGTCATTTGGCTGGTCAAGCCCTAGTACCAATGGGATTAAGTTCCAACTGTATTCTACAAATTGTTTTTATGACAAACAAGCCCCTAAAACTTTTCATTTCAAAGGTACTTGAAAGCAGTGGCTGAGGGTTAATAGCATCAAGAGAAACAAGACTTTGACTCCTGTTTAACTTTAAGGCATTTGGTTTTCAGTACAGAAAACCTGAAATTAGCAGGGACTTGAAATCCCCCTCCTGAAGCAAGTATACTGGCTGACATATCTCTGTCTCAACCAAGGCAAAGGGGTATCCTCTCTGGGTTGATTTCCCAACAAAAGTTGGACTATTTTGGATCACAGGACCAATGGAAAAAAAAGCAACACATATGGCAATTACAAGCAAGAACCCCAAATGAAATCTCTCTGAATCTAATTGAGAAAATGAAAAACCTCAAGATTTATAGCAATTGAATCTCAAGAAGAAACTCCTTTTGCAAAACTGTCCCCTTTCTTGATTGAAAGAGTAATTTCCAGCAGGGTAAACCCAAGAATAGTAAAATCTACTTCTAGATATTGATCCATGCCTTCGTTAGCCGTGTGTCGATGTCTTTTTCGGTTGATGAGACACAGTTTCTTCCAGGCAGTCATTGTATCGATACTGCTGTATGGATGCACTACTTGGACACTAACTAAATGGCTGGAGAAGAATCTAGATGGCAATTACACAAGAATGTTGTGAGCAATATTGAACAAGTCCTGGTGGCAACACCCCATAAGGCACCAACTATACGGCCACCTGTCTCCCATCACGAAAAGTATCCAAGTTTGACGAACCAGACATGCAGGGCACTGCTAGAGAAGCAGAAATGAGCTCATAAGTGATGTACTCCTATGGACACCCACATATGGCTGGGCAAAAGCAGGACGACCATCTCGAACATACATACAGCAGCTATGTGAGGATACAGGATGTAGCCCTGAAGACCTGCCAGAGGTGATGAACGATAGGGAGAAGTGGCGAGAGAGGGTCAGGGATATCCATGCCTGCGGCACAACATGATGATGATGATGATGATGATGATGATGACTTCTAGATATGGATAGCAAGAAAAATGGCAAAACTAATAAAAATGAGAACTTTCCACAACTTGAAATACAAAACTTGCACGAAAAGCTTGAAACCTCAAAGGGTTTTTTCCCAAGATACACCTGAGGAAACAAAAACAGCCTTAAGGTCATGGACTTCAAAAGATAACTGTTAGATAAGGAGGTGAAGAAATAGAAACATACACAAACATTTTGACTTTTAACAACTCCATAATTCTCAAGGAAGTGAAAATGGGATACTACCTTAAAAAGGTTGAACAATATATTCCCATACCTTAAAGGTGCTTTAAATGTCAAAAATAGAGACATCATAAAGAGGGCTGCTGTCTGATATGAAGAACCAATAACAAACACTGCCCCCCAAATATCTACAGTAAACTCCAAATCTCCAACTGATATAAATACCATGAAAGAAAAATCACAAAGATTCCCAATTCATTCACCAATTTCCAAAATAAATACAGGACTAAACACCAAAGCAAAACATATTTTAATTACCCCAACAAAACCTTCCCTCCAATCCAAAATAAATCACCCAACCAAAAACTAAGCAAATAAATCACCCAACCAACTACTGAACAAAATGAATCACCCAACCAACCAAACAAACACAACTGAAAATATAAAATCCTCTTCATCTCACTCAAGACAACATTATTTTCAAACCTTAAATTAGTAGATATATATATATATATATATATATATATATATATATATATATATATATATATATATATATATATATGTATAAAAAATGTTACATTTATGAAACAAGACAATCTACTGAATATAAATCTGTGAAACAAACCTTTTCTTACTCTCTAACAATTCACTTAATGAAAAAAAATTAACTTCTTATATCAACTAAATGAGAGAAAAGAGCTCATTCAGCATATTTCCACAAGGCAGTGTATTGAATGTTTAAGAGCTATTTCTGAGAAAGAGGATGCTAAAGCAAAATAGATATACATTCATTTTATTCAGAACATATAATGGTCATTTATATATAATGGTAATTTATATATAATGGTCATTTATACATAATGGTCTTTTATGGTAGCAAAAATCAAATATTGGCTTAAATCAGAGTTTTGTTTGCACAGTCAAGATAATTTTTTATACTGAAAAATATATATGATAAAAAAGAGTATAGCAAAAAACAGCTAAAACCATACTAAAATAAACAGTTATTTCAACACTGGTCTATCATGTAACCTTTATTTCATCAACCCTTAAAACACTGAACCTATGTTATACAGTAAATTATTGAAACAAAACAAAATATGTTATATATATGTATGTGAGAGTGTGTGTACATATGTCTGTGTTTATATATATATATATATATATGTGTGTGTGTGTGTGTGTGTGTGTGTGTGTGTGTGTGTGTGTGCACATAGATAATAACATTTATTACAGTAGTTGATGGTATAATATAACAGGGAGATTTATGTAGAGGAGGAGATTCTTGGAAATTTAGATACTAATTCAAAATTAGGGTTTAATTAGGGTTTTGGGGTTAATTAAAGGCACCTGGTGGCAGTCTAAAGTTTTTTTTTATTTTTCATTCTTATTTTTATTCTTATTTCATCTTATTTTTGTTAGGAGAAAGTCTAAGACCACATTCGCTGAAGGAGTTAACATATGTATAAAAAGTAAAAGAAAACTATATGAAGATAATCATTTAGTTTACAAGCTTACATTATTCAGAAAATTCCACCTGTAATGAAAAATCTAACATATGTTCAAATTAGGATGGGTTGATTTACAGGAACTCCCTTTTTCTAGTTTTCTAATTTTTCTAACACTTCATTGTTTTGACCCCTTTACTTTTGCCTGAGAATTTAAAATTTATATTGGTTTTGCTTTCTTTCCTTTTTTTTCCATACACATATAGACTGTAATCCATATTTGCTGTCTTTCAACCTCAATTTAAACATGTGCAGTCATCTGATGAGACAGAGAGTATAATGATATTCTCTGCTGAAATAAATTTATAATGACAATTTAACCAGGTTTGAGTTTCCTTCTAATTGCACCATATATATATATATATATATATATATATCAAACAATAAACGAAGTGAGTAGAAGAAAGAGCACAGCCAAAGCAAAACTAAAAGCTGGAAACCAACAGGAAAGAATAAAACTGTGGAAACAGCACTTCGAAAACCTACGAGGAAACCCACTGAAAGTAGCACATGAACCAATCACCAGAATAATAAGTAAGCAATTAGACATTAAACTAGGACCGTTCACACAAGAAGAACTTGACTCGGTTCTCAGAAAAATTAAAAATAGGAAAACTGCAGGGCTGGACAAGATTCCCCCAGAAGTATGGAAGACCAGACAATTCGACGACATACTGCTCCGACACTGCAACGCAGTCTATAATCAAAATCCGATAGACAGATGGATGAAGGGATGCATCCTCCCCTTCCCTAAAAAGGGTGACCTCGGATTAGCCAAAAACTACCGAGGCATAACACTTACATCCATAGCAGCCAAAATCTACAATGCCCTACTACGAAACTGCATAGAACCCAAAATCGACAACATGCTTAGGAAAAACCAAAATGGCTTCTGAAGAAATAAACCCACAACCTCACAAATATTAACCATCCGTAGAATCCTTGAAGGTGTACGGGCAAAAAACCTACAAGCGACATTACTATTTGTCGACTTTACCAAGGCCTTCAATTCCATTCACAGAGGAAAGATGGAACCATAGCAGCAATAACGATTCTCTATAGAAACACCAAAGTGAAAGTACGATCACCGGATGGAGACACAGAATACTTCAACATTGTAGCAGGAGTACTACAAGGGGACACGCTGGCTCCATACCTCTTTATCATTTGTCTAGACTAAGTACTTAGAACATCAGTTGATAAAATCAGAGAGAACGGCTTCAAGCTGACAAAGAAAAGAAGCAGAAGGAACCCCGCAAAAAACAATTACCGATGCTGACTATGCCGATGACATAGTGATACTGGCAAATACACCCAACCAAGCCAAAACACACTACTGCATAGTTTGGAATGAGCAGCCACAGGCATAGGCCTCTATGTAAATGGACACAAAACGGAATATATGTGATATAATCAAGCAGGTGACATCTCCACTCTAGACGGAACCCCTCTTAAACTAATAGACAAATTCACTTTCCTAGGAAGCAGCGTCGAATCAACCGAAAAGGACATCAACACGAGGTTAACGAAGGCATAGACAGCGATCAATAGGCTATCGATTATATGGAGATCAGACCTAACTGATAAAATGAGACGCAGTTTCTTCCAGGCAGCAGTCACATCGATACTGCTATATGGATGCACTACATGGACTCTAACAAAATGGCTGGAGAAGAAGCTAGACGGCAATTACACAAGAATGCTGCGAGCAATCTTGAACAAGTCCTGGCAGCAACACCCCACAAGACACCAACTGTATGGCCACCTGCCTCCTATCATGAAAACTATCCAAGTTAGACGAACCAGACATGCAGGACACTGCTGGAGAAGCAGGGACGAACTCATAAGTGATGTACTCTCATGGACCCCCACATATGGCCGAACAAAAGCAGTATGACCAGCACGAACATACATTCAGCTGCTATGTGAGGATACAGGATGTAGTTCAGAAGACCTGCCGGAGGTGATGAACGATAGGGAAAAGTGGAGAGAGAGGGTCAGGGATATCCGTGCTACCAGCACAACATGATGATGATGATATATATATATATATATATATATATATTTGTGAGTACATACATATATATTTATATGAATATACACATGTGTTAATATATGTGTATATATATGCTTGTATATTCTATGTATATATGTATATATATGTATGTATGTGTGTATATATATATGTTTATATATATGTATGCATATATATATAGTTATGTATGTATGTGTATATATAGTTAGATGTGTGTGTATATATACATATGTATGTGTGTGTACATATATACATATGTATGTAAGTGTATATATGTATGTATATATGCATATATGTGTGTGTGTATAAATATATATATATATATGTGTGTGTGTGTGTAATCTGCATATATATATATATATATATATATATATATATATATATATATATATTTCTGTATGTGTGTGTGTGTGTGTGTGTGTGTGTGTGTGTGTGTGTGTGGTGAAAATAAGTTTAAAACATCTGTCACTGCAAGTGAAATTAAACTTGATGTACTTATTTATCACCTTCTCTCTATCTTCTCTCTTCTCTCTCTTTCTCTGAGCTACTTTGAAGAGGTTAAAATAAACAAATCCCTACTCCAATCCCACTTTTTATAAGATGTCATGATAGTCCTGGTAGACAGTGGCATAACAAGCCACTGATGAGTATTAGTACAGATAAAAAAGTAACAAGTCCTTTGCAGTAATAACCATCTGGAGATTTGATTTCATAAACCAACAATGTCAGAGACAGCATTCTCTCCTTCACACACATGCATACCTCTCTATATATACAGGAGCCCATAGCTGTGTTAAATTGGTACCTTTACAACCTTCTACAGGGTTGCTTGCTGAGAAGTTTGTTTGGTTTGTTTTGATGGCATATCAACCATTGTTGGTTATTTAATGCCAAATCTTGTTTTTATGAATATATATTAAATATATAATTTGTAAACTTATTTTGTAGATACACGCTGTTAAATGATCAGTTCTATTTCTAACAATTCAATTTAGCCTAAGTCAACAAAGTTAAAGGGTTCCAAGTATTATGTATCATATATATAGTTAGATGTGCGTGTATATATACATAAGTATGTGTATATATGTATGTATATATGCATATATGTGTGTGTGTGTGTATATGTGTGTGTATATATATATATATGTATATGTGTGTATATGTAATCTGCATATTAAATGGACAAACAGTTCTATTTCTATCAATTCAATTTAGCATTAATAATTTGTTTGCACTCAGTTTAAATGTCGAACAGTTTTATTTGGACCATAGATATGACCCTTTCAGGGGCTACCACACCAGGCCAGAGTGGACCGAGGAGCGATGGCAATGAAGGGATGCTCCACATTCCCCTGTATTTGTGGAGCCTCATCATCAGATTGTTTAATGTCATATCCAGGACACTTGTTGGGGGAGGGGTCTTACTCCTCTGCTGAGATGCAGTCGGTGTATTCTACAGCCCCAGCTAACTGGACTTCATGTAGTTGGAATATACTACATATTTGACCTTTTCTTTTTACCACCAAAAAAAGAGATGGAGGACTGCTAGATTGGACAAACAACAATCAGACAAAGGAATGGGAGTTTCTTGCATTCTCCCCACAATATTCTTAGTAAACGTTGAATAGTGCATCATAGCTTTTACTTGTGTTGTCTTTAATTGAGGATTTGTAAATTAAAAATAATACGAGGAAAGAAAATCCACCTAACACTAATAAACTTCATTGTAAGTCTCCCCATTAATTCTCAGCTTATTTAAAAAGGAAAATAATTTTGATGTATCTCTATTTGTAAATATATTTTGTATGGATTATGGCTGTTTTTTTTATAATCTATAAGATTGCTTGGTTACCCTGCTGAGATAATCTACTTCATAGCATCTCTGAGCAATAGGAGTCACTCATCAGTGCTCATTTCCTCTCCCAAAACCTATTACATTGTAGGAATCTCATATTGAATAATTGCTCTTGATAACATCTCCAAGAGCAATGCGGGTTATTTGGCAATGCCCATCTCCACGTCTATAACTTATTAGGTCATAGTTACCATGCCATGTTCCCTTTCATAGTATCTGTAGGCACAATAGGGGTTATTTGAGGGTGCACATCTCTTTTCAAGTAACAAGCAACAGGTTGTACAGCATTAAATGGTAACAGAAATAAGAGTCAATCCATAACTTGACCTATCACCAAATACCCCAAATAGATAGCCTTTTCACAAGTCTAAATGGCTCCAATTGCCATATTAAAGCTGGCAAGGAAGTGAATTCATGCCTTTCCTAAGAGCATTCATGCAAAGTGGATACAAACTGTCTCATTCAGACTTTGAATTTGATTCACTGATTCTATTCTGTTCACCACTGAACCATGTTTACATGTAATGTCTCTCATTGCTGTAATTATAAAATGATGATACTGCTGATTTTGTTGAACTGCTGAAGCTTTGAAAGCAATAACTTAAGACAACAGTAATTTTGTATTGTTTTACAAAAGAATGCACTTTTGGCTAATTAGATTATAATTCCTGCGGGAAGGGATCAATCATTTTATTTGAAAAGAGGATCAAAAGAGGTCATACATTCAGTCAATTTCCTGGAAGAGCGGTGGTTTACAAATCGGACATGAATGAAATGTTTTGATATTTGCTGTGAGAATTCTCCTAAGATCAAATGGTTGACCCTGGCTTGAGTCGAATAATTTAAATAACAGAATTTTCTTTGCAATAATAGAAAAAATATGTGATGAATAGAAATGATAAAAATGTGTTCAAATTAGAAAATAACAGTTTTTCATGGTGTTTACTTATGTTTATACAGTAAATGACTATTTGGTACCAATAGTTTATTGATCCTCATGACGATTGCAAATACAGTTATTGGGTGTCTAATCAATAATTAAGTAATTAATTAATGCCTAATGATTACTGAAGCAAATATATATGTCTAACGATATTTAAGATAATCAATGATTCTATTATGTGCATATATGTAGTATGCAAATACCATTCATTTGAAGTAATAGAAAATAATGGTGGTTTTAGTAGTATCAGTAGTAACAGAAAAATGGAGTTTTATGTTTTTTATTTTTTTAAGCAAGTTTTTATAATTCTAAAAGGAATATGTACACTAAGGATAAAAAAAAATGAATACAATATGTTATTTTAATTTGTATTTGCTACTATCTTTACTAATGAAGCTACTACTATAAATATAGTCTGTATATAGCTGAGAGTTAGTTGAGTTCTTTTATATTGAAATTAATAACTTTACTGCAGTGTAAATTAGGATTGTTCAAATAGACCTTTATATATGCCTCAAAAATATATCATTTTAAACCCAAACCTCTTAGCTAAAATTAAAAATAAGGACTCAAAAACATGATCTTATAATAGGCTTAAAAGCTAAAAATATAGTTGAGAGTTAGTTAAGTGCTTTTCTTTACATTGAAATTAGGAACTTTATTGCAGTGAAAATCTTTCAGTTATGATTTTTAAGCAGAACTTTATACACATTCATTCCATAAGTTGAAAAAAAATGTAGAGTTATATAAGAAGGTTTGGTTTGGTTTCTTTGTTTAATGGCATATCAACCTTTGTAGGTTATTTAATGCCAAAGCCATCCTCTTAGAACAACAGTAGTGGTACTATTTAACCCATAGCTGGGAGGATAAGGGGATTCATACCCTTCTCAAAGGTATTTGTCAAGAAAGTGAATGTAATTGCACGACTAGAGTTTGAATACACTATGATTCTGCTTTTCAGCAATTTAACTATTATACCATGTCAACAGCCCAGTATGAGAAGAAATGTAACCAGCAAATTAGTGTATAGAGAATTGTAAACTCTTTTTTTGCAGGGGATTTGGTTTTCTTTTTATTGCCTAATTTTCAAATCTCTCGGAACATTTTTATATTCTGTAACTGTTAAGCACAGTAAATAGGTGAACAGAAAAAATAAATAATCTGCTTGGCTTTTTAGTAGGATTAATCATACAGATTTCTTCTCTCTGAATAATAGGTCCATTTTCTAATTGTCTTCTTGCTAATTTCAATGAAAAAATAGCAATCCATTTATCAGTACTTCAACTAAAATTCTTTTTATAATTCAAAGTTAAAAATTGAAGTTTTAATTTATCCAGTTTTAAATTAATTATCCTACCATAGCAGCATGATATGAAACCACTCAGAAAAAAATAAAACAAAAAGTAATATTAAATTAAATCATGACATATTGAAAAAGACAAAAAATTTCTTTTATAAATGCTTGTTTAAGCTTGATATTGAATTTCACCTAATTTATAGAATGTATATATTAATCAATAGCAAATAAATAAGGGAAAATACTCTTTAATCAGAATTTGATATAATTTGAGTTCATAGTTGTCCTTATTTTTGAATGATAGGGAGAATAGACAAATTTGTGCCTTTTCCATGAGTGAAATGTGACTGCAAACAGATTTGACTGCAATTTAAACTCTACTCACTCATTTCATTTTCTTCATGTTCAGGTGTTGTAATGGTTATCAGCAATGAAAAATGAAATATATATATATATATATATATATATATATATATATATATATATATATATATATATATATATATATATATATATATCAGGGGAGGAGACTGGACTAGTGCTACTCGTGCCCGGCATGACCAATAACTCAGTCAATGTTATTCAAAATGGATTAAAAATCATCCATTAATTTCAAGCAAACATACTTGAATAGATACGTAATTTAACTGAGATCAGACTAAGTATGTTTGCTTGAAATTTTGTCTATTCTCCCTATCATTCAAAAATAAGGACAACTATGAACTCAAATTATATCAAATGCTAAGATTTTTGAGCACAGTGTAAGGGTTGCTCTTGCTATTGGCTACAACCAAAAGCGTATTTCTCTAACATTACTGTTATTATAAGGGTCTAGTGCCTGGCACGGATCGGGCGTTCAACATTATAGCCGATTTTATGGATGTTCAATGAATCTGATGGTGGCCGGACAAAGACCATCCGTTCAAAACAGCATCGTTGTATTATTCCCAGATATATTTATGAAATTTTGGCTACTTAGCACGTGTGACTGTTGATAGATATATTGGGAAGAGGGAGAGGGACAGAGAGAGAGAGAGAGAGATAGATAGAGAGAGAGAGAGAGAGAGAGAGAGAGAGAGGGGATAGCAGATTAAAGCCGTCGCCGACGTCATCATGATCGCTATGGTAAATGTTGGTTAAACGGCGTGTTTTAATTCGTTTTTTCACTAACAGATGTCTATTTCTTTAATGAATGTTGCATATATTACATTCTGTAACTAAAATTTGTTTATTTGAATACATTTTCAACAAATAATCTTTATTTTAAGCGAAATTGAAACTACTAGCTGTGTCTGTGTATATTGTCATCAGTTTCTTTATTCTAATAAACATATTTTTCTCGTCATAGTAATGAACATCTTCTCTTTTCTTCTATACTTTTGAAAGGAAAAAAAATTATCTTATCTACTGTATTAACAAGACTACAAATTATATAGTATCTTGATTGTTTACAAAAAAAAACACCATGCATGGTACGTTTGTCAATCTGTGCTATACAATGGAGAATCATGCAATAGCAACTATGATGACTTACTTTGGGTCCACGGACGACGGGTTGGGAACTGAAGTTGAGGGGGGGGGGCACGAGTAGCAAAAATAGGCTAGAGTCGCCACTGATATATATATATATATATATATATATATATACTTTTGTTTTTCGTATTTTATTCTATATGTATATATAAACATAAAACAATCTGATCTGAAGTAGATGTGCTTATCTCAACATAAATATGAGAGCTATTCTGATAATATATATATATATATATATATATACTTTTACTATTAGTATTTTTATCTTATATCATTACTATTATATATATATGTATGTCTTCCACAGAACTCTGTTTGCTTCTTTGTTTGGTGGGCATTGACAAAGTTTTCAGAACAAGACAACCTGAAAATAGAATCCTAATGTAATAAAAGGAACCCAAATAATGCAAATGCTCAGAAACTGAAGAAGGCACAAAGTGAACAAATTAATGCATACGAAAAAGAACAAATAAAATACATTCAAGACCAGATCAATAAAATTAGGAATTTGGTAGAAGACAGACAATCTTAAATAGTGTGGCAGACAGTAAATGAAGTGAGTAAAAGGAAGAGCGCCTCCAGAGCTAAACTAAAAGCTGTTAGTCAAGAAGAACAAATACACATAGAGAAAGAACATTATAAAAATCTGCTTGGAAAACCCCCGAAAGCTACCAATAAACCAATCACAAAAATGATTAATAATCAACTAGATATCAAACTAGAACAGTTTACTCAAGAAGAACTCGGGGGGTGTCCCATGGTGTAATGGTTAAAGCAATGGTCTGCAAAATCGTAGCATGTCAGTTCGAACTTCAGTCGCGCTATTACGTTCAATTTCAGACAAATACCCTTGGGAAAGGTATGAACCCCCTTATCCTCCCAGCTATGGGTTAAAAAGCACCACCACTGTTCTTCTAGGAGAATGGCTTTGGCATTAAATAACCCATGAAGGTTGATATGGCATTAAACAAAAGAAACCAAACCAATCAAGAAGAACTCGATGTAGTACTAAGAAAAATTAAAAACCGGAGAGCTGCCGAACTTGGTGAAATACCACCAGATGTATGGAAGACAAGGAAATTCGATGACCTACTGCTCCAGTACTGCAATGCTGTATATAACCAGAACACAATAGAGAGATGGGCAAAAGGCTACATCCTCTCTTTCCTTAAGAAAGGAGACCTCGGAATCGCCAAGAACTACCAAGGTATAACCCTTACTTCCATAGAGGTTAAGATTTATAATGTTCTGCTACTCAACTGCATCGAACCAAAAATTGAGAAAATTCTTTGAAAGAATCAAAATAGTTTTCAGAGAAACTGATCTACAACATCACAGATTCTAACAATCTGTCGAATTTTAGAAAGTGTTCATGCAAAAAAACCTTGGGGCGACACTCTTAATTGTAGATTTCTCTAAGGCATTTGATTCCATACACAAAGGGAAGATGGAGCAAATATTTCTAGCCTATGGTCACCCCAAAGAAACTGTCACAGCCATAATGATGCTTGATCAAAACATGAAAGTAAATGTTCGCTCAACGAATGGAGACACACTCTTCTTTGGCATTGTTGCTGGTATTCTGTAAGGAGATATTTTGGCCCCATATCTGTTCCCAATCTGCCTAGACTATGTACATTAAATAATGACCGGAATGCCCTTTTCTCCCACATTACATCACAAACACACTTTTAATTTTTCCCAAGCCACTCTGATCAAACCCATACATTGCAAAAAAATCCTACAGATTGTTAGAATCTGCACTAATTTCCAAAGCAAACCACATAAAACAATGTTCAAAGTTCTATCAGATTTCACTTTACTTAGCAGACATTATATTACATGAAAATAATGTCAGAATTGAGAATGGGTAAAAAAAATAATTTAGTAAAAACTAAGACATTTTTATACTCAACACTATCTTACTATGAATGATTTTACTTTTTAATTTTTTTTTCCTTTGTTCTTTTTTCCTTTTTCCTTTACTTTTGAATACTCTATTACAATCAATGTCTTTGAAGAAACAGAATACCTTTAAACCCTTGCTCCCCTTCATTTCCTCTTTCCCTTTTTTTTCTCAAAATATACTTCTCCCTCCCCCTCATTTTTCCCTCTTTCTCATTAAAACTAATCCAACTCTATCTGGTCAAATCTTTGATGAAACCCGATACACTCACAGTCAAAACCAAATTAACCCCTACCACCATCACTCAAACCTCCTTATCCTTCCCTTATCTATCTCTTATCTTCAGACTCTTTCCATCCCTTTATATCTTTTTACATTCTCTCCCAGTTTATCTATTTCCTCAATTGCTAAAATGAAGAAAAACACAAAAAATGTTTAGTCTGATGAAGTTCTTCTGTTTATAAAGTAAAAAGTATTAACATTAAGCATTAAGTAAGTGTTTGGTTTATCCACTTTTCCACTTATTTTTATCATCTTGTCAGATTCACCAAAATCTACCATTTCTCTCTCTCTCTCTCTCTCTATATATATATATATATATACATATATTACAATCTAATCCAAGGTAGATGTGCTAATCTATATATAAATATGAGGTTTCCAGACTTTTTTTGTACAGGTTTTTAAATTGTAATAGACTCTTAAAAATTCAGTATGTTATTGCTATACATCTTATGAGATGACTGGCCAATTTTTATGATTTCAGGTTCAAATGAACAGCTACAGCAGCAATTGGAATACACCCTACTAAAGCCTGATTGTCACAGCTGGTGAATCTTTTCAAAAATGCAATCTGGACATGTAGACACTTTAGAAGAACTATATGCAATAAAATTGTGTTTTAAACTTGGAAAAAAATGCCACAGAAACGTATGGAATGCTTCAGACTGCTTTTCGACCATCTTGCATGAATCGAGCATCAGTTTTTGAGTAGCATAAGAGATTCAAGAAAGGCACGGCGTCTGTGAGGGATGATGAGAGGTGTGGGAGGAGTAAGCAAGTCAATAGACCACAGTTGATTGGCCAAAGGGTTAGGGTTAGGGTTACTATGTTGAGGTTTTAAGGGAGTTGAGGAAGAGATTCCGTCAGAAGAGGCCAGCACTCTTCAAATCGAGTCAGAGGCATTTCCGCCCGGACAATGCTCCAGTCCACAACTCCATCCTTGTCACAGACTATTTGACTAAGATGGGCATCAAGACAGTTCCTCATCCTCCCTATAGTCTAGACCTTGCTCCCTGTGACTTTTAGTTATTCCTTAAGCTCAGAGGCTGTCGTTATGAGACAATTGAGGAGATGAAAGAGACTGTGAGGAAGGTCATTGACACGCTCACACAAGAGGACTTCCATGGGTCCTTTCAGAAGTTGTTGGAGCGGTACAACAAGTGCATTGCAGCCGGAGGAGATTACTTCGAAGGGGACTAGAGTTTCATCTGTCTACTATTAATAAAAGTGCCCATACGAAAAAAGTCTGGAAACTTATTTAATGATCCTCGTATATTAATACATATATATATATATATATATATATATATATATATATATTTATATGATTGGAGTAAAATTCAAAGGGATGATATGAAGAAAATCAAACTCATTTATGAAGAAGCTATTTTAATCTTATTTCACAAAAACAAAATCTATACATAAACAGGAGAGTTAGGATAGCATAGACATAGTCAATAGTGCTTGGTGATTGTCAGTTTTTTGCCTATGAAGTCATCAGAACAAGTGGTTCTGATGTGATGAGTATCCCTTTATATACTGTTGTGTTGGGTATGAGAGTTAGGGTGAGATAGTTAGTGGGGCATTCTGGAAAGGGCAGTTTAGTTTATACTGTATGGTTATCTATGTGAAAATATATATAATTACTGCTACACTATTTCTCTTGCTAAAGATTTATATCATCCTTATCTGTAAGAAGAAGGAAAGGAAATAGAAATGGAAAAGACTTGTACAGTCTCTTTGATTTTAGATAATGCTACCAGTAATAAGTATATGTGTATAAATAGATTTTATGTATAGGCTTGCTACATAAGTTCATAGAGGATTAAGTTTCTGGACAGTGGAACTAAAAGTAATAGTAAACAAGTGAAATCTCTACTTGAAATATAACAATATGGCATTGCATATAGACTCTTTGTTGCAACTTGATTAACCAGACTTTGTAGAAAACTTGAATAAGATGTTTCACTGCCCATGACAGAGCAAATAAAGTCAAAGACAATAAAGAATATAAAAATGAAAATGAAATCACCAACCTATTTCTTGCTACAGCCGCTTGTGAAGCAATTATGAAAATTTCCATGATGATAAATCCAGAAGAATTTGTGTTATTTAAATGAAGATTAGGTGGTAGGAAAACAAACTTCCACTTTGAATTTGTTCCCACAGATAGCCAATGTGAAAACTGAAACAATGTGTCGTTTGAGACTCCAATCCCTGTACACTGCAAATAACTGTACTTTCGTTCTCTCTTTTTCTCTGGAACATGGGTCTAGCTTTCATGAATCTCAAAGGCCAACTGACTTGAAACCAAAAGTCAGCTCTTTTTATCCTTCCTTTGTCTTGGGCAAGAAATTGAAATCTCTCACTTGTGTTGTCCTCGTTTTGGTTGATAATGCATGTGCTGTGTCATTTCAATATCAGATTGCTGAAATTTGCCTTGCAGGTCTATGATGTCTTCAAGCACATGTACAAACAATTCACCTTCTTTTGCTTTGGTGAAGTATTGGAAGAACTGACATTCAGTCAAATCAAAGAGATTATTTTAAAGAATATTAGTCTCCAAAAAGAGGTTGGTCACTGCTGAATGAACTAAATTAATGAAACAAACAAGAACCTATTCTTAACTTTCTGCATTGGTTATGAGACAACAGCAGAGTTTGTGAATTTTAATGTTCAGGAAAAGATATTTCTGTATTCACTAAGCAATATCTGCACATATTGTAAATTTCCTAATTTGGGACAAGAAGAAAGGTATATTGAAGAAGAATTAATTCTATTGAAGGTATGTTTCATACTTCTCTTAGATATAAAAAGTTGGAACAGTTGCAATTTGATCAAATGTTGTTTACAAATGCCTACATTGATATCATTTAACTGCAAGATTTGATGAGAAAAGTTAATATAAAAAATCAAACAAAAAAAAGCAAACAATGTGGACATACATGATAAAGAGAAAGACGCAACAATGCAAATATTGTAACTACAAACATGAATGAAAAAAAAATTTCTGGTAGGTTGACATGCCAATTTTGTAAAAAGAAAAATGTAGTGTTTTAAGAAATCAGAAGACAAATTAAAAATATAAATGAATATTTTCTCACTAAGAAAAAAAAAAAGGAGAAAGAAAACTGCACTTTAATTTGGATTATATTAAATGGTGTAACTTAACCCATGGAAGTTGCTGTGGATTGTGAAGTTAGTTTCATTTTAAAGAATTTCTGGTAATGTATTGGACAACCTAAATTATAGGAGTCATCTACAATTGAGAACATTTGATAGGTCAAGTATAAAAACCTTAAATTACTTTTGAAGGAATATTTGGAATGATCACCAGATTTGAAGTTGTTGATATTGCAATTGTGGCTACAAGAAAAGTCATAGCCTGATTGGAACTGACTGAATAAAGATGAAAATTATGCATCTAAAATTTTAAAGAATCCTGAAAATGGGTTGATTATCAATATGAATGAAAATTGTAACCCCTCATTTTAAACCTGGCAGACTTCCAATTTATATATTATCCCTCATAGTTGCAAAATTACACAAAATAGAAGAATAAAGATTTAAAAAAAAAAAAAATATATATATATATATATATATATATATAAAAGTGTCCTAGTATTCAAAGTATGCAATAAAAAAGCAACCAATTATTCTACATATGAATATATGTATATAAAAGATACCTAAAATTCAAGGTATATATATATATATATATATATATACTAATCTAATATCTACCAGTATTCACGGTATCGGAAAAAACAAAAAAACCCTGGTCAGGAACAAGAGACAAAAGTACCTCGAATCACCGCCCAGGGGAAAAAGTAAAAAGTTTTTTGTGGGAAAAAGAGAGAAAAGGCCTACCTCGTCTGACTCCTTGAAAAAAATCAAAGGGTACGCAGTCAGTGGTCAAAAGAAAACCAAAAAACCCTCCGCGAATGCTGCAATGCTATAATTACTAAAGTGCTCAACACAATACAATGGAGCCAATTATAGAATTAACTTAAATTGCGAGTCGAAAATCTTCTACTAAAGTTTCACCTTAACGGATCATCAGGAAGCCTAACCTCGAGGTTAGGCTTCCTGATGATCCATTAAGGTGAAACTTTAGTAGAAGATTTTCGACTCGCGATTTAAGTTAATTCTATATATATATATATATATATATATATATATATATATATATATATATATATATATATATATAAGCTACCTTATATAAAAGACACAAGAGGCAAAGCAGTTCAAGCTGACTTGGTTTCAGACAAAGATAAGAATGAGATAGATGTAGATCTTCCATTGAGAGAAATATACACAGATCTTTAGGGTGAGAAAGAAAACAAAAATACAAATAGATAAAGAAATTTATAGCCTATTTGCTTCAAGATGTGTTTATGAATAGATAATGCAACCAGTAATTAGAATATGTATAGAGTGTTTGCCTATAGCCTGGGAGACCTAGGTTCAATCCCAGGTCAAGTCATATCAAAGACTCAAAAAATGGTACTTGATGCCACATAAGGTTCAGATCAAGGGTAAAGTGAGTCAATCCTGGGAAAGGAGTAGCACCCTCCGCATCACCTTGGTGTTGTAGCTATCGAAAAGGAAGCCTTCGATCATCCTTGACTACAGTCACCAACTTTACTTTTTATATGAGTAGAGACATTATGTATGGGCTCACTAAGTAAGATAGCAGAAGATTTGGTACTGGACTGTTGAACCAAGACTAATGTTAAACCAGTGAAATCTCTACTTAGAATATCATAACCGTCCTAATAGTAATTTCATGCCTGTCAAATACCCTGTTGGTTTACAAAATTGTAACAGTGTTTAGACATGCTCAGATTAATGTCTTGTATATAAGATGTTCAGCAATTCTATGCCAACCAGCAAATGAAGAAACGTGACTAACAGGTTTGTTCATTCTGAACAAAACTGCATTGAATGATATATAAATGGATGTGCGGAAAGTGGAATGTAATTTTAAGCTGTAGCATGTTTTGAATGTGCAGTACAGTTCACACCCTTATAACAAAGGTTTACTTAACTTGGTCCATCAAGATGCCAGTTATGTTAGTAAATGTTTTTGTCAATGTTGTCAGTATGGCCTCTTCTTTCCTTTCATTTCTTCACGCTTCCACAAAATCTTGAAAATTTAATGTCAGCCTATATGTTTGTATATAAACAAGTACGTACACAAAGACATCTCAATCACATGCATATATACATATGTAGCTTAGAACATATATTTTGTTAATGCAAACTACAAATCATTTACTCATATTGGCAAAAACTTAAGCAAAGGGGAATAAGCTGAACTCCTGTTTTACAATGATATCCTTTTAAGCAAAACAGCCATGATGGTGGAAAACAAAATGGCTGATTTGTTTGAATTTGATTCCATCTTTTGATCCTGACAGTTTCTGCTGTTCTACATTGTGACAGATAAAAATGCTTTTGAATTCATCAACACAATCAATTTTACTACTCGCTCTTATTTTTCTTGTCAAGAAAAAGTATCTGAATATTTTTTTTTATCCTAATTCTAATTTAGACCATTGGTGGCATATGGCAGTAAAGCAGAAATAAAATGAAAATGTTTTGATTTGATTTGTTTTGTAGTTGTTTTTTTATTGTTTTTATTTCTATTATTTTTGTTACTTTATCATCTGATACTTCTTTTCACTTTTTATTTCAATAAAAATTGTCATAATAATCAATATCTTCATGATATCAATAGAAATGACAAAGAACTTAAATGTTAGTTGAAGTTCTGACATGAAGTATTATTATTCCTCGATGAATTATTTAGACAAGCATCTTCATCTTTATTGTTTTAATCTTTTAATATTTACTTGTGATGATCTAAGGATGATGTAAATAAACATAAAATCTTTAGAAAATGAACCATATTTAATGTTTGTTAATCAAATATTGATTATTAGCAAGATCAGAATGAATACCACAATAATCTCAGCAAATGTTTTCATCCAGAAAAAAAAGATTGAGTCATTCAGAACTTAGTGTGTAAATATTCCAAGCAAGCAATCCATATATTATTGTTATCAACAAGAAAAACTGAATATTATTGAAATTACCATTTAAATACACAAATGTGGTTAAGAAAAGAAATAAAATGTATGTATGCATAAACTAGGAAGAAAGAAATTTACCATTATAAAAATATCATTCTAATTATCCCTGGAAGTAATACTTAAAAAAAGAAAGAAAGGAAAATATTACACAAAATAATGAGCATATAAAAATGTATCTTACCATATTGTTTTTTTTTTACTTTCTTTTTTAAAAAGATTGTTCTGCAGATACAATTTTGTATTATGGCAACACTAAGCTATCTATTTAGAGAATGAATTAAACAATTGCTTTCTATGGTATATAAAATGAGTTTGGAAATGGACTTCCGTTATTTAATGGCCATAACTCAATTTATTGGGTTAATAATGTAAATATCTATAACTGAAAAAAGATTTTTTGACGACAGATTATTACAAAAATTTGTGATTCTTTCTATTTGAATGAGAGCCATCAAAAATTATCTTGCTTAGTCTGTGAGGCTTAGAATATGCTGATTGTAAGACCCCTCTTCTCAAAAAAGAATTGTTCTGAGTATAACACTAAAGTGTATCTGATGGTGAGGTTATGGTTCTGGATAAATAGGAAATGAGGTATACTCCTTCACTGCTACTACTCCCAGGTCCACTCTGACCCAGAGTGGTAGTACTTGTTAGGGTCCCATCTATGGGTTAAATAGGTCTGTTTCAAAATTATTTAGATTTGATAGGACCATGTGCAAAAAACCTCTAAAACAACTATACTGTTCAAGTGAATCAATTAATAAAAATTATTTACATGAAATATAGGTACTTATGCATCTATGTTACTGTGATAAAGCCGAACTTTCACGAGTATTTCCGGGCTGATAACGGAAAGAATCGGAATATGCCGACAAAATGGCTAGCCAATCAAATTTAAGCAAGCAGACGGTAAAATAATTCAATAAATTTGTTGACAAAGTTAGGAGAACAGTATTATTCAAGCAATTTTAAACAATATGAATTTATTGCAGCTAAGTGACAAAATACAATCTGTGGAAAAGTTGATACAATTCTGCAAAGAAAAAAAACTTATTGGTAAAATTAGAAGTTGCAGGACATGCAAGCATCCTTGCCATTTAAAAAAAATGCGAAAAAGCTATGCCTGGAGATCTCAAAATACCAAATGTGGACTGCATTGCATGAAGGGACGGTTTTCTCCTGGTCCAAATTGGCCATTGATCAAATATTAAAATTGATATATCTGTGGTCAAATGAGATGGCTACAGTTAAAAATATGAGATGAGAGTGCGGCATCAATTCAGCGCATACCCTGACAGACTGGTCTTCATGCATTTTGTTGACATATTCCAATTCTTTCCGTTATCGGCCTTGAAATGCTCGTGAAAGTTTGGCTTTATCGCGGTAACATAGATGCATAAGTACCAAAATATATATAGATTGAATAAAGGATTCAGTTAAAGATTTCTCAGAAAATTACTATCACAGATAACTGAAGAAAACTGTGGAAACAATGGCAGAAATCTGACTATACCAATCAAGAAGAGGACACTATAGTACAACAGTGTATAATAATATTTCCTCAGAAGTTCAAACAAAAATGATGCTGGAAATTTTCTGTAGTGATATTGAACAGTGGTAGTATGTAACTTGTATATTAGGAATGTGAAAGATTATTATTTACTAAGCTTAGCTTAGTTGTGGCACAAGGTGAGAAGTATAGGGCACTCAGTCATAATCAAACTCATTAAAAATAGTCTGCTAATCTAGCATGCTAACTATTTCACCATTTGAGGTGTTCAAGAATGGAATAGATATGTTGTCATTCAACAAGGAGAAAGAGTAGGATATAAAAAAAGAAGACACCTCACATTTTCTACTTGGTACCCCCACATTAAACTGACTTTGTGTCACATATTGACCTCATGAAAAGCTAAGTAAATACCCATAAAAAAAGAGAACACTGAAATACAGACTTGAAGTAGAATAACTTACTTGGTAACATCATAATGCTTTCAAAAAGCAATACCTTTTGGTTATATAATCTTAGCCAAATTAATGTAAAATAGTTGATATTGCTAATTATTAACCAGCTTCTTCCTTTATTAATTTCTACTTACATATAAGGATATCTTTTCCACACTAGACAGAACCCCTCTGATACTGGTAGACAAATTAACCTACCTAGGAAGCAGTGTCTCATCAACCGAAAAAGACATCGACACACGGCTAACGAAGGCATGGACAGCTATCGATAAGCTATCGATCATATGGAAATCAAACCTGACCGATAAAATGAAACGCAGTTTCTTCCAGGCAGTGGCCATGTCGATACTGCTGTATGGATGCACCACTTGGATGCTAACAAAACGGCTGGAGAAGAATCTAGATGGCAATTACACAAGAATGTTGCAAGCAATATTGAATAAGTCCAGGTGGCAACACCCCACATAGCACCAACTATACGGCCACCTGCCTCCCATCATGAAAACTATCCAAGTGAGACGAACCAGACATGCAGGACACTGCTGGAGAAGCAGAATTGAGCTCATAAGTGATGTACTCCTATGGACCCACACATATGGCCGAGCAAAAGCAGGACGACCAGCACGAACATACATACAGCAGCTATGTGAGGATACGGAATGTAGCCCTGAAGACCTGCCAGAGGCGATGAATGATAGGGAGAAGTGGTGAGAGAGGGTCAGGGATATCCGTGCTAGTGGCATGACATGATGATGACGATAAGGATATTCCCCCCACCCCCCAACCAAGTAGATATTCTCTTGACAAATCCAATTAGTATCAGTTTGTATCTTAACATTTTTAGTTTTTGTATAAAGCAATTTCTTATTTGAAAAATTGTCATTTTCTTCTTTATATAAAAAAATTGTTAATTTTTTATATAAAGTAAATTTCTGATAAAAAATTGTCAATTTCTTTTTTAATTAAAGTAGAACCTTTATTTTGCCAGGATCAATACATTTTCATTCTTCTAACAAACAAAAGTTAAAGAAAATCTTGTTGATCCCTTTGAAACCTTCAAAGATAGAAAAATAGCCATCCAAAAGCTGATGGAATGAAAATATTTGTTGATTTACAAATTAGAATGATTTTTTTCCTCATTCATTCTTTTTTCTTTCTTTCTTCTTTCTATTTCATTTCTTTCTTTCCAATTTTTCTTCTTGTTCTTTCATTCTTACTATTTCCTTTCTTCTTTATGTCATTTCATTCTTTTCTTTTTCCTATTTTCTTTCTTATTCATATAATAAATTTAAGAACAATTCCAAAGAAATTATTTATTTTTCTCAAAAGAAATTGCACATTATTTTGTGGTTGAATTGTTTTTATTTTTTATTTTTTGAGTGTAGTATGATATGAAATTTTGCATGGAGCCAAATGTAATTCTTTTTGCAAGTTTAATCAAACTTATGATGAATAACGGAATAATTAAATTAGAATGAATAAACATCTAAATGATATACAGGGAAAAAAATGGTGGCATTTATTCAAATTAAGAAAAAAAATGATTGATTTGAGACTTTGGTTGCTACTAAAGGAAAATTGGTGTCTGGGAAGAAAATCAACAGAAAAAAATAAGACCTGACTTTATACTGGACAGCATAGAAAGCTGAGAGTGGGATCTAAAAATGGTAACAGAAAAAGCAGAGTCACCAAATTTAGACTCAGTATGAGTCAGAATATTGCAGAACCAACAGTCAGATTCTTGTGTCAAGTATTTGTGTGGATTAATAAAAATCCATTTCTCAAATACCTTCATGTCAAACCTGGTGAGATTCCAATTTAGAATCTGCTAGCTCAATGAATACAGATTATCATGGGAAATGGCAGCAGAGAGAGAGAGAGGGAGAGAGAGAGAGAGAGAGAGAGAGAGAGAGAGAGAGAGAGAGAGAGAGAGAGAGAGAGAAGAAAAAGAAATGTGTGAGCAAGACAGAGAGAGAGGAAAAGTGTGAGCATAAGGAAAGTGTGAGATGGGAAGTAGAGTTATAGAATTAATTAATATGAAGAGAAATAAGTGAGAAGGTATATAAGGATTAGAAAAAAGAGCTTAGTCTGGTACAATTCTTAGTCTTTAAAGGACACTGTAAGAATGAACAATACTAACAATAGCTTATAAGACTAGGAAAGATAAATGCATAAAGAGAAAAAGAAGTTAAGAAAATGAAAGAAAAAGGATAATAAAAAGAATTTAAGAGCAAATGCAGAAATATTTAAAGAAATAAAAATACTATTACCTACCATAACACACTAGTTAGCAAGTTTGTCCTGTGAATTTCTAAATGTACTGAGTTCAGTCCTTACTATGTGCCTCTAGTCATGTATCAAGTTAAAGAATTATAAATTTGTTTGCATTTGGGCAAAATAGGTTTTTCAGTCTCGTTAATGCAACTAATCTTGAAGAATGAAAACACCAAATTCAGATAAGCTGTACTCCTCTTAAAAATTTACCAAAATGGTTAGGTAAATTAATTCCTGTAAGATTAGCATGACATAATCTTTCTATTTCTATTTCCTCCATGTTGACCTTGTGCTGTAGTAAGCTAAGCTGAGTAAATATCAGGAATTAAAATGTGGTAATAGGAGGCAGAAGGTTATTATGATTGATAAAAGTTTTGATTTATAGGATTCATGTTTATTGTAATTGATGCTTGGCCAATTTTTTGTTATACATTCATTAATTTTTAAAGTTTGAGTCAAATGAGTGAATCTAGATTGATGGTAAACTTTTTATCCTCTCTTCTGTCAGGTTTCAAATAATGAATGAGAAAAGAGAGGGAGAAAGCAATATTGAGGGTAAATCAAAGATGAAAAGGGTAGTAATATGAGAGAAAGAGAAATAAAATGTGGAAAGTAATAAAGAGAGGAAAGGAAGAGGTGACATAATGTATAAATCAAAAGAGGGGAGAGTAGTAGTGTGAGAGAAAGAAAAATAAGAAACTAGGAGGTAAATTAGATGAAGGGAGAGTGTTTGTGTAAGAGAAAGAAAATAAGAAAAGAATAATAAAGAGAGGTAGAGAAAAAGGCAAAGTAAAAAGTAAATCAAAAGAAGGGAGAGTAGTTGTTGTTGTTGTTGGCGATCGTAGTCGAGGGCAACCAGAAGGCTCCCTTTTCAATAGCTACTACACCGAGGTGTAGGGGAGGGCACTACTCCTTGTAAAGTCTTTATGTCTGAGGAAATGGATACTTGCTAGGTATGGACTATTACCAAGATGAATCGATAAGATGGGTGATGATTAAAGACAGAGGGAAAATGAACATCTGCTGCTATGCCTGGTATATTCCTTTATTGACCAAATCCCCTGGATGTTGTAGGGGCTGTAACCCCTGTGGCATCAGAGGTTATTTCCCTTTTTGTTAGTTAGGATATTACACTCCTTTCCTTGGATTGCTCCACTTTACCCTCAATATGTACCTTATACTGCTGAGTGTTAAGCAAGGAGGTATCAAGTACCATTTTTAAAGTCTTCGATATGACACGACCAGAGATTGAACCTAGGTCTCCCAGACCATTGGTGAACACTCTACCCACCAGGCCAATGAGCTGGTTAAGTGAGAGTAGTAGTGTGAGAGAAATAGAAAGAAAATGTATAAATATTCCTCCAAAAATGATGAGCAAAGTTGGGAGAGAGAAATTACGTTGAAATAAGGCGAGTTAAAAGTAAACTAAGAAAGATAAAAAAAATAAGAAAAGGCAAAGTAGAAATAGTGAGATGATGGAGAGAAATATAAAATTTAGAAAAAGAAAGAAAACAACAATATGAGAGAAAAAGAGAGAGTCTGTGTGATTGTTGAAAAAAAAAACAGATAGAAAGAAAGAGGAAAATATAATAGAGATGTTAGGCTCAAAGCCTTGTGGAAAATTCTAGGTTGCCAAATAAATGGCCAAGTTATTATTTTTATTCAATACAGATGGATGCATACATATAATTTTGTTTCATGTTTCAGTAATTAGTTCTGTTATTAATCTATGTATACATCTGAAAAATTACATCCTTTTGATGTTAATATGTACATATTGATATATACTTGTAGACAAACTCACATACACACACACACATATATATATAAAAGTATACACACAGAAACAAAATATATAAACAGAGTTTTGGTAGGAACATATCTGTGAAATCATTATACATATATTGTCTGAGCATATAAATTTTACATACAGGTAAAAACTGATACTTGCTAGTAATTTACATTTATTGGTTGGAACATATACTATCTAAAAGTATTATCTCTCTTTTTCTCTCTCTCACACACACACACACATACATATATATATATATATATATATATATATATATAATTACAATGATAATAGTAGGCAAATGATATGCCCAATTTTGCAAAGAAAAGTATTGAATGCTTTGCCAGCAAAACAGAGTAGCTCTATGATGTAAAAGTTAAAAACTTTTGTAAGACTTGCAGTTCACTTATATTTATCTGAAGATTCTATGTGAAACTAAGAGTAATGGGATGAAAGTATATACAGTATCACCGATTAATAAGTACACCCTTTAAGGTTTTTAAAATAAAAATTCATTTTCTTTTAATTCATAGATACTAGGATTTTATTATTTCTTGAATATTTCAAAATTAAAGTGGATATAATTAATTATTATTTATTACCAAACCCTACAGCAACAACACTCAGAAGCCGAAAATATGAATATGTAGCAGTCCCTATTACAACCCTTATATATATTGATACAAATTTGTTTTTTTTGTTGCAATTTTTTAATGCTGTAGAGTTTGGTAATAAATAATACCTAATACTATCTATTTTGTATAATATTTCATTTGAAATATTAAAATTCAGGCACCTTTTGGTTAAGAAGAAAATTAACTATTTATAAAGACCTGTTTGGCATCTATTTAATCATGGGTAACACTATATATATATATATATATATATATACATCAGGGTAGTGTAGGCAGTCTACCATGTGTTGGTCTGATGATTATGTTGATGAGAAACTGACAGTCACCAAGTACTGTTGACACTGTATATATGCTATAGAATGATATTGAGCACTTTGTATTTATAGATACTGTGAACTAAATTAGAAATCAACTCACAATTTCTCAACTTCCAACAATTAAATCTTGAGGCTACATTTTTGTTTATAGATTTCTCCAAGAAAATTATATCCCATACACAGAGGAAAGGTAGAGCAAATACTTCTAGCATATGGTCTCTTCAAAGAAACTGTTGGCACTATAATGATAATGTGCAAAAATATAAAACAATGGTTCATTCAACCAATAGTATTACTGATTTCTTTGATGTTACTGGAGTCTTGTAAGGAGATACATTGGCACCATTTTTCCTCCTTCCTATAAAAGACAGTTCAGAAACTCACAGAGATAGCCAGTCGGAATTATTGCAACTTTAATGAACTGTATATGCTGTAAATGCATGTTTGTCCTCTTCTTTTGTTGTTGGGGATCAAGTAACAACCTTTTTGTGACTACTTTGCAAGAGACCCCAAAAGTTACACCAACCACATTTTCTGCGATTTTTCTGCCAGGAACCCCTTTTTAACCAGTTATTTAACGATCAAATTGGCTGTACTATTGCTAGGAAACAGCAATGAAGAAATAGGAATTACCTGGCCAGAATTCAAGCTACCTGAGTATACTTCTAGGTAGTGGCATAAATACTAGCTGCACTGGTTTTAAATGTTGATAAATATCTCCAAAGTTCTCTAAATTATGTGCTAATTAGGATACATAAAATGAAAGCCAAAATATTTGAAAATAGAAATTGGGTTATATACATATTTACCAACCCCTCAGCTCAGGCAAGATATGACACAATGTTAATTTTTAAGCAGAGTTTAACAGGTTTGAATTCTGAGTTTTCCTTCTCTTAGATTAGTTGCCTTACCAAGGCTGAAGAACCTAGTCTGTCCTACTATTTAGCTGGAGGGAGAATAATTGGATTCATACCTTTCCCAAGAGTATTAGTGCTATGTGAAATGCAATCAGTCTGGTCCAGGATTTGAACTCATGTCGCCGTGTCCATTTCCTACGACGATAACAATTACACCACGGGCACCTCCATTGGGTTATATACATTTTCTAAAGAGTTTTCCAAACAGTGGTTGGAATGATACTTTCCTTAAGGATATAAAAAAATGCTCTAAGCGATATGACTGGAGGACTGATAAGTTACTCAGCAAAATACACAGAGATTCACAGAAGAGTTCAAAATTAATACTGCATATCAGGTTGAGTTCTTGATATTTTGCTCATTACTAGGAAGTTGATGAGAGATGTTATTTCAAAAGATTACTTATCAAGACTAGCTGTGGTTCTATGAGAGAAAATAAGCACTTTTTGAATGCCAGGAAACTTCTAAGCAGCATTCTTCTCTTTTATGCTAATTGTAATTGTAAGGAATCTAATTTTGTTATTTTTTCCATTTGAAAAACATGTTTCTAATAATTGGCTGAAATCAATGAAAGCTAGAAAAAACAAAATTTCTAATAATAAATCCCTTCAAGATACAAGAGTTATTCAAACTATGAGTCTCAATCTTTCTCTCTCTCTCTCTCTCTCTCTCTCACTTTATATATATATATATATATGCATAAAATTAGGATCGCACAGACACACAGTCAATGGTGCTTTGTGACTGTCAGTTGCTTCACTATGTGATCATCAGACCAAGTCTTTTTTGGTCTGATGATTGAATTGGCAAGAAACTGACAGTCACCAAGCACTGCTGACTCTCTATATATGCTATCCCAACTTAGATATGTATGGTATATATTGAGAAATCTGTATTTACAAATAATTCAAAAAGTATCATATATATATATATGTATATATATATATATTTATATATATATAAGTAAATAATGAAAAGGAATCTGACAATAAGGAGAAAAATTGAAAAACAAAGTAATCCAAAAGTGAAGAGTTTATTGTGAAAGAAAGTTGATGTTGAACATTTCGGTTTTAATGAAACTTCATTGTTCTATCAACACCTGGTATCACCATTCTAAAGTCCTGAATGAAGGTTCATTAAAACCGAAACGTTTAGAGTTAACTTTTCTTCCCTATAAATTCTTCACTTTTGTATTACTTCGTTTTTCAATTTCTCTCTCTCTCTCTCTATATATATATATATATACATAGAAGGAAGTTACTTACCAAGAACAGAAACTCACCAAAAAGTGAACAGATATAAAACGCTCCTTTAGCCATTCTTCCTTCCACTGAGCAGTTTAACTTCATGCTTGTTTTGGGGTCATCAGTAGAGAATGTGCACCTTTGTATATATATATATATATATATATATAATCTAGGATTTTGTATTAAAAAATGATGATCAGAAAATGGATTTGCTGAAATGTTACTGCAGTAAGAAGAAATATATATATATATATATATATATATATATATATATATATATGTATATTTCTTTTTACTGCAGTACATTTCAGCAGATCCATTTTCTGATCATCATTTTTTAATGCAAAATCCTTGATTCAAATTGATCTCTCTTTTTCCTGCTAGTGTTCACCATATTATTTTTTCGAACAGTAATAAAGAAAGAAAATATAGTTAGATACCACCCGGAAAAGGAACATCCCTTTCTTTTCATATGGATTATCAAGCTGAGGTGGATTGGAAAATTGATTGATCAAAATATTGTGGTAACAAAAAAAACAAAACAAAATGACTGAGATCAGCAGTTTGAATGACCCTAGGAATTATAGTAACTCTTTATACCCAGTTGGCAGGGCTAAGAATATGTTCATTGTATCCCCTTTAAAGGAATGGGTGTCTTGGGTGTGACACTAAACTGCATCTGATGGTGAGACTCCAGTTCTGGAGATATTGACTGGGGAGTATGGAGTATACCTTTATTGCAATTACTCCTAGGTCCACTCTGACCTGGAGTGGTAGTACCTATTAGGGTTGCATCTATGTGTCAAATAGATCTTTTAAAAATATTATTCCTATTTGATATAATACTTGATGCCATATAGATCTAATTTATTGGCATTAAGTATGATTACTTGAAGCAATAATTTTTTACTAAGGATTATCATTAGTTACTTGAAACTAAATAACTGTGCAAACAAAGGAATATTATTAGATAGAAATAATTACTTGAAATTATATAATTATTTGTACTTAATAGGAATACTTGAAACCATACAACTGTGTGCAAATTATTTGTATTAGTTAAGAATACTTGATATCATATCACTGTGTGCAAAAAAAAATCTTAAACAACTCCACAAAAAATGCAGATATAAATGTACATAAAAAACACAGTTCTCTAACCTCTTGGCATAAAACAAATTTAGATGGGTGGAGATGCTATTAAGATTAATCAATCAATTTATCTTTTCAAATGTTCAAGCAAAGTGCATGATTGAAATATGTTGGCCAATGTTTGAAAGTTTATTGTTCTACAACTTAAAAACAAAACTTTCATTCGGGTTGAAGAAAAAGTAAAACGAAATATATTGCCATGCACAAGGATTGAACTTATTTCTTCCAGGTTATGAGAATTTTTTTATAGATCTGTCTGTTAATCAATATGGTTTGGACTATGAAGAGATATAAAAGCAACTACAGTTCCTCTCCAGAGATGATTGTTGAACCTTCTCATTGAGTGCCCCATTCATACAGCCTTGTTCCACATCTAAGCACAAAGTTTAGTAAATTATGACAGTTGAACTTTTACCACTGAGCTTTAATCTTCACTCTTTAAAGGATTTTTGCCAGTTACAGAGAATGTATTGTTAAACAGTTTTGCTTCCACTTCAAAAACTGATCTTGTCATCTTCTGTATGAATAACTTAATAGAAAGGAAACAATAATAAAAGTTTCTTGTTGGGGTGCCACAGGGGGTGTAATGGTTAGCAAGCTTGACTAGCAAAGTTTCTCAAGTGAGTTTGAGTCTCAGTAAGTACCCTATTCATATGGGCTTATGCCATATCTAAGCAAAAAGCTTTGTAAATTACTAAAAAGTTTCTTGTTTTGGGCAATAAAACCAACTAAAGTAATTTATAGAATTGTTTTCGTTTTTGTATCCTTACACTGAAAAGTATTATTTATTCAGGGAGTGAAGCCTTTTCAAATTGCGATTTTTTTTACTTTTCTAAATCTAAAATATTTTTTTTAATGCATTACAAAAAGTGTTTACTTATGTGTACCAATTTAGAAGACTAAGATCTCTCTTTTATTGTTTATCTTTCTTTGGTTGGAACAAACCATAACTCCTTACAATAAGTCTTGAACAGTACTGACAACATTTTCGAGCAAATTAAGCACGTTATTCAAAGTGTTGCTGAATACCAATGAAGTACAAATAAACACTTCATTATACAACATTTAAGAATACCAAACTGTTAAGTGCAACTGAAGAGAAATGAGAGAGTTGCTCTGTTAAGAAATATTTCCTAAAATTCAAACATAAAATAGATGATTAAACAACTAATTATTTTAAAGATGAGTTTGGACTTAAAACAATTTTAGTCACGTTTCCTGATTGTTTAAGTGTGAAAAGCAAGTATATATAAATAACTTTATTTTAGCCATAGAATATTGTATGACAATATATTAAGATACTGTCCCATAATAGTAATTAGATTTAGTGCATGAATTATATATGCAAATGAAACAACTATCATGGGATATGTGTAGTCTGTAGTTAAATGTCATGTCTATCTGTGTCTACTAATGACAGCAGTTCAACTTTTTTGATACATTTATAAAATATTTTGTGCCCAACTCTTCAAATGAAAGATGAATATAAAGGCATTTACATTTATAAAACCAGTTTTTTTTTCAATATCATTTTTCTTTCTTTTTTTCTAAACCCTTCTTTCTTTTTTTCTACCTTTTGATGTTTGTTATGTATGTACCTGCATATTCTGGCACACACACACACACATAAAGTGTAAGGAGGTGTCCATGTGGTGAAGTAACTAACCTGTCAGACTGCAACAATATAGTGAGTTTGAACTTGTGTAGTATTATCATACTCACTTTCAAACAAATACCCTTGGGAAAGGTATGAACCTCCTTATCCCCCCAACTGAAATGAGTTCTTAAAAAAGGATGGCTTAAGCACTAAATAACCCCAAAATATTGATATACCATTAAAAAAAGAAATCACACCAAACCAAACCATGTATAGAGATGAATAAACAATACACATATACACCAGTTTATTATTAGTTTATTTTCATTGTTACCTTTTTTTCTCTCTCCCTCTCAAATACACATAAACACACAGAAAATAATATATTAGAATAGAAATTATTATTATTATTAAGAGCAGATCAGAAAACTAGAAGCCAACGTAAAAATTTAAAACAATTTGCAATATGTAAGATGAGATCAAAAATGATCAAACCTGAAACTTTAAAATTGAAATAAAGATACGTGCACATTTGAGCAACTTATATAATAAAAAGATGATGTCTCAATGTCGGTTTGGTCTGGTTTCTTTGTTTAATAGCATATCAACCTTTGTAGGCTATTTAATGCCAAAGCCATCCTTTTAGAAGAACAGTAGTGGTACTATTTAACCCATAGCTGGGAGGATAAGGGGGTTCACACCTTTCCCAAGGGTATTTGCCTGGAAGTGACTGTAATTGTGTGACTGGAGTACGAACTTGCTTACTATGATTCTGCAGTCCGTCGCTTTAACTATTACACCATGAGGACACTCCCCTCTCAATGTTGAAGTTGCTGTCTAGATGAGCCAGAGTCAATTTGAAAAAAAATTATGAAGCTAGTCTTCAAACATTTTGAACAACAGTTTTTAGTGAAACACAGGATTATGTAAGCACAGAACTGTTGAATAGTTGCTTGTACCACGTGACTTCCAGTATCATGGAAGTATAAAAGACGCCATGTCTCTGAAGCACAGAGAAGCAGCAAGAGAAGCAGAAAGAGAAGGATATCGGTCAGTAGTAAGACCAACTTCAGACATAATACCAACAGCTTGAGACTTATGATACTAGTCGGACTGTACTACTTGAGTTGATAGATAATCAACTCTATTTCACTGTGTATCTTTTCCTTACCATGATACAACAAGAACTATTCTTATTCACTTGACCATGCTCCATAGAACCTTTTCTTGTTTTCTAAATTTAAAATTTATATCAAGAGTTTGAGATTTGAGGATAAAGAGGATATTAAGAGAAATATGTGTTACACTATAAATCAAATCTTGTTATGATTCATAAACTCTTTATTGCAGCCAAAACATAGAATGGCCTGACATATATTTAAGGTCACTGTCTGACTGGTGAATATAGTAGTGAGCAATCATTTGACAAGGAATTAAACCTTTTTTAGCCAAGTGGATGGTACCCCAGACTGAAGCTGTGGACACTTTCTTGATCACATCAAAAGCATATAACACACCACATTCTACAATTGACAGTTCTCATTCTTGCTGCCTCTACACATCTTTGATTGGCTGTAATTCCCTCACTCACCTCAACGGCTTAGCATGGATAGCACTCAGGAACATATCCTTTCGGGAACCAAGCCACCTTAGCTTAAACATACACCATCCCAGTGATCAGTTAAAAAGTACCACTATTATTCTTCTCCACAGTTGATAAGTGGTAATTTACTAAGCTTTTTGCTTAGATATAGCACAAGGCCATATGAATGGGGCACCCAATGAGAATCGAACTCACTTGTGCAGGTTTGCTAGTCTACCTTGCTAACCATTACACCACCTGAGGTGCCCCTCCACAGTTGATAAGTGATTAAACGTAGAAACCAAATGATATGCATGAAGGATCGTCCAAAACACATTATCTATGAATATTTACTAAGAACTCAATTATAATAGAACAGATATTCAGCCACTTAGCTTCTTTGTAAAACCCCAGAATTAATATAAGGAAAAGGAATCCTCTTGTACATTTCAGTAAATAAATGTAACTCTATTTGTTGATTTTATTTTATTTCTTACCATTTCTTTCTCACTTACTATCAAAACAGTTGTTTCCCTCTCTCTCTCCTTCTTCATACATGAATATGTAACATATGATACTGCAGATTCACTAGATATCAAAAAAGGAAAAACTCACTGGAATAAATCTGTTAAATATCAAGTGGACTATTTTGAAGAAAATGTATGTTTTATTAATTGTTGATATTTGTCTTGGTAAATACAGCTACAATAATGATACATTTTTTTAACAGATCTCATTCTCGAGTCATATATTCTGGCAGTGCTGGGTGTATGATAGTAAATTTTCTGTTATTAAATATTTTAGCATTTGTTCTGAAATTGTACTTCACATTGCTCTACACGTAATCATAGATGATGGGATAATGGGACAGAAGGAAAATAAGAGTTGAAGGATGAGTGACATTAATATGGTTGATTTACTATGTTCATTTGATGGGAAAAGTTGTGCGTACAAATTTGCTGAATTAAAAAATTTATTCATGAAAACGCTATTTTGTAAGAAAATACTTTGAAATATTTTAGTCAATCATATCACTCTTTATTTAATTACTTTTTTTTACAGCAAATTTTACATCATGCTTTCATATGAACTCTGGTAGCACGGTCTACTTGTGATGATAATCATTGTGCCTTGTGCCCTAAAATCACTTGATAGAATTAAGAAAATGCAACCCAGAATGATGTTAGCTATGTTTAACGGCAACCCCAGCACAACAATCATCTCCTGCTACAGTCCTACAAATGCTAGTGATGAAATGGACCTCATCAACTTCTATAGTGAGGTATCCTCCCTTGTTTGTAGCATCCCTAAACATAATGTTCTAATCATAGGTAAAAACAAAAACAACAAATTCAGCCTACACATCTCATCAAACAGAAATGGGGAACACCTAACAGATTTCTCACTTGAAAATGGACAAACATGCCTTAATACTAAATTTTTAGAAAGGAAGGGAAAACTATGCACCTACACTTAAGTAAATAATGCTAAATCAAAAATAGATTACATCCTTATGAATAAGAAATGGATTAATAGCGCTTTGAATTGTGAGGCATATTCCTCATTTGAAGACGTGTCACAGCAAAGATACATCTGAATTGTCACAGCAAAGATACATCTGAGCCTACACAGGAATACCATGCAAACAACTAAAACCACACACTATGACTGGTCCTTGCTTAACAATAGAGATATTAGCAATAAATATACGATGACACTAAGAAACAAATTCGATGCTCTTTGGGAGATATCTGAAACACTTTCTCTGAATGATGAATATGAGAACTTCATCAGTGCCCACATGAAAGCAGCTGCAGAATGCATACCAATACAGGATGTAGTCTAGAGGACTAGCCAAAAGTGATGGATGATAGAGATGAATGACCAGAGAGTCAGAGAAGTCTATGCTCGCAGCATAACATGATGATGATGATATGATGATTATGACATACATAAGGAAAGGTATAAATCCAACTATTCTCTCTCCAGCAATGGGTAAAATAATAGGGCAGACTGGCTTCTTTAACTTTGGCTTGGCAACTCACATAGTAGAAGGAAAAATCTAAATTCAAATCAATTGTAGATTTGGGGAGGGATGGGCTTTGCCAGGCTATTCCAGCCCAAGACACACAACATAAATGGTGTCCCCACAACCAAGCCAAGTTTTGGGATATGTGTATGTATTATTTACAATACATATCTTAAAAATCAAGGAAGGATTATTCCGTGAAAGAAGTAGTATTTTTAGATTAATAAATGTAGCCAATCTCATTTGATTTTTATTAGAAGTTCCATGATGAAGCACTTTTAATATTTCAGACACTCTATGACAAACATTTTCATCAAAGATTTACTACATTCATTAGTTCTTTATTTCATCATCATCATCATCATCATCATCATCATGTCGTGCCACTAGCACGGATATCCCTGATCCTCTCTCGCCACTTCTTCCTATCATTCATCACTTTTGGTAGGTCTTCAGGGCTACATCCCGTATCCTCACATAGCTGCTGTATGTATGTTCGAGCTGGTCATCCTGCTTTTGCTTGGCCATATGCAGGGGTCCATAGGAGTACATCACTGTTGAGTTCGTCCTTGCTTCTCAAGCAGTGTCCTGCATGTCTGGTTCGTCTAACTTGTATAGTTTTTGTGATGGGAGGCAAGTGGCCGTATAGTTGGTGTCTTGTGGGGTGTTGCTGCCAGGACTTGTTCAATATTGCTCTCAACATTCTTTACTTACTAAAACCAAATTCAACTTTTTGGCCAACCTGATTTATTGTTTTTTACAAGTCACTATGAGGTTTTTTTAATTGACACCTGAAAAAAGTCTACCAATTTTGACCTATTTGCGAAGCAGAATTCTGGATTTTTGTATTCATGAAGGAACTTTGACATGAAGCTAGAAACCATATATTTGGGGAAAGGTGAAGAAGATATTGACCAAAAAAGGTGAAGAAGATATTGGCCAAAAAAAAAGTTGTGATGAAAACAACAAAGATAAAGTTATTTTTATTTTCATTTTACTATAAAGCACTGTAAGTTATTAATTTTGATGAGTATTTTCTTTCATATTGCATTTATAATTGCTTTTCATTACAATTCACACTGGTCATCAATTTATCAAAATTAAAAAAAAAATGCTAGTCAAAATTAATAAAAATATTTCACAATGTTTTATCTAAAAGTAAATATGAATAAAAAGAAAAGATGTTGTTAATGCTTCAAGTATAAAAAAAACATAATAACAAATATGACATTGGTAGAGATCAAATAATGAAATAAGAGATGAGTTTATAGGTTTAATTTGAGCTTTTACAAATCAATGACTTTTCATAGGTAGAGCAGCAATGTTTTTGTGTAGGTTTCCTTAAGGCAAAATGGGATGTGATTTCAAATCTTATAGAGAGTCTATCCTATATCCTTTTCAAACCTGTGCTATTCCTTGGTCGTAGAATGACATTTTGAGTAATCTGTAATAAAAAGCAACTAGAAATTAAGATTACAAGAAAATCCTACTAAAAAATTAATGATAATAATAATAATGATATTTGTTTAAAGAATGAGTGGAGAAATAATCTTTCTTCTGCTTGAAGTTTGTCAAAGTAATTTGCGATTATAGAAGAAATAAAAGAAAATGAAAAATTAAAGTCTTGATTTTATTTAAAGTGAAAGGTGAATTAAGTAAGGTGTATCATTATTGATGACGTAGTTAGTTATGTAAAACACGTACATTTTGATTCATTTCATTTGAAAATAGAAAATCCTCTTAAAAGTAAAACTCACTATTTTTTAATTTAATCAAATTTTCAATTAGTCTAAAGGCATAATGGACTGGAACTGTCATTTCTCATAAGAATCGGTTGACTGATAATGAATAATAAAAATCTAACAATTTTCTTTATTGTCAGAAAAGATAATTAAAGAAAAACTGCAGATTTTATTTTGTTGTTTGGTGGTGTTACTTTTGTTATTATCAAAATTAACCTCTTACCGACAAATCATGAGTATATTTAGTTTCATGCATTGGCGAAAAATCTTTGATACAAAGGTCTGCTTAGCCATGTCAGTAGAGCTTAGAATATGCTGACAGTATCCCTCTGTAGAGGAGTAAGACCCACCATCACCACCACAAAAAAGCATTTCTTGGATATGATACAAGATTGCTTCTGATGGTGAAGCTTTCGTTTGGGATATAAGTGAAATATATATAATATAATATAATATAATAAAATGATATAATACAAAATTAAAAAAAAAAATCACCAAATCACAAATTTAAGTTTCACTGACGTTTTATTGTATGGTAAGTATTTTTTAAAATTTCATATGTGTATTTTCTTGTATTAGGTGCATGCAAAAGTTTCACTAGTTTTCAGAAATGAATGCCGGGAACTTTTGCACACAATTTCATGATTAAAAAAAAATTTGCAGGCTTGAACAGCAAAAAGTTGTTTTTTTTTAACACACTGTGACACACACTTAGCAAAGAAGAGAGAAACAATCAAAATGGATGATAAGATTTAAATAACTCATGAAACCAGCAAATATAATTAAAGCAGATTGAAATTTTCAGAAATTTTCCATCAAATGACATTGAAAAATAATAAAACAGAAATTACTTTGCAGGAAAACGGTCGTTTTTAAATTACAGAAAGATAAAATGTTTCTGAGAATTTGCAGTTATTCATAATAGAATACTAGTTGTTTAAAACTATTCTTATTTAATTATTAATTCATACAGAATCTTAGATATGCAAATTATTATTTTTCAGGACATTTATAGGTGGGCTAAATGACTGAAGATTTTCATAAAAATTTCTTCACAGTGGCTTATTCAAATCAAAACTGTATAATCCAAAACAATATACAGTTACAAAGACTGGAGAATATATTGGTTGAAATATTATTATAAATATATCAATGGTAATAGATTAAAATTATCCTTGAATACAGTACACATTGTTTTTGCACGTTTAGATACAGTTCAAGGATAAAAACAAGTATATGAAAGGACTTTTGGATATTTTTTGTAGCCACCACTATTGCTAACATGAAAAATGTTTTCAATCTTTGATTTTTAGAAAACTATATTTAATTCTATATGCTGATGTATTAGGACTAATGTATTTATTCTGATATTGTTAGAATATTTCAACCATTGTAATTTCTACCTTCTTCAGTAAAAATCTGGAAATTTTGAACCAAACTCTTTATTCAGTTCATGTGTTAAGCTATTTTCATTCCACTGTCCATGATTAGAGGAGGATATCATTGAATTTTTTGTAAACTTGATTGTGCATCTCTATCAGTAAACCAAACATTTTATTCAAAATTAAGAACAGCTGAGTGTATTTGCTAGCGGTGGTTCTACATAAGAGGTTTTGTATATGGTTAAGATGAAAGTCTGCCATGTGTGTTTGTGGTCTGTGGACTTGCTAGCTGAATGCTGTTACAAGAAGGTATCCTATTGTATGACAAGGCTGGGGACCAAACCACTAATTGTTGCCAGCCTGGTCTGTTGAGAAAATAGAGAGAGGAAATTTTGGCATATTTATGTGCTTCAAGGTTGCTGTTTGTGGTGTCTTGCAATTGACCAAAAGGGGTCATATAACCTGCCCATCACTGCATCTGCTAAGTAAGCACTCAGCCAGTGTCTTGTGTGGTCATGTACCATGTACTTTTAGATATTGCTGAAAGAGTCATGAATCATAATGAGATTTAATTCATAGTGTAAGTCTTAAATGTCCTAACTTAGAAAATAAAAGAAATTTCAATACAGTTTGCAACTTAATAATAGTGTACAGTCAGTACTATATTCTTTCAGCTGTAATGTGCATAGTTTACTGTAGTATGGTCAGTATATTTTACATAGGTAAGGACATAAATTACCTGTTTCCTATGTAGGGATTACATTTCTTACCTTCCAAATAGTTCTTCTAATGGCTGTTAGGTGGTGTGACCAAAGTACTATATAAAAGGGTGTGGTGAGTCAAAATTCTCTCTCTTCATTCCAGCTTTGTCAACAGGAAGCATGCAGGAATGTGTACATTTCCCAATAGGGTGGCTCTTGTTCCAACAAACCTAATGAGTCTTTGTACAACTTCTTTTCCAGAAAGGCTCTCAACTTACACTAAAGGACTCTTTAACTGCCTGATAAGACTTTTTGCTATAATGTACTCTTGGTATTTCATGTCATTTCTGTATTCATTCAATTAAGTCTGCACAGGCAATAGATATATTGTTAATTCATCATTAATTGTTTCACATTGTTTAACAGGAGGAAATATTAAACCATTATGCATTTCCTTTGCTACAAATGTTCAAATTGTGTTCCTCACATTCAAAGAGTTGTGGCGGTGAACTATAGGACTCAGATACAACAAATGTAAAAAGACAAACCTTCAAGTTCACTCAGTTCTATCTCCACACCCATAACCAGCATTACAAAAGCCTAAGGTCAACACTTCATTCATTTTTTGCCATCTTGTTTAAAGATAAGAACCAAATAGAGATAAACATATACTACACCTCAATCCTAGCCTAAAAGCTAAAGAAAAGCTGTTGCAATCTTCATTCACACTCACCTCAATCAAATATAGAGGTGTACTCTGTGTCTAAGAATGTTTGTACTTTCCATATGGTAACTCTTTGGTATTTCTTCTTCATTTTCTTGTTTGTAATCTTATATTTGTTTTCATCACTGATCAGACTGCAATAAAAGGGTGTCTTAGTGGGTGGGTGGGGGCAGAGTTCTCACCCAAGAGTAAGTGGAGCAGACAATTTTTAGGACACCTTTTATTGGTTTTTCCTTTAGTTTGATCCCTAAAAAGTGCTGTCTAGTCATGCAGGTTGTTACTTCAAGGGAGTGCTATTCCAACCCACAATTTTTGCAAGTATTTTGCCTCTACTGTTATACATGCAGAAAACAGACAAGGAGCTTCCAGTACCATCTAAAAACATTCCCCTATCATCAAACCTGTTGCTGACTCCAATCATTGTAATTTCTCTAGAAGAAAACTGTTAAATATTAACCACAGAGTACTTCACCTTATTTGTTTATTTGCTGTTAATTATGATATAAATTCTATAAATATGATATAATTTGACATAAAGTTTAATAGATGACTCAGTCAGCTGGGGCTGCAGAATACTCTGACTGCATTTCTGCAGAGGGGTAAGACTCCCCCAACGAGTATCCTGAATATGACACTAAAAATCTGATGGTGAGGCTCCAGTAATGCTGGAGCTTTGAGGAATGTGGAATACCTCTTTATTGCTATTGCTCCCAGGTCCCCTCTGGCCCAGAGTGGTAGCACCTCATAGGATCCTATCTATGGGTCAAATAGAACTAAACTGTGTACTTATGCTAAACTGAATTGTTTAAAATAGAAATGTTTTCACATTTAAATTGAGTACTTATGCTAAACTGAATTGCTTGAAATAGAACTTGGTCCAGTCTTCTGGGGTTGCAGAATATACTGATTGCATCTCTGCAGAAAGGTAAGACTCTCCCAATGAGTGTCCTGGATATGACACTAAGCAATCTGATGGTGAGGTTCCAGTAATACTGGAGCTTTGGGAAATGCAGAGTACTCCTTTATTGCTATTGCTTTCAGGTCCACTCTGGCCTGGAGTGGTAGCACTTGATAGGGTTCTATCCATAGGTCAAATAGAACTAAACTGTGTACTTATGCTAAACTGAATTGTTTAAAATAGAAATGTTTCTACATTTAACTGTGTTTGAACAGAAAACTGTATTTAAACCAATGACTAACTCTGTATAAATAAAAGACTGTACTTATGCTAAATTGAATTGTTTGAAATTAAGTGAAACCATTTAACTGTGTTGAAAAAAAACTAAAACCTAGCACAGGCTTGTTTAAAAATGTTATCTTCAAAAGCGTTAAGAAATCATAAATTTAATATATCAATAAAAATGATTTGATATTAAATGACCTACAATGGCCGATAGGCCATAAAACCAAACCAAACCTTAATAGCCACCAAAAGTAGCTTTTCTCTGACAGCTGGTAACATTAATCAAGCAGTGGATGAGGATAATACTTTAGAATGTACTGTAAAATAGTTTATGAAGTTCCAAAAGATTCAAAGTTAAAGAGAACAGGAAGCATCTGACAACAGTTACAAATAATCAAATGAAAGATTTTGTTATTGTATAACAGGGTTCCCAACCCATGGCCTGTGGGCCTCCTATGACCCTTCATCTAACTTTGAAAATTTTCTCTTTGTCTTTTGATATTGGCTGTGAAGAAGTGCCATTATAACTGCAAATAGGACTTCAGGGTTCAGAATATTTGAAGTCCAAGTTTCTTGCTTGCCACATCCTTGATTTCAATAAGAACTATGTGCTTTTATCTGGAACCTTAACCGAAACACCCTGCATGTAGTGAGCATATTTGGAACTATATAACATCGTGAAAAATTGTTCTTCAAAATGAACCATACTAAGAGTATGCTGTATTTACAAGAATCAAATCATCATTCAACTGATTTGCTTCTTCTGTCAACCCTGATATTACATCTTTTTGTGATTGCAAACAACATCAGATATTTCATCGATAGATTATGATTCTAACCTTGTGAATGTAACTGGTTTTTTTCCTTCTGTTTTTTTTTTTAAGATTATAGCTCCCTACTCCAAGTTAAGCTTTATTGCTCTGGGGCTGAAAAGGTTGTTTAGAACTGGTCCCCAAAATTGAATGTTTCAAATTCAACAATTTAAAATCTTTTATGCAAATCAGAAAAAGAATTATATATATATATATATATATATATATGTTCTCTTCTCATTAACATCTGTTTGTCTTGCTGTGTATATATATATATATTTATATATATATATATGTGTGTGTGTGTGTGTGTGTGTGTGTACGTGTGCATGTATATATTTAAGTTTTTATATACACTTTTATATGCACAAGTATTTATATATATATATATATATATATATGCATATATGGTTATCTATCTGTTCATCTATCTACATGTATATATATATGTATATATGCCTATGTATATAAATATGTGGGTGTGTATATATATATATAATTGTTGTATATAACTTAGCAAATGTGATGTATTTTCAACTTTCTGAGAGAATAGCATTCAAGGTTGTCGTACATTTTCACTTTCACTTTCACTTTTACTATTGTAAATGGAATCAGTTGTCATAATTATAGACAAGCTGATAACAGTTACATAGGATTAAATCATCAGAGATTTGATTAAATTTCGTAAATTTCTTATCTTATCTTAGAGATCAGTTAGTAAAAGAAGTAAATTATTATAGATTCTTGTTCTGGAGTGTGTTAAACAATATTAACAATTATTCAATTCAACTAATGCCAACATACAATTTCAATTACTAAACTCAAAGTAAATAGATTAACAATGACAAGTTTTGGCTAAAACTTGTTAGATAACTCACAAATATACAATGTTTATTTGTATGTATAAGCACTGGCTCATTGGCCTCGTGGGTAGAGTGTTCTCCAATGGTCTGGGAGACCTGGGTTCAATCCCAGGTCGTGTCATACCAAAGATTTTAAAAATGGTACTTCCTACCTCCTTGCTTAACACTCACCAATATAAGGTATGTATCAAGGGTAAAGGGGGGCAATCTGGGGAAATGAGTATCACCCTCCCCTACACCTCGATGTAATAGCTATTAAAAAGGGAGCTTTCAGGTCACCAACTTTACTTTTTATTATATATTTCCATAAGTTTCTCTCTTTCCTATATATATGTACGTATGTATGTTCTAGAGCAATGAAACATATATGCTATTACATACACATATTTATTAAGTGGCCCTTGTATATTGTATAAGTGTCTGTATATATATATATGTGTGTATATATATGTGTGTGTGTGTGTATATATACATATGCTTATGTATGTGAATAAATATATGTATATGTATGTGTATATATATATGTATATGTATGTGAGTATATATATGTATATATAAATATATATGCTTGTGTGTATATATATATATATATATATATATATATATATATATATATATATATAATATATTAGTGTAATTCAATAAATTAGGTGAATTTTGCCAACTTCTTTGACAATGAGAAGCACTGTTTAAAGTTGTTCCTTTTTCAAAGAAATCAATAGTGATGGGTTTATTTATATCCCAGAAGACCTTATTTACTAACTGCTCTACCCTGAACTTTTTTTCTCCAGAGAGTTAGTGTCTTCTCCCTATGGACTATCATTTTGTCACAGACTCATAGAGGAAAACCCAGTTATAAAAATTTTTTGGGAATAAAACTTTCTTTTCTATACACATCACATATTTTTCTGTAAATTTTACATCCTTTGCACTTCTCAGCCACCAAAAATTTGATAATAGACTGCTGTTCATACGTGGAGAACTCTGATTTGCTACCATTTTGAATAGCCTCAAAATTGAATTAATTTTCTTTTTACCTTTCTGCAAAAAAATTCTAAGAAAATCTTACACTGCTTTTTTCCTTGTTTTTTTAATGACTCTCTTGGACCACCCCCATCTTTAACATTAGATTATATCCTATATGTAAATATATATTATCATATGCTATATGCATGTTGTTTATGGTAAATGACTTAATACATAACATTTTTATTTTATTCAAATTATCTTTTAAATTTAGAAATCCCTCCAAAACATATTCTCTTATAAACTTTTATTTCTGTAACTTTAAAGACTTGAGAGCAAAAAATATTTTAAGATGAAAAGTGAGACAATCAACTCTCCAATATTTCTAATGCTTCTCTAACTTTTGCTGAAACTGAAATGTTTGTATTTTTCACACAAGATGATACTCGGAAAATGATATAATTTATTGATCTTTTTGCTTTCCAAATAATGACCAGATTGAAAGGTTAGTTTCAACTGGAAGACAGATAAACCAACAGACTGACACATAATTTAATTTAATTATGTGTTTGTTAGATGAAGAGGCTGAAAGACAAACACATAATTTTATCTAATTGCATGATTAATGAAAAGACAGACACAACACCTGATTTAACTTTATGGTAGAAATGAGTGACAGACCAACGGATAATTTGAGTTAGTGGCTTTAGTCATGGACAATGAGCAAATGTCATCTTTGGAAAGAAGAAAGCCAATTTTTTATTCACTCAAGAATTTTAGATGACATGTGAGTTTTAGAGTAAAGTCATGTGGAGCTTCAATAGCATTAGATTTGATATATTGCATGCAGGTGTATGTATTTACCAAACCCCTCACAATGTTCAGGGTGTGACACAAGGTCATTTTTTCAGCGGAATGAAGCTAGTTTGAATTCAGAGTTGTGCAAAAAACAGAAAATAAGAAAAAAACTATTCAACCTGTTTTGTCTCAAAGTCAGGGCTGTCGGCTGCCGCTCGCATAATGCAAAGCTCTTTGAAAGAATTGAGCACTCTGGTAGCCAATAGGGTATAAAAAATGTAAACAAATGGCTGCTGCTGCTGTTGCTAAAATAAATACCTTAAAAATTCCCTTAGCCAATGTGGTCTGCTTGGTGGCCGAGAGGTCTGAGACTTAATCTAACGTAAAGTTGGACGGGTTTCGATCCCGGCTTCAAGCGTCCTGCGTGTCTAGTCACACTGAAGAGTTCTGATAGAACGAAACAGTCTGTCTGTGGATGACAATATATATATATATATATATAGAGAGAGACAGACAGACAGAGAGAGAGACAGAGACAGAGAAATGGAGAGAGATCAAGTCTTATATGTATGGATTATTCAAAGTTTACAGGTAATTGAGATTTTGGCACATAATTTCTAATGAAGATAAATGTTCTTTTAAAATGATCTGAGTTTTACCCATGCAATAAGTTTGGTTATGTATAATAAATTCATTTATCTTAAGAATTAAGCAAGGCTAATATTTGATGTTTGGAGTATAAATTAATTTCACTGATTTCCCAGTTTTCATCATCTTCTCCAAAGCAGAAATATTTAAATTTGACTAATAAATAGGGAAACAGGCAATTTCATGCCATTCTTCTGTTTGGAATTTGACATGGTTCAGCGATGCTATCAAGACAACCAGCAGTTCTCCGAAGCTGTGATCATACACCATCATTAGGAGACAAAAAGTTTCCAAGCAGAACTATCCAGTCATTTGCTCTTGGATCAATTTCTCTCCACTTGCAGATCAAAGATTTTTGATTTTAGGCAGGACCAATCAATAGAAATTTTGGTGATTGGAATGGTCATTGTGATTGCCAATGCAAAGAGTCGTGTCTTGTGTTGATTTGTTTAATAAATCAGATGGAATCTGTGCGTTGAGATGTCGGTTGAGGTGTGTCAAAAGCTCTTCTGATCATTTAATCATCTGATTCAACTGAGTTGCAGTCACAAGTGGTAGAACACATGCCAACCAGCTGTTTGAAGAAAATATTATTTGCAATTTTCCTTAATTTTAAACCCAACTTGTTCAGTGAATATTTTAAAGAGCAAAATAAATTGTAAATTAGTGAAATTGAAAAGAGCTTGAAAAACAAGTGTTCAAATTCTTGTTTGTTGAAGAAAATAAGAAACCTGACCAATAATTAGGCAGACTGTGATTTCTAGTCTTGATAGGAACAGCATTAGATTCAACACAGGAGCTGACGCCTTTAAGCAGTTTGTTCAATCCTGTTCTGGCAACTTCTGCCACAACACTGATGCTAAGGGGAATAGCACTTTACCTTTTTCTTGGACAAGATCAGTGTTTTGAAGAGGGGAGATCTGCTGCATCAGAAGTCTTTAACCAGTGTTCCTTTTTCAGTAGAGTAGTCAGGGCCCTCTGGCATCGGTAGAGCAACTGGTATAGGATAAAGAGAGACTCTGAATTTAAAACTAGAACCTGGAATCTTTAAGGCAGTCTGACATTATCTTCAACCTCATTTTGTCAATACCTACAGCAACACTGATGTCAAGGGGTATGTGACACTATGTGAGTGGTCCGCGAAGCAGATGATCCCTTTGTCTGTTTTGGTGCGAAACCAAACAAAGGCCTGAGCTTGAGATCTTGACACGACCGGAAGTAGGCAAGGGAACACGAGTGAGGAGTTGGAGGAAGGAACTCAGAGAAGGCAGTTGGCGACGGGCGACGGAGAGGGGCAATTGGCAGTCGATACCGGACAGCAGAAGAGACCAGTCGGCATGAGAGAGAGTCCAGCATCAGTGAGGGAAGACCAGTCAGGATGAGTTGGCATTCCTAGTAGCTTGGTAGAAATTTTGCAAGAAATCCAAGCTAGCGTTAGTCTACATATGCTTAGGGAAGGTAGTATTACATAACTCCTCTTCTTGCACTTGGAGCTGACCCAAGCCATATTGTTCGTTTGTTCATTGTTCTTTCCTCTCACTCCCTTGATTGTATTTCTTGTAGCCATGAAGAAATGTGTGATACCCCTGTCGGAACCACTAGATGATCACTGGCCAAGATTGAAATGGTTTGAAGAAGTTGATGTATTCGGGGGGGGGTATTGTCACAGGTATAGCACTTTACTCTTTCTTTGGACAACATTGTTATCATGAAGACAGAAAACCTGCCATTTGTATATCATGTGACCAAACTAATTCCAACCATTGAAGATCCTAGTTGATGCACTGACAAACTATGCATTGCTTTACTCTATGAATGATTTAAAAGCTGCACAGATGAACATAGCTTTATGAGTTTGAACAGGGTGAAAATGCTGCAGAAGTAACCCAAAATATTTGTGGTGTGAAAGGTGAAGGTGCCATTGATTATAATACAGTAACTAGATGGTTCAAGAAATTTTGTTCAGGTTGCAAGAACCTTGATGATTAGGCAAGGTTAGGTGGGCCCAAATCTGTGGATTCAGAAGTTCCCAGCTACAGAGGCAAATCCAGTGAGTAACATTTGAGCTTGGCATCTCATAGTCCAGTGTGGTTTTTAACATGACTTTGCCAAAAGCTTCTGTAACTGTGAAATTGAGTCTCACATTTACAAAATATTGCAAAAAGTTTAATTATAATAATAGGACAAATTGGGCTCTCTTGCCTAAATAGGGCAACCAGTCATGGAGAAGAAATACTCTAAATTCAAAACCAAAAATTGGAGTCCTAAGGACAGTCTGTACAACCACTCTTTGGCAACTTTTGTCACAAATCTAATGTCAAGTTATATTAGCACTTTGCTCTTCCCTTGGACAACATTGGTTTCATAAAGAAGAGAGATCTGCTGCAGAGGCAACTGTTTGTCTTCTGTATAATATTGCTTAGATCTGTGCTGAGATCTAGGTGCAGATCCATAGTCTTATGTAACTGAAAACTTGAATGTATTGATTGATCTGGTTGTTCTACTCTATTGACAACTTTCATACCCGATCCTATGACGGTGCTGATTTTGAATCTTTAAATAATTGATTGCTTTTCATTGATCATTTCATAATCATTTATAACATAAATGAACATCTTGATTTTTATATTACTTACTAAATAATGTAGTGATCTGTTTGGTGATTCTGCAAGAGAAATATACTTCATTCTAATACGACTAGCTGAAATCCATAGGGAATTTGGACATTGTCTTTAACCTCCTTCTTGCAACTCCTGTAGTGGCACTGATTCTCTTCCATTGACAACATTAGTGTCACGAAAAGGAGAGACCTGTTACATAGGCAACTACTGGCACATGCAACAAGTCTCTCCTTTTCATGCGTTGCCGAGGCATGTGCAGATTGAATCCCAGTTGATGGATGCCATAACTTATTGCCAGTTACTTATAAAGGTTATGAAATTGATATTTTGTTTGTGATATTAGTTATACTTAATTTAAATTAGTATTATTTTTGGTCCCCCTTTTCAGTGCTCAATTGATTACTTGAATAATTCAGGTAAAATATCAGAATGATGAGGAAATACGGCAGATGGAGAAGCACTGTAGTAGAAATAATAAAGACAAGAATAAGAAGATCTATGTGTTAATATTGATTTTGTACAATAATTCAGCGGAAATATATCATTATTTTGGGTTAGAATAGCTTTTCTCTTCTAATTGCCATTTTAAAACTTATTTTCTTGCTTTTTCTTCATCTTTTTCATACTTTTGAGGGAGGAGTTCCTGTGCCATCATGGTTAGAGTATTGGACTGTGGCCTCAAAGTTAATGAGTTTGAACTCCAGTCATGCTATTATGTTTAATTTTGGACTAAATACCCTTGGAATAGGCATGAACCCTCTTATCCCCCCGCAGATGTGGATTAAATATTATCACTTGTTCTTCTACAAGGATGGCTTTGCCATTAAATAACCCATGAAGGTTGATATGCCATTAAACAAACCAAACCAAAGCAGATTTCCAGGGTTGTATCTAAATAATGAAAAAAAAACAGGTCATAGCTTTCCATTCTTAAAGTCAAGCCTTTCGACTGAAGAAAATGGTCAGTAGCATCTTTTAGACTGAACTGCTGTCATACGTATTGAAATGAGATAGACAGAGCCAAAGATTCTAAAGTCTGCTTTTCATCTTGATGTAAAATAGTGAATAAGCTCTGAAAATTATCATCTAAGATGAAACACTTTTAAAAGGCTGTCTCAATCATTTAAAAAATCCAAGAATTTCACTTTGACACATCAAATTTTTTTTCATAAGATGATAAATATTACATGAGGCACCACCATCTTAAAAATTAAAATAATTAAGTATATGTCTGGTTTTTCATATTTTAGACAAAGTATTTTATACTCTTTGAAATAATAGCTGTTCTTTTTAGAATTTCCACAGATACAGTTATTATGCTCTGATCCTTGCTAAAAGTGCCTGGAATGACAATTTGATTTGATGCCCCATCCTTGGTAATAAAATTTGATTTCTATTCACTCTTGAATAAATAAAGTGAATATTGTCAATATTTTTTTAGTCTCATTTGATGCCATGATGAGAGATGTTGATCATCATATTTTTTTCCTTTGTCATTTTTTTCTTCTTCCAAAGCAAAAGAAATCAATCTACCCTACTATTTTATATGTGTTTACCCAACCACTCTGCCATCTTTTAATCAAAATAAAGCAGTTTTGAATTTAGAATTGTCTCTATCCAAGGTTAGATACCGAACTCAGGCCAAAGAACCTAATTTGACTTAGAGTTGGTTGGGGGAGTAGAAATGGATTCATGCCTTTCCCAAGTGCATTAGCATAAAGTGAAATACAATCTTGTTCAAGATTTGAAAGTGGGTTTCTGATTCCCTTTCCTACGATAATAACCATTACATTAAGAGTACCTTCTTAACTTGATTTACGTGGTGCATTCGATAAGTTTCCAGACTTTTTTTGTACAGGCATTTAAAATTGTCTTAGACTCTTGAAAATTCACTATGTTATTGCTATATATCCTATGAAATTACAGACCAATTTTTATGATTTCAGGTTAAAATGAACAGCTACAGCAGCAATTGGAATACACCCTACAAAAGCCTGATTGTCACAGCTGGTGAATCTTTTCAAAAATGCAATCTGGACGTGAGGACACTTTAGAAGAATGATATGCAATAAAATTCTGTTTTAAACTTGGAAAAAATGTCACAGAAACGTATGGAATGCTTCAGACTGCTTTTTGACCATCTTGCATGAATCGAGCATTAGTTTTTGAGTAGCATAAGAGATGCAAGGAAGGCAAGGAGTCTGTGAGGGATGATGAGAGGTGTGGGAGGAGTAAGCAAGTCAATAGACCACAGTTGATTGGCCAAAAGGTTACAGTTAGGGTTATGTTGAGGTTTTAAGGGAGTTCAGGAAGAGATTCTATCGGAAGAGGCCAGCACTCTTCAAATCGGGTCAGTGGCATTTCCTCCAGGACAATGCTCCAGTCCACAACTCCATCCTTGTCACAGGCTATTTGACCAAGATGGGCATCAAGACAGTTCCTCAGCCTCCCTACAGTCCAGACCTTGCTCCCTGTGACTTTTGGTTTTCTCTAAGCTCAGAGGCTGTTGTTATGAGACAATTGAGAAGATGAAAGAAGCTATGACAAAGGTCTTTGACATGGTCACACAAGAGGACTTCCATAGGGCCTTCCAGAAGTTGTTGGAACAGTACAAGTGCAGAGCAGCCGGAGGAGATCACTTCAACAAAGTTCAGTATTATTAGTAAAAGGAGATTGTTGATGAGGTAGTGTAAACATTGCTGTCATTTTTTTTTGTCAGGGTTACTACTTTTAAGATATATAAGTTTATTGTTAATGTCAAGGTTTTACCAAAGATAAAGATATGGAAGTTGTATCTGCAAGGATTCTCTCTATTGTCATTTGTAATTCTACTTAGGAGATCATGATAACCACACAGCCATGAGAGCCAATTTGAAGAAGTGACCATTACAGAATGGTAATAGGCTTTGTAGTGGAAAGGCTTTGTTCTAATTTATTTCTGCATATGAGCTGATATGTCTTTCTCTATTTGTTAACACATTCATCCAGAATGCATTGAGTAAAGATACTTGAATGAAGAACAATATTACAGACGCATAAGAAATATACTGAAGAGTAATCACATTTAATAATTAAAAAGGGAAATATGCATAGAAACAATAAATAATTATCTCTTTTAAGGAATGGTGTATCCATTGGGTACCTTATGGAGTATCAACAGACTCAGGAACTAGTTCTCAGCCTCTTTAGCCTCTATTTTATTAACAGGAGAGGCATGTCTTGGGCTCTGTTAGGGAACAGCAAAACCATGTGGCTATTTAACTTTTCCTCATCAACTAAGGTTTTTACCATTTTTGTACTCCTTCCACATTCTGCTTTTTCATGGAACTATAAATGTATATTTTTAGCTGTTTAGACATGTTTGTGTATTCTTTCTTCTTAATACTATTGTTATGTATATTGTGTTTATAAAAAGGTAAATACTCTTGTTGGTACAAATGCATTTATCTTGTCTTTCTTTTTATTGTGTTTAGTACTAGGTTGTTTGGGTTTTATGGCATATCAACCTTTGTAGGTTATTTAACGCCAAATCCATTTTTATGTAAATTATCAGTTCTATTCAAAACAATTCAGTTTAGCATAAGTACACAGTTTAATTGTCAAAAACATTTCTATTTCAAACTATTCAAGTAGTTATATAAACAATTCAGTTTAGTGTAAGTACAGTTTCAATGTCAAAAACAATTCAATTTCAAATAATTCAGTTTAGCATAAGCACGCAGTTTAAATGTAAGTACAGTTTAAGAGTCAAAAGCATTTCTATTTCTGGCTATCCAGTTTAGTCAAGCAGTTCTAATTCAGCTAATTCAGTTTAGTATAAGTACAGATTTTGTTTACACACAGTTAAATGTCAAAATTGTTCTATGTTAAACAATTCAGTTTAGTGTAAATACAGTTTCAATGTCAAAAAAGATTTCTATTTGAAATAATTCAGTTTAGCATAAAAACGCAGTTTAAATGTAAGTATGGTTTAATTGTCAAAAACTTTTCTATTTCAAGCTATTCAGTTTAGTCAAACAATTCAGTTTAGCATAAGTATGCCGTTAGTTCTATTTAACCCATAGATAGGGCTCTATCAGGTGCTACCACGCCGGGCCAGAGTGAACCTGGGAGCGATGGTAATGAAAAGGTGCTCCGCATTCCCCAAAGCTCCAGCGTTGCTGGAACCTCACCATCAGATTATTTAGTGTCATATCCAGGATACTCGTGGGGGGGGGTCTTACCCCTCTTCAGAGAAGCAGTCGGTGTATTCTACAGCCCCAGCCGACTGGGCAAGTTTAGTACTAGTATATTATGGCTATACTAATGCTAATATTGGTCCTTGGTAAATGCAGACATGACTAAATGTCTTTTTTTAGCATCACACTCAAAATACATTTGATAAAATAAGTATGAACAAACATTACAAAAAGGAAATGAGATATTAAGAAGCATCTTATAGAGTTTAATTCTGGGAATACTGTGCATGAAAAGAATTTGAAAGGTTTATCTTTATATGTAGAAGCACTGAGTCTCTTTTTGCTAGAGTGCTTTTTGTGCACCATAATGGGAATATGGGTGTTTGCATGGCTCTGGTTCCACTTTATCTGAAGAATGAAGATTGACCAGCTGGCACCTCTTGTCAATGGCGAGTGAGCAATTGGTCTTAGTACATTGTTGTATATATAATCAATGCACTGATATAGTTGCAGATTTCTGGCTCCAGTAACCAGCTAGCATATTTTGGTTGTTCAGCTAAGATTTTGTTTTTGTTTATTTTTTATATTCAACTTGCGTGAGTTAAATTTGGTAGTTACAATTATACTGTATTGGTTTTCTATGTTTCACTGTGTATCAAACAGTGGTTTTAGTACAAGAGCCAGAAAAGTTTGGAAAAATGTAAGAATTCAGTTGATCACTACACAAGCTTAAAATGCCCTGTTAGGTAAGTTTTTAGCTGGTAAATATTCATCTTGGAAATATTTTAATTTTGTTTTAAATGTTTTCTTTACTTTCAATGCAAAACAGTTTACTGCAAATATATACGTACATGAACTTCCTGTTCATATATATATGTAAGCGTCTATAAACTCCTTACACATGCACTCATGCATGCACACACACACACACACACACACACACACACACATATATATATATATATATATATATATATATGGGCCATTGGTATAATGGTTAGAGTGTTCGCCAATGGTCCATGAGACTAGGGTTCTATCCCAGTTTGAGTCATACCAAAAACTGAAAAAAATAATACTTGATACCTCCTTGTTTACAATGACCATGATAAGGTATGTATCAAGGGCAAGTGAAGCAAGTGAAGCAATTTAGGGAAAGGAGTAGTGCCCTCTCTTAAACGTTGGTGTTGTAGCTTCTGAAAAGAGAGCCTTTGGGTTACCCCCAACTACAGTCGGTCAACTTATATATATATATATATATATATAAATACATGAACTACCTGTTTATACATATGTAATATATATAAGTATATACTTGAACTCCTTACACACACACACACACACACACATATATATATATATGTGTGTGTGTGTGTGTGCATGTGCCATACTGTTTATTGTTGAAGCAAATAGTCTCAGAAAGCCAAGTTCAAATTCTCTTTAAATTAATACCCTTTGGAAAGGTATCCATCCATCTCTTCTCACAGCTATAGGTAAAATAATATGGATCTGGGTTCTCTTGCTTTGGTTGGGCAGGAGGAATTCCTATGGCATAACGGCTAAAGGGCAAGACTGCAGCATCAAGGTAAGTGAGTTTGAACTCCAGTCATGCTATTACATTCACTTTTAGACTAATACCCTTGGGAAAGTATGAACCCCCTTATCTCCTTGGCTATGGGTTAAATAGTACCACAACTGTTCTTCTACAAGAATGAATTAAAAAATTCACAAAGGTTGATATGCCATTAACCAAAGAAACCAAACCCAACTTTGGTAGGGCAATGTTATAGGAAGATAAAACTCTGAATTCAAAAACACAAGAATGACCAACCAAAATAGAACTTTTTAACAATATGTTAATAATAATTATGGATACACCTTTCCTTGTTTGTCATTCATTTTTTTTAGCTGTACACCATGAATAATGAGGGATAAAAAGTTATCCTCATCAGGACAGCCCTCTCCTCTGTCTTTCCTCCCTTGCATTACTATACAATGATATAACAGTCATAATTCACCAATTCACCTGTGTAAATAATATTTGTGTTACTTGAGTTTAAGGTTAATTAGATACATATTTGTAAGTCAATTTCATCTTTATATCAGAGGGTATGAACTTCCCACCAAAACAGATTTGACATGAAGCCATTTTATAGTGGATCCAGAATCCTGCCTAGCCATTATAATAAATACTAAACCCCCTTGGCATTCCTCTTTTTGACAAGCTATAAACTTAGCCCTGTTAAGCAGGTATTACTTGAGAAGAAGGACCCCGCCACCCCTGGGACCATGCAATCAACTTACAATGGCCCACTCAACATATGAATGCCAGAGGAACCTATCTGAGAGCAGGTAAGTTTTATATTAGAGGCTATATAGCCACATTTGATGTAATAACTTTCCTTAATAGAAATATATGAAAGACAAAGTCCAGTAATTGTATACCAAAAATCTTTATATATATTATTATTGATTTTTTTGTCTTGTTTTGGTTCAGGGTTGGCATTAGAGGTAGGTATTTTTCTAAATTCTGACAACCAATTCCTTGGTTACCAAAACCCACTGTTCAAAGAAAGTAATGTTTTTAGCAAAAGAGATAAAGTACTCTTTCACTCTGTCTGGAAATATAAACACAAGAATGGGCTGGACATCAGACAAACTAGTCTTCTTACAATAAATATTGATCAAAACTGGTTGATGCAGTTTTCAGACAGCAGATTCCTGAAATCATGGCAAATGCTAGGACCATAAATATCATGCCAGCATGTAAATCTTGTTGACAAAAGTGGAGAGATTTACAAATGTAAATGGCAGTAGTCTGAGAATAATGGAATAACTAAAGCAGTTGAATCATATAAAAATGTACGGTGAAAGTTTTGATAAAGTTTATAACTAGTTATAAATTATATCCATACAAAGATGTGATCTTCATCATCATCATCATCATCATCAAATTGTGCTAATAACACAGAGTTTCCTGACTCTCTCTTGCCATCTGTCCCTTTTGACCATTAATCTTGGCAGGTCCTCTTGACTGGATCCAGTGTCTGCACAGAATTGATGTAAGTTCTTGCTGGTTGGTGAACACGAGAGTGAAGAAGTTACTGCTCTAACGCGCAGGAGAAAATAATAAACAAAACTTACTGGCTTGGCAGCCCGCTAATAGACAAAAATATGTCAATGAGTAGGCCAGTATATATGCATGCTAGCGTAACCACTCCTGGGCTGGCAGCCAATCACAACACAGGGAATGAACTAGACCACCTGCACAGCATGGAACACCCTGATGTGCATATAATCTTCTCTTCCCCATGCTCAATTCCGTATTCACCTTGATGCGTAATTCAACACGTGAACTACACTCAAGTACAAGTATTGGTGTCTAAAGTATTGGTGTCTAAAAGATGACATTGCTAATAGGTTTATCCTTACTTGAATAGTTTGTGAGATGGGAGGTAAGTGGCTGTACAACTGCTGTTTTGTGGTAGTGGGGGGCTGCTTCCAAGATTTGTTCAAAATGATATGTAGCATTCTTGTGTAGCTCCCACCAAGCTTTTGCTCCATGCTTTTCATTAGGTGGTGCATTCATACAGTGGTACTAACAGAGCCAAAAGTTGGAAGAAATTCCATTTTGTTTTATCAAAGAACACATTTCTATATTATTGACAGACTATCTATAGCAGTCCATACTTTCTTTATGTGTATGTTGACATTTCTTTTTGTTGATGAGATACTGTTACCAAGGAGTGTGAAATGGTCTACTAATTTCAGAAGCTTGCCATTTAATATAGAGATGGCATCATCTTGTTTAAAATCTGAGGTCACCTTTTTGGGGGAAAGGGGAGATACAACCTTTCGTCCATTTCTTTATTGTGTGTTCTCTATACACTACTTTGTAAAATCAAAAAAGTATGTTGTCAAATTTCCTTGTCTTCCTTATTTCAGGAAGAATTTGTCAAGGCCTGCAGCTTTTCTGCTTTTAATTTTTTTTTTTTTGGTACTGTGTCTTGTTCTTCCTCTATAAACTGTTCTAGTTTGATGTCTAGTTGGCCATTAATAATTTTTTCCAGTCGGGTTATCAGTCTTTAATATAGATGATAATATTATGAACCAAGTGGAGTCATTGATAAATCTACCACACAACATCTGACCCTGCTTTTCCTTTTCTGTGTGGTCAAAGTAGATTCATGTCAGGGCTCTGATTGCATATCTTCAAAGTTGATAGATGTTGAGCTTTTTGGTATTCATAAAATCTCTCACTCAAAAGTGTATCAAAATTATTTTCATTTGTTAGAGACCTTTACCTTAGAGCTTATTTCATGTACACACCTAAAATAGTTTTGGATTCAATATATTGTTATCATTTTAATCTTTCTGAGTTTTTCCCACCGTTTGTAACTGGTAACCTGAGTGACAGTAAGTCTTCTGTGTTCTTTTTGATATTTAGCTGATCTTAGTAGTGCTATATACTGGACAATCTTGGTTCTTGCTTGGATTTCTAATTCCTCTTTTCCATCTTATTTAGGATTGTTCTGAGGAGTCATCTGTGATTGGCATCACTTCCACTTTCACTTTCATATTCTATAGTATTTTTCAGTTCTCAGGCAAGATTCAAATATTTATCTAGTTTTTTGATTCCCTATACTTTCACTTAACCATCTGCTAAAATGGCTAAGTCTACTAATTAACAAGTTCTGTTCTTATTATCAGCATCAATGATATTCAACCAAGTCTTTTGTTTTAAACATTACAATGGTTGATACTAGTGTTAAGATTCTGATAACCTTGATGCATTATTTAAAACTAGGCCTCAAAGCCACTGAAGCTGCAGGAATTGAGAATTGAGATGAAATGAAACAATATGGAATTGGTTACCTGAGTTGAAATCTTGGACAAAGTTGTTTGTATTTCAATTTGTGCTGATGCTCTTGGGAAAGGCATGAATTCATCTGTTCTCTCTCTAGCTATGGGTTAATAGTAGAGCAGACTGGTTTCTTTAACCTTGGTTAGGCAACCAATCTAAGAGAAGGAAAACTCTGAATTCAAACAAACTTTACTCAGCTTAAAAGATAATCTTGCGGCAGAGAGATTGGATGAATATTAATATAAAATAAGAATTATTGTTTATCACTATTGCACTAATTACAATAAATAAACAGAAAATAAGGGTAAACATATAATTGCCATATATTATATTTCCTTTAATATAATGATATTCACATCAAAACAGTATGTTTCAGATTTTAGATTTTATGATAAATTTGAAGGATGAGAGCTAATATCTGTTTGCCACTCTTGTGATAACTAATATCTTAACACCCGCAAAATATAAAACTACTACTGAGGGTATTCCAGATTATTTTAAGCAAAATGTTGTTTTAATTTTGTAAAATTATACAAGATACTATACAAGTTAAGCCATTACTTTCACTTTTATGTTGTGATTGATGAAGTTATCATAAGTGTGTGAATACACACACACACACACACATATATATATATGTGTGTGTATGCACACAATTAAAATAAGTGTTGATTAAAGTAGATTTGTAAATTAGATGTAACAAAATTCTTTATTTCCAGATGTTCCTGATTTGTCAAATGTTACAGTTCAGTCTTTAACTTCTAGATATTCCTGATTTTGCAAATATTCTAGTTCAGTCCCTTACTTCTAGACATTTCTCATCCGTCATGTTCAGTTCCTTACTCCTAGATGTTTCATATCTGTTAAATATTCTAGTGCAATACTAATATTGCCAAATGTACTAGTTCAATTGCAGATTTTACTGACCAGTCAAATGTTCTCATACAATCTGTTATTTCTATATGAATGTTGGCTTTGCTGCTCATTTGCTTGTTATTTTTCATGCAACATTCTTCATATCTGAGCCTATCTTTCTTTTCAGCTCCATCATTCAAAATGGCTGAATGACTAATGTCCTTTCTTCTCACAGCTTTTTTGTATCTTCTATTTCCATTATTTATAAGCTGGGAGAAAAAACAATTATTTTAGATTAGTTGTGGCCAAACACTGTGACCACTTTTGCTTATCTCTTGTCTACTCCACAATTCACTTAGCCAAACTTGATGATGAGTTATGGGTCATATTGGCTTAAAGCCATTCTTAAGGTGCTGACCAAATCAAATAGATGCTAAATCTTTACAACATATGGTTGTCCAGTATAGTAAAGATTTGTAATGTGTCTTTTCTAGGTTTCTTCCTGGAAATGGCTCTTTGATGATATTTAAAGCTTTTGATCTATCAGTAAGGACTTCTAGCTTCCCTATTGGAAGGGCTTAGAGTACACCAATTGCATCCTCTGGCTATCATAATAAACTGGTAAGGTTCCAATTCTAAAATTGTCTGGAGTGTGAAGGCACCTTTTCATCATCATTACTTCTAAATTCACACTAACCCAGAGTGGTTGTGCCTGTTAGAGTATATTTTCTTTTACCTGAAACAAAAATGTGCTACTTTATATGCTTTTGGTGTGTGTATTAACTGAAACTTACAGGCAAGATGTGACACAAGGTCAATTTTTTTGTGGAGTACTACTTGTTTAAATTCAAAGTTTTCCTTCACCTTGAATGGAAGCCTTACTGTTGGGTATCACCCACCTTTTTCCACACAATGAACTAGTCCATCTGCCATATATAGCAGTAGCTACTAATACCAGCAGACTAGAAGGTGAAGAGCAGCTTCTTATAGGAATAGTATTAGAGCGTTGGAGACTGGAGACTGCAGTAGATCACCTTACTTGCTACCGTAATAACGGAAGCCAATACTATTGTTGGACTATATCTTTATTCTGTATTCACTAATCCTACGTTCTTGTCTACTAATAGTCTCTCTATTGTATATACTTTTTCCTGAGAATATATCTCTATTTCCTCTCATATCGTGGTTTGTCCTTTATTTAATATTACAAGCATTCACTAACCAGAACGCAACACTTACCAAGGCTAAAAAAGAACTCAGTCTGCCCAATTATTTATCCTTTGCTGGTAGGGAGAACAGATAGATCCATCCTTTTTCCAAGGACATTAGCATGGAGTGAAATCCATGAGTGTCATCCAAGATTTGAACTCAAGTCAATAATTCCATTTTCTACAAGTGCATATTTTTTGTTTAAGCTTCCGTCTGTAAAACAATTTGTGTGCATGTATACATTCAAGTCCTTAATATTACTATCACTTATGCATAAGTTGTGTACATAAAGTGACAAATGGCAGTCTTGTCAGGATGACCATTGGAAACTAAACAGAATGATAGACATTTGGTTGGAGTGCATAGAATGGACTTTTGTGAGAGAGAGAGACAGACAGACAGACACAGAGAGAGAAATGAAATGAACATTGTCATTGATGGAACCATGAGGAAGGAAAATGAGTTTTTTTATGCCTTTTTCAGTTAGAGAACATAAGAAACAAGTCTCTCAGTATTTTTCTCTATAGTAAAGTTGGCGACCATTGTCAAGGGTGACCAGAAGGCTTCCTTCTCAATAGCTACTACATGGAAGTGTAGGGAAGGGCGCTAATCCTTTCCCAGGATTGCTCCACTCTACCTTTGATACGTACCTTATATTGCTTAGTGTTAAGCAATTAGGTTATCAAGTACCATTTTAAAAGTCTTTGGTATAACACGACCTGGGATTGAACCCAGGTCTCTGAACCATTGGCAAACATTCTACCCATTAGGCCAATGAGCCGACTACCAAATCTCTACCATTCTTCATCACAAAATACCAAATCTCTCATCATTTTCATGACAAAGTACCAAGTCTCTAACTATTTTTAACCATACAAATCTTAAATTGTTCTTTTAAGTTGATACACTCTTCTGCAACTCATGCAAATAACCCTGTTGTTGGTAGGACTTAGAATAAACCGACTGTGTCCTATGCAGAATGGTAAGACTCCCCACCCCAAAAAAGGACACTTAACTGCACCTCTTCATTAATCCTAGATCCAGTCTTACCCTGAGTGGTAGTATCTGCTAGGGTCATATCTATGGGTCAAATAGTTTGAAAATTATTCATATTTGATAGGCAAAAATAAAAAACTAGCAATAGAATTATTAGATTGAAAAAAGCTTTATCCCGAATAAAAAAGAAAAAGTACTTCAAAATGTTGTCCTCTCTTCTTAAGGAGAACAAAAATTTGCATTTTTAAGTGATTCCTAAAAAATAAAAGACAAAAGACACTACACTTTGTTCTTAGGAAAAATATTTAAGGAAAATGTATTCTTACGATATCAATCCCTAATAGAATGTTGTTATTAAAATATGAATGACTCTCTAGAATGGAACAATTCTGATCAATCGTAAAAAAGTTAGCTAAGGTAGTAAATTCTTTAGTGGTTTATTTGCTTTCAGTGTCTTAAGAGGAATGCATTATTCTCTTTCATGTCATATTTTCTTTTTAGAATTTCTTCAAAAATTAATGGAAATTGTACTATTTCTTAAGTGATGGTTAAATGAAGAAGGTAATGTTTTATAAATGGTTTACATTGCTGTATATATAATTAATATTACAACCTTTTCCCGGCTCAATTTCCAAATTCTTTTTATAGAATGACTTTCTTGGAAGATTTAGAATTTACCAATGTTTTACTTTCTGTAGAATCAGCAAAATGTCATTATCATTTTCATGCAATAGAGAGTCGTGTCACTGTTAGGACCCAAATACAATATTTATTGTGTTCAAAACCAAGTTTAATAAAATTTTATATATTTTTAATTATGTGTACAACAATAAAACTTGGACAGACTATAGATCTAATTCACATTTATCTTCTTATACAGTTTCATTCAGATAGATTTCAGTTCTGTGGGTGGGGCTGAAAATAGATTGACGGTATTTGTCTTCCGTCCCACCAAACAGACGAGTATGGCACAAGACTTTTTTTTAGGTGGGTCTAAATGCAGGGCCTCAGCCCACACACACCCGGAATTCCCAAAAATGCCTCGAGCCCTGTTGGCATTCTCCTAAAAAGAGATGCCTTAGGTGCCAGGCGATGAATCTAGCCACTCCAAGGAGGGCTAGAGCCTGGGGGGATGGGCCCCTGAGGCTCGAGGATGCTGATCAAGGTGAACCTCGACCGACTGTCAGCCGAGCCAGAACACAACTGACCAGATCCATGTACCGACCAACACGGTCGACTGAGTTGTGTCCCAGCCTAGCAACTTTCAAAGACTGTGCATATGCACTTGTTTCTCTCTGAAAATACATTGACTATATCTTCTACAGAGGAGTAAGACACTCTTCCCAAAAGGAGTGTCCTGGTATAACACTGAATTACACCTTATAGTGAGGCTCCAGTTCTGGAGCTTTGGGAAGTATAGAGTACTTCTTCATTGCCATTACTCCTAGGTCCACTCTGACCTGGAGTGGTAGTATCTGTTAGGATCCCATCTATGGGTCAAAAAAATCTGTTTGAAACTCATTCATATTTGATTTGTTCTTGCACAAAAACAAAACAAAAACAACTCTAAAAAAACAACTACACAAAAAATGTAAAATGAATGAATTTATGCATGAAATAACCCTAGATGGGTTGACATGGCATTAAATCTATTTCTTAATCAGATGGTTTATTTAATTACTTAATATGAAATAAGATAAAATAAAATGAAATAAAAGAATTTCAAAATATGAAAATCACAAGAAAATTTTGACACAAAAAGACCTATTCATTGTGTGATGTGATACCAATCCCCTCCCACAACCATTGTAACAGACTGCATAGAAAGGGTCTATTTTTTATGGCCCATATCAGAAAGTGGGTGAAGAGGTCTAAACAAGATTCCCTTCCTACAAACCAGGTTGTCTGCATACTAAGAGCAACATTATAGTTTGAAAAATTGAAGCTGCTGAGTGGATGGATGATGGCACATGTCAAGGTTAGATTTTCACATGCCAGAAATACAAATCAAATGTAAAGTCAGTTGACAAAAACCCTTTGAAGAAGACAGTAGGAGAAAATTCTTGGAGAGGAAAGTTGAAAGAACGTCCAGCCAACTAACTGAATGCAAAAATGTCCACACAAACTAAGATGAATGAAATCTCACAAGAAAAAGAAAAGAAAGAACCTTAAAGATTTATCATGGAGTCATGCATTATCAGAAAAGTGATAATGGAAGAAATCAGCAAGACTTCTGTGAAGTCTAAAGAAAATTGCTCTGACTTCTTGTAGATCACAGAAAGTGAAAGAAAAGAGAGACATTTGATCGAGAATCCAGTGAGCCCTCTGAGGCAGCAATGAAGTAAATTAGCCAACCTCAGAATTGAGATAAGTAAAGACTGTGAATGAACCATACTCCTTTTTGCTTCCTCTGCTCTAAAATGTTATAAATGCATTTCAAAGCTGATGCATATTTGCCCCCATACATCATTCCACATCTAAAAACATTTGATTTGTTTCATTTTTATGTTGTCTTATTCCTCTTTGTTATTTTATTGTTTTTTCACTGTTGGTGAATTAAACTTGTTCTATGGTTCCACTATATTATTGTTGTATCATCTCTTTGTGGATTTCTGCCTCATTCTTTATTTTCAATATATTGTGAGTGATCTCATTAGATTTTGAAGGAATAGTTTATGCAAAAAATGTATTTGCATATTCCAATATCATCTCAGTTCATAACAATTAGTATAATGGTTAGAGTGTTCACCAATGGTCTGGGAGACCTGGGTTTGATCCCAGATCAAGTCATACCAAAGATTCAAAAAATGGTATTTGATGTCATCTTGCTTAACATTCAGTATTATAAAGTATGAATGGATCAAGAATAAGGGGAGTAATACAGGGTAAGGAGTAGCGCCCTGCTCTACATCTTAGTGTTGTAGCAATTGAAAAGTGAGCCTTTGGGTTGTTCTCTATAACTTAACATTGATTTGATATTGATCATTAACTAAGCCAAATCATAGCAAATGAATTACCTTGGTAAACTGTTTATCATGGTAAGTGATTGAATAAGACTAGTAAACATTTTTGGATAAGCTGATAACAGAAGAAAGATCCACAACTGGACTGTAGATACTTCAAAAATCACTTCTCAAGTTTTGAATTTAGAGATATTTCTTCTAAATTAGTTGCCTTACAAAAGCTAAAGAACCCAGTCTGCCCATTGCTGACAAGAAAAGGTGTGGATCCATGCCTTTCCTACAGTCATTAGTATAGAGAGCCCAGTCTGCCCATTGCTGACAAGAAAAGGTGTGGATCCATGCCTTTCCCACAGTCATTAGCATAGAGAGCCCAGTCTGCCTATTGCATTAAGTGAAATGCAAATGTCTTTGTTCAGAATTTGAACTTGTCACATTAAGTTCACTTCCTATCATTATGCTACACATGCTTCTATATTGCCTACATGAATTCCAGTTAAGGACACTTTTAAACTGGCTATAGCAGAGTAAAGTTCCTCTGAGTATTTGGAGGTTAAATCCATCTTGAGACCATCAAGTCTTAAGTAAATTATTTTATGTTTGTGTCTGTTTGTCTTTACTATTCATCCTGTATAGTTTAAGCTTCTTTGTGAATTCTCTTTCAGCTCACTGTCAATTATTTATAGCTAAATGCATTTTTATTATTTAAGTGTATATCAACCTTTCATTTGTTTCTCCTTTATGTGACTTCAATAATATATCTTGTAGTTATCATATATAACTCAACACAAAAACTGTCTTGACAGTGAAGCCTAGAATGTACTGACTGCATTTTTTCAGAAGGAGTAATGTACCCACCCACCCGGCGTAAAAAAAAGGAATACTGAAGCCCCCACAAAAAAGGGTATCTTGAATATGACACTAAACTTCATTCTGTAGTGAGTTTCCAGTTCTGGAGCTTTGGAGAGTGTGTAGTATCCCTTACTTGCCATTACTCTCAAATCCAGTCCAGAGTACTCTGACCTGAAGTAGCTGTATTTGTTCTGCTCCCATTTATGAGTTAGAAAGATTTGTTTGAAAATTATTGATATTACATTGGAATACTTGAAACTATATAACTCTGGGCAAATGAATTATTATTATTATTAATTAGGAAGTTACATGAAACTGTATAATTGTGCATAGATTATTTGTATTATGAATAGTTCGTTGAAGCTATAATTGTTTACTATTGATTGTAATCATTAGTTGGTTGAAACCATATCACTGCTTGCAAATTATTGGTGTTAGACCATACTTGAAACCATATAATTTTTGCAAATTATTAGTTTTAGATAGGAATACTTGAAAATATATAATTGATTGAAAATTATTGGTGTTAGATGGCAATACTTGAAACCATATAATTTCTAATAAAAAAAATTGAACATTATAAAACCTAACAAAGGATGACATACCAAAAAACACATCATGAATATTCATATTTACCCAACCCCTCCGCTCGGGCAGGATATGACACAAGGTCAATTTTTTTTTAAACGGAGTTTAACAGGTTTGAATTCAGAGTTTTCCTTCTCCTAGACTAGTTGCCCCACCAAGGCTGAAGAACACATCATGAATATTAGACATTTACTGAAATGTCAACATGATGGCAACAAATATTTAAGTAACATTATGGTACATAGTATTTATTAATTTGGTACTACTCATTAAGTCTGGTTGTCTATTCTGGTATGTGCTATTTTTGTATTAAAAGAAGAATTTAAGAGAGTTAATATTGAAAGATAAACTTGTCCCAGAAATTATTTTGATAAAAACTAAAATACATTGGGATCACAAACTCACAAAAAATAGGGACACAAATTTATCATAAAAAATAAGGACCCATATCTGCTCTCAAAAAATATGGACACAATTTTGTTATAAAAAAATGAGGACCCATCTATATGCTCTGAAACTGGGGACACAAATCTATTGTAAAAAAATAGGATGCACCTATAGTCTCAAAAACAGGGTACACTAATCTTATAAAAAATTGGAACCATCTATACTCTCCAAAACTGGGGACATAAATCTGTTATAAAAAATGAGGTCTCATGAAATACTCTCAGAAAATGAAGACCCATCTCTACTCTTAAAAATCAGGACCCATCTATACTCTCAAAAACTGGGACACAAATTTTTTATAAAAAATTAGTACCCATCTATACTCTCAAAAACAGGTACACAGATTTTTTATAAAAAAATTGGACCCATCTATACATTCAAAAACAGTGAAGCAAATTTCTTATTTAAAAATTTGGACCCATCTTTACTCTCAAAAATACAGCCACTCACTTTATAGTCTCTTAGCCTGGTGGTCTCTTCTCAGCTTCTTCTCTTAAAACTTAAATAAACATCAAGCTGACCCTTCCTTCCATTATGTTTTACTGAGAGTGAATGAAGGTTTTAAATGTTATAACCATTGGTCAAAGTGGCCTGGAAAAGAAAAAAAAGATTTTCAGATTGTAAATTATGGTCTAGTAGGATTACTTTTGAGAAACTGGTGGTAGCCTAATCTACTTTGTACTTGTTATTTTATGTGGGTTGAAAGATTTGTTGTCTAAATAATAATAATAATGATAATAATGATGATAATAATAACAATAATAATAAAAGATTTTTTGATATTTTTTCTAATCTGTAACTGAATTTGATGTTCAAAGCCAACAAAACACGATTTTAGATTTTGCCTGTACCAACGACTTTTCCTGAGCATAAAAAAAAGGAGACAAATAAATATATTTGTGGAGACTAAGAAGATTTGGCAATGGAAAACACATACTGTTTGACAATAAGATAATCCAAGACAAGGGAGAATAAAGGAAAAAATGGCTGTTTTATGGTTTACGGGTGAATTCTTACTTAAATTTGACCAAAAGAATGAAAATAGATGAATGTGATTTCTTATAAATTAAAGAAAAAAGTTTACTCTTAAAAACAGAACAGAACTAAGACATTACATGAATACATTAGTTTTTTTTTACTGATTTTTTTCTGTTACTACTATTAGAAATAAAAACAAATATGATACACACCAGTGACATTTGGTAGTTATGCTACCATGTGAAACTTACTACTCTGACATAAGTACTCAAAAGAATTTCTCTGGAGACTTATTTATATAGGGGAGTTAAAAGTTTTGCTATATTTTGGTAATGTGAAGCAAAATTTGGCAGCTCCAGATGATTTTGCCAAAGTAAGAAACTCTAATGGATGGGGAAATGCTGAGCTCGCCTGATACTCTTTGAGTTCTAATCACCAGATTTGCCTCTATGTCTTGGAGGATGACCATGGAATTCATAGTTTTAGGCCTACTGAACCTTGCTAGATCATCAATGTTCTTGCAATCCAAGTGAAATTTCTTGAACCATCTGGTTATAGTACTGTGAACAACTGTATAATGCCTCTGTTCAAACTCAAAAGGCATAAATTCCTGAACTAGAATTTGTTGCACATTTATCTATGTGGCTTTTAAATCACTCATAGAATGTCTGTGCACCAACTACCAAAATACTTCTAACCACAGTAGATACCTTCAATGGCTTGAACTGACTTCACTCATGTTATAGATGCATTGCAAATATGCATGTATCAAAATATTGCAAAACTTTTGACTCACCCTTGTAGCATCCAAAAAATACTGTATTGAGATTTTATAGAATTGAATGAAAGGCCAGAGTTGATTAGTCTAAAGAATTTTTGCTCACCCTCTGGTCCTTATTTTTATTACTTTCCCATTATTCTACTTCCAACATAGAGCTATCTCATGATAAAAATAGATGTGGAGGTGTGCAGAATCACAACCAAAATATTTGTCATGCCCCCAAATCCAAGTATTTCACCAAATCTACAAATAGAAAAAAACCCACATCTGTCATAATTTTCAAAAATAATTTTTTTCCTTATGTCGCTGCCAAAAAACTGTGTAGATTAATAGTGGTCCAGTAGTTGAAGAAGACCCACTGAGCCAAAAATATCAGTCCCAAATTTCATGACAACAACCACATATTATCCTTAAAGGAATTCAAGAAAGCAATTAAAAAAATACTAAAAAGACAGTGCTTCAACTCAACCTCCTGTTATTTGTTTTATGCTTAATTGTTTTACTTATTATTCATTTCAGCATTAACTTTCATCACAGTTACCCAAAAAACTCCTTTGCTTTCATATTAAGCTGCACTTTGTAATAGTAAATTGTTACACATAATTTATTACAATATTCATGCTACACTCATAAGATATTTGATAACACACACACACACTATTTCAATGTTTTTGGTTTAAATATTTAACCTTTCTTTTTTCCTCTAGTTCTTTGTCTTATCAATATATGTTGGATTTTGAATGAGAAATAGTTTAGAAGATTATAAACTCATGTCTTTAAAACTTATATCTATATGGATATACATGTATTAATATTCTTATCTATCTCTCTACTTTTGTTCTTGGAATTTGGCATGCATCACAATTAGGGGTTTGTTTTGATTTCTTTATTTTAATGGCATATCAACCATCATGGGTTATTTAATATCAAAGCCATCCTTATAGAAAAGTAGTTGTGGTACTATTTAACTCATAGTTAGAAGAGATAAGGGGGTTCAAACCTTTCCCAAGGGGCATTAGTCCAAAAGTGAATGTAATAGAATGACTGGATTTTGAATTTACTTACTATAATGTTACAGTCCAGCATGTAAGCCACTACACCATGAAAACTCCCCTATAATAAAGAGGATAGAGATGGATAAATAGTCTAAGTGAAACCTACCCTTCTCATATAGTAGTTGGTGACCGTAGTTGAGGTTGACCTGAAGGCTCCCTTTTCAATAGCTACTACACTGAGGTGTAGGAGAGGGCTCTACTCCTTTCCCTAGATTGCTCCACTTTACCCTTGATACATACCTTATATTGCTGAGTGCTAAGCAAGACGGTATCAAGTATCATTTTTAAAGTCTTTGGTATGACGCGACCTGGGATTGAACCCAGCTCTCCTGGACCACTGGTGAACACTCTACCCACCAGGCCAATTGAGCTGATACTTCTCATATACTCTAGCAAAAATTCTTTTACTATATGGATCAACAGGTAAAATTGAGTTACAAAATGTATTCTTAGCATATCAGCTCTCTCCATTGTAGAAAGTACTCCCTGATATAGAAGAAGCAATAAGATACTTACCGTCATAGTGAGATTCCAACAAGCATCCAGTTGGCAGATAAGGGAACAAGCTATGACTCTGCACAGTCACTGGAAACATAATACAGAATGATGGATATTTATCTAGCATCATATCCACACTGAAACCAGCAGCCAATCACGACTCAAGGAATGAGATCACACAGATGCAAGAATTGAATGTTTCAGAGTGCCATAAATACCAATTGGTTAATACACAAATTCATGTTGTAATTAGCAATCAGTTATTGTTACTGCTCAACACAATGGTACACTACCCATGTCAACACCCAGGTCAATTTTGACCTGACACCTGTCCCAGCTAACTGCTCTCAACCATTCTCTCTTACTTCCATGGAAATATTACTGCAGTTCTGGAATTGTATTTAATGAGTACTTTATTTTTGTTATTCCATATAAGTTAAGTATGTATGAAAAGCAAGAAAACTCTTGTGACAAATCAGTAATTGTCATCGAAAAAGGACTTGGCTACCAGAGTTTGAAACCTGAATAATGTTGTTTGCATTTTATATAGTGCTAATGCCATTAGGAAAAGAATGAATCCCACTGATCTCCCTCCACTTATGGGTAAATAATAGAGCAGACTGGGCTCTTTAATCTTGGTAAGGCAACCAGACTAAGAGAAGGAAAATTCAGAATTCAAACCAACTGTACTCCACTAAAAAATGACATTGTATTGCATCCTGCTCATTGTGGAGTTTTTTGGTAAATACATGTCCAGCAGTTAAAGATGTTGGAATGCAGTGAAAGTCTATAAATATCAACATTCATTTACAAGTATGCAAGATTATCTTAAATTCTAAAACTTATTTCTATATACTTTTAACATTAAAGTAAAAGTCGTGCAATCTTACAATTAAAAATTTCAAGGTGGTAAAAGAGGAATGAAAAATATTGAATGAATGAAATATATTTTTTAATTTACTTTGTATTCTATATATAAATATTATACACAAATAATATTATACAATATATATAAATATTGTATAATACTATTTGTATATACTAATTAAACAGTGGAATATACTTGGGTTACCGGCTCATTGGCCTAATGAGTAGAGTGTTCGCCAATGATCTGGGAGACTGGGGTTCAATCCCAGGTCGAGTCATACCAAAGACTTTAAAAATGGTACTTGATACCTACTTGCTTAACACTCAGCATTACAAGGTACGTATCAAGGGTAAAGTGGAGCAATCCTGGGAAAGGAGTTGCGCCCTCCCCTACACCTCAGTGTAGTAGCTATTGAAAAGGGAGCCTTCGGGTCACCCTCAACTACGGTTGCCAACTTACTTATTTATTTGAATTTTTGAGATGAGGCTAGGTAATTATTTAATCTAGAGTATTTGGACTATTGTTTTATTTTTGTGTATCAAAATAACGATTTCGATAAATCTTGCTGACAGTATTATGATAATGTTACATGAAGAAAAAAAATAACATGACTAGTTATTTTGGGCTCAAGAAAATCAACCCAAAAAACATATTAAATCTTTTGAATATCATGACTTACATAAACAGATTTTTAGTGTTTCGGGAAATGGTTAATTTCTCTAACACTATATATTATTAGGCAACACAAATGAATAACAAAGCTTCTTTTTTTTAACAACAAAACAAAGAAAGGTTTATTATAGTAGCAGGCGTAAAGGAGTGAGAGTGAGAAAGTGTCTCTTTTGTGTCACTGGTCAGTATGCTGGTCCTGGGTTTGTAGGAAGCGTGTTCAAAGCTAGCAGCAAGCGAAGGGTTCCAAGTGGAATCAGTGGCAGTCATGTGAGAGAGATGTGTTTCTTCTGCTGGCTCAGGGCTCTCTGATTTTGTCCGTTCTACCAAAAGGGACTAGAAAAATAGTTCCTGAGAGGGAGAAGGAATTAATGCGCTCTGCCAGTTGATTGGTCAGTGAGTGACCGACTCTCTTAGCAGGGGCATTGATTTGCGAAAGGAAATAGATCTGTGGCTGCTACAGATTTCTGGCTGTAAGAGTAAAGATTATCTTTAAAAATCTCAAATTTGTTTCACCCCTCATTTTTCAAAGAATATATTTTTGTTTCAATTTATCAGCTAAATTTTGACTGTAAATTATTTTATCTGTTTATCATAATATTATGAGGGAAATTTAACTGTATAACATCAGTCCAGAAAGGTTTTAGGCCTCATCTAAGTACTGTGTATGCTTGTATTGAGTGGTTAACATCAAAGATTCTTGTAGTAACTGGGACAGGTGCTTTGAAAAATGCAACAGATAAATGGAAAATATTGTTTTAGTTTTTGTGGAATGGTTAGCTGTCAAGTATTAGCTGAGCAAATTTGTACTGGCACAGAGATTAGAAAAAAATCTTAGATGCTAAAATCCTTCTTATATTCTGAATTATAAATATAGTAAATTATGTTAAAAAATATAAGCCTCAGTAATATTGATAACCTGAAGTTGCCATTGATATATATATATATATATATATATATATCAGTAACATTATTGTTTTATATATATATATATATATATATATATATATATATATATAAAACAATATTATTATTGAAAAGGAAAAAGAACAACATCCTGAAGTGCATGATGTTATAAAACATGCCACAGAAACAATAAAAGTAAAGTTGGCGACCTTAGTTGAGGGTAACCCAAAGGCTCCCTTTTCAATAGCTACAAACATCGAGGTATAGGGGAGGGTGCTACTCCTTCCCTGGATTGCTTCACTTTATCCTTGATCCTTACCTTATAATGCTGAGTGTTAAGCAAGGCGGCATCAAGTACCATTTTTTGAGTTTTTGGTATGACTCAACCTGAGTTTGAACCCCGGTCTCCTGGACCATTGGCAATCATTCTACTCATTAAGCCAATGGCCTGATTTAAAAAGTGCTCTTTTCCAGAATATTCTCCAAATTGTGAAGTTTTAATGAACCTAAACAATTTTGGAGCTTTTCAGCTGGCAAAAAGAAATAAGATATTTTATTGATGTATCAAGCAATGGAGAAAAGAGTAGATTAATCAAAAGTCATTTAAACAATGAATAAAACTATATTAAATTGATGATATTTTAGATGATGCATGGCTGGCTTTCGTAGATTTGAATTTGCCAATGTAACATTTTTAAAGAACAAATCAAGTTTGAGATAGACTGTCAAAGAGGGAAAAATTTGATAGAAAAGAGTCGATATTTAAATTTCCTCAGTAAAACTTGAAGCTGTTTCTTTATCAAATCTTTACGTTGTCAGAATTTCAATTGTAATTAGCTAGAGATTTTGTGTCTGCACTCATTGCAACTTCATATTAAATCTTTGAATGATTTTTATGTAGCAGTAATTTGCGTGTTATTTTTTTTTTAATAGTTAGAATCTACACTTCATTGATATTTTCAGTTTGTTAGTTGGCAAGACATAAGAATAGACTTTATGCGTATATCCTTCCCACTTCACAACTACCATCACCACCATCTTCTCCTCCTCTGCCATCTATTTTGTATCCTCTGCTCTATAAAGGAATTTCTTTACCCTTTTGATGATGACCTTGATTGCATCAGTTATCTTCTCTTCTACATGTCCTGCCCAACCCCTATTTTTGTTATATAATAATCTAATAATAATGTATGAGGGTGAGTCAAAAGTTTTTCAATGTTTTGGTAATGTCATGCACAATTTGGCAGTTTTGAATGTTTTTGCTGAAGTCATGGACTGTGAGCTGCTGAGTTCTCTTGATACTCTCCAAGTGTTACTCCCTTGATTTGCCTCTGTGGCTGGGAACATGGCCTTGGAATCCATGAAAATATCAACTATAACAGGCTTGAACAACTTCATTCACATGATATGCATGTCTCAAACAAGCACATACCAAAATATTGTAAACATTTTGGCTCACACGAGTATATTCTATATAGGCTTCATTTTTATTTAGAGTTTAGTGTTTTTTAATTCTACACTAAGCTGTCTTTAAAAAATGATGGGATTATTTTGGAAATGATCAAAAATTCTACCAATGATCAGAGAGTAGTATCTGTACTTTATCTTGAATCAGTGTAGTATTTGTGCATGTTGAAATCCAATGATTTTTTAAAAAATTATAAACTATATGACGTCTTTTAAAAAGTATCGACACTGAAGTTCTATTTTCATGAACAGGAACACACTATGAATCAAATGTTAATTTTCTTCAATATAGTCCCCTTGGTATTAACATACTTATTCCAGAGAGTTTTTCATTGATTGAAGCACCTTTTAAACTTATTGTGATATTGTGTAAAAACATGGCTTTGTTGACATCACAGTTGTTGCTTTTTATTTTTGGTAGCAGAATGTTTATATAATATTCTACATCTATTCATCAGGTGTTCATATTCAAGTGTTATTTTTTTACATCAATGTTTATATCTCAATTAAGAATTTCTTAAAAAGAGATACCTCAATAAAATGTTTTTCTATTTCATGCATTCCCTTCAAATAACTATGCAGTTTTCTATAATTCAAAACCAGCGGTATAAGTCAGAGATTATTCTTTGCTACTGATACCATGTAACTTAGTACAACCAGTCACATATTATATGGAGAGGAGGTGGACACTGGAAAGTAATTTTTTCATTGCCCTGGGAGATACCATGAAGGAGAATTACTCACCATAGCACACTGACAACCTTATGGTATATGAAGATGACATAATTTTATTTCAGTCACATTCTGTTCAACATTTAAACATGGATTAATTTTTTTTTATTTTTGGTATATCTAAATGCTATTGAAAAATTTGCAGATATGTGGACTGAGATGTTTTTTTTTTTTAAATAAGAAAGCAGTACCACCAGCATTGTTTGCTCCACAAAGAAAAAATTAAAAAAAATGAGTCAGCCCCAAAATACTCTTATCATTTCTTTATTTACTCTTTGAGTCTAACCTAGTGGGAAAAGGCGTGAGACACTTTGCAATATTCTGATTTATATCATTCAGCACTCTGCGTATATTGTAAACTATTCTAAGATAAAATATTATTGTGAGGGAATTTTTTCTATATTGTACATTTTCATATTCCCATTAATGAGAAGATTTGAAAAAAGTGTAAAACTTCACATCGGAATATTAGTGAAAAATATATTTATATTGCCAACCAAATCACATAGAATGCTACAGATACATCATATTGATTATGTTCCCATTTGATTATTCCTGATACACTCTTAATCTAAGGCAGGGATTCTGAAATGTTTAACTTTATGTAAATATTGAAATCAAATAAATTTCTATTCACCCCTAAAGAAATTAATCAATGAAGAATTGGTCAGTTTACTATCCCATTTTGTTGAATGGCAAGCTCCAAACTCTACTGTCTATGGAACTGTCACTACTTCTGTCAATCCAGTGCCACATGTTATCCTCGGCTTGAAAACCCTCTGCTCACACATTCCCATACAAATTTGCTAGCTCACACATACATAGACATACATATATGCTACACCAATAGGCATACATGCTCATATAAATACACTCACACCAACCCAAATATTTATTATTGTATTAAATATGTCCACCCAGAGAAGAAGAGCTTATGGTGTCACACGCCAAATAAAATTGCATGACAAAAACTAAAGTGTCCTTCCTTGAATGTTTACCTAGAATTAGTGAAGTATCTGTATAACACACTAATATAAGTGCCCGTGGTGTAATGGTTATCGTCGCAGAAAATGGATACGGTGACCCGAGTTCAAATCCTGGACAAGACTGATTGCATTTCACATTGCACTAATACCCTTGGGAAAGGTATGAATCCAATTATTCTCCCTCCAGCTATGGTAAATAGTAGGACAGACTAGGTTCTTCAGCCTTGGTAGGGCAACTAGTCTAGTTGAAGGAAAACTCTGAATTCAAACCTGTTAAACTCCGCTTAAAAAATTGATCTTGTGTCATATCCTGCCCAAGCGGAGGGATTGGTAATTATGATATAGACACTATATTCTATGTATGTGGATTAATTTATGATACTTAAGGTTCACAATGATTGGCAATCCTAATTATGTTGCCATGACAATCTCATAGGCAGTTTTAATGTTCTGTAATATTTTTCCTAAAATAATTTTTTTTCCAAATCATTATCAGAGCATAACAGTATAATAAATATAAAAACACTTCACCAAATTGGTTTTACATCTTATTTCTCTTCCCTATAGGAATTGAAGATAAAACTGTTACCATCCACATGAGCATGTCTAATACAGCCTACTTCTTTGTTCTGTTAAGCAATAATTTATTTGGAAGGTGCATTATGTTTTATCCTATTTGTGTTTAAAGCTGAATCATATCAAAAAAATACAACACTGTCAGAAATCACAGTAAAAATGACAAGTGCAATGCTTTCACATGCACTGTGAAATTGTCTATTAATAAAAAAAAACAAAAAACAATGGTTGGAGGAAGAATAAGTCATGTAATGAACAAGTCATGGAATCCATTGTCTTTCTTGATGGAAAATTTTATAGAAAGAAAAATTACACAAGGAAAAATTATTGCTAAGATGATAGAGACATAAAACAGAATTAAAAGATACTCTTTAGTTGATTGCCTATTTTACTTAGATTTTTAGTTATTGCTACCACCACTAGGGGAATTGCCATGGTGTAATGGTTAAAGTGCTGGACTATGACCTCAAAGAAAGTGAGTTTGACTTCCAGTCACTCTGATACATTCACTTTTAGACTAATACCCATGAGAAAGGTATGAACCCCTTTATCTGTCTTGCCATGGGTTAAATTGTATCCCCGCTGTTCTTTTAAAATGATGGCTTTGGCATTAAATAAACAATAAAGGTTGATATGCCATTAAAAACAATGAAAACATAAAGTTTAGTCATTTAAAACCCAATGTATTGTTAAAGTATTATCATTTATTAAAGACTAAGAATTAAATGGTAACTTTATATTCCTTGATTTAAAGTCCTCAAAAATGAAGTATATTTATGGGTTTTGTATTTTATTTTTGGTTTTATTTTTCATTTTCATATTCTTTTATTTGCTTTATTTTTTATTTTAAACTTTATTTATTAATCACCAGATATTGATCACAAAAGAATAACAGCTCTGTTATTTGTAATAATCAAAAAACGATAATTTGTAATCAGGATAATATCAATAACCACATTAATTATGGTAAAAGTTGGATGAGTCAAAAGTTTTGGAATATTTTGGTAATGTGAGGCACAATTTGGTAGATCCAGATACTTTTACTGCGTTTGTGTAGGTTACCAACCACATTGAACAGTGAGATACTGAACTTGCCTGATACTCTCTAAGTTTGCCTTGAATGTGGCTGTAGAAGTCACTGCTCTATCATGCAGAATAAACAGGAATAACAACACTTACTGGCTCAGCGGCCCCAGCTAGCATGCGGCTGGCAGACAAAAAGTAGAATGGACAGTAACTCAATACCGAACCTGTAACACCTGAAACATGACTGAAGCAAGCCGGTGTATATATACACTAATATGCCCACTCACTGGGCCAGCAGCTAATCACTGTCCAGGGAATGGACTTAGCCACCTTCGAATAGTGGAATGTCCCAATGTCCATATAATCTCACTTCAACTCATAATTTATTATTACTCATGTGAGCACTAACTCATTGCTACTGAGCCTTTTGATAGAATTCCAACAATGGCATTGGAATCTACAGTCTTAAGCCTTCCTAACTTTGCCTGATCATTGAAGTTCTTACAATATGAGTGAACTTTCTTGAACCATCTTGTTACTGTACAGTGATCAACTGACCTTTCACCTTTCATGCAACAAATGTTTTTGGTTGTTTTTGCAGCATTATGGCCCGCTTCAAACTCATAAAGCATAAGTTGCAAAAGTAGGCCATGTTTATCCGTATTGCTTTCAAATCACTCACAAGCAATGCACAATGTGTCAGTGTACCAACAACAACCAACACAGTGAGCACCTTCCATGATTTGAACTGCTTCAAGTCACATGATGTACATGCCACAAACAAGCATGTATCAAAATATTGCAAAACTTTCGACTCACCCTATTAATAATGATTTTTGTTACTAAGTGACTGGGAAAGACTGTTGTCTTTGTAAATTAGATTTCAAATGCAGAGTTTTGAGATTCAGCAAGAAAAGTTATTATTTTAAGTTCAGCTGTCTGAGCAATTTGGAAAAGGACAGTTGAAAATAAAGATGAAAAAGATTCAGACCCTCTGATGTCAGAAAGATTTTTGTTATCTTGCCTTGAATTGTGAAAATAAATATGTAAGTTCCTTCTCTCTCTATCTCTCTCTATCTCTCTCTATCTCTCTCTCACACACACGCACGCACACAAAGTATTACAATTTCATTATATGTCAACTTATTTAATGACTCATTGGTATTTTATCTGATGGATTAATCCAATGGATTAATCAGTTTTTTAGAAGAAATTGTAAAAATTACAAATAATAAAAATAAAAATAAACACAACACAAATCTTTCAAATTGTATAGTTCAAAGCAGATAATATATTTTTTTGGATGAGTTAAAATCAATATTGATATAATAAACATGTTTAATCTACCATTATATCATGTTCTGTATAGGACACTAAATGGCATCCAGTGGTGTGGCTCCTGTTCAGGACCTCTGGGGAGTGTGGAGTCATCACTTCATGACCATTACTCCCTAGTCCACTCTGACCTCAAGTGGTGGTAGTTGTAAGGGTCCCATCAATGAGTTAAATAGATCTGTTTGAGGTAATGTCTAAAATGATTGTAAAATACATTTGCTTTTAATGTGGAGACATACTTAGTATAATGGCTATCATTGTAGGAAATGGAATGAGCAACCCAAGTTCAATTCCAAGACAAAGCAGTTTGCATTTCATTTCACTCTAATTGTCTTGGGAAATGAATCAATCCACCTAATTTCACCCCAACTTGGAGTAAAAAAAGTAGGACAGGGTTCTTTAGCCTTGGTAAGGCAACCAGACTCGGAAAAGGAAAACTTTGAACCAGCATTACTCTACTTAAAAAAGTCACAATCTGGTTGTGTTGGAGAAGGTTGGGTAAATATATATACATTAGCTCTTAAAAACCTGATATTCTAAGTATGAAGTGTTCAGCTGTTTAAGATGATTGTGAACGTTATTGATAGATTGACTCTTAAAACATTGATATTTCAATTAAGTATCAAGTACATACCTATTTAAAATGATTATTAAGCTATATTTTTATATTGAATACAAATGGAGACCATGATTGTTAAATTGACTTCAGCATAAAATAAACTTCAACCAATCAACCAGCCAATCAACAATAATTAGTGTCATATGTTTTTTAATACTTCAACTTTTTCTTGGAATCATATCAGATGTTGCTTATATTTTCTAATACTATTCATGAAGAAAATGTGATAGATGTTTCTAATAACCTATTTGGTTTTTGGAGTGCTATGTTAATGATGACTATATGATTGATTAACAACATGTCATCCCATTGAGTATTATTTTGTGTCTTGGGGTTAGGAAACCATATTCATTTTGTGCTTATAGTTACATTATTTTGTGGATTTTTTGCATACAATTATATATCGAGTATTCTTGTATAATACAAATAATTCATACACAGTTGTATGGTTTCAAGTATTCCTATCTAATGCTAATAACTTTTAAACTGATCTACTAGACTCATGGGACCTTGACATATACTGCCATTCTTGGTCAGATTGAACCTGGGAGTAAGGACAATGAAGGGGTATACCATACAGCCCAGATTTACTGAAGGGGATCCTCACCATGAGATTCAGTTTAGTGTCATACCCATGAGATTCCTGTTTATTTGGCAGGGGGCATCTTATCTCTCTGCATAGAATGCATTCAGCATATTATAAGCCATGTTGACCATGCAAAATAATTCCTATTCATAGAATCTCTTGGGACAATGGGGATTGTATGGCAATGCTTATCTCTTAAGTAATACACAACAGTTAAATGATATAAGCAATGATATCTGAGTCGAATTCAAGATGGATTATCTTTTATATGACAAAGGAGCAGCAGCTGCTCTGAAGAGGTTTCATGCCTTACCTAAAGCAAAATGATAACAAACTGTCCTAGCTGGAATTTGAACTCGCTTGTTAATTTCATTTTCCATGCAACTGTTAGGTTACCCACTCCAGTATTAATGGCCCTGTCAGCATATTCTAAGCCCTGTTGACCTGCAGAGGGATAAGACTTCTTCAACGAGTGTCCTGGATATGACACTAAGCAATCTGATGGTGAGGCTCCAGTAATGCTGGAGCTTAGGAGAATACAGAGTACCTCTTTATTGCCATTGCTCCCAGGTCCACTCTGGCCTGGAGTGGTAGTACCTAATAGGGTCCTATCTATGGTTCAAATAGAACTAAACTGTGTACTTATGCTAAACTGAAATAGAACTGTTTATGTATCAAAATAGATTAGGCATTAAATAACCTACAATGGTTGATATGCCATAAAACCCAACCAACCAACCAAGCATTAAATACAAGCCAAAAAATCTAAAAATCTCGCAAAATTGAGAGATTATCAATATCTGCTCAACAACATCAATAGAATAACAACAAAATGGAAACTAGAGAAACTTTTGTAGAGAAGAAAATTGAGAACCCCTGACCTTTTTTGAACAAACAAAACAGAAAGACAAGAAACCGATTCACAGGTCATGTATCATTTATTTTATGCGACAAATATTTATCAGGATTAGACAATCAAAATGGATATTATTTGGTATTATTTATTACTAAACTCTACAACAATGACACTTTGTAACGAAAAATAAAACTGCATAAGTATATATAAAGATGAACTTCTTTTTGGATACCTACAGATATATATATATATATATATATAGTGATTTGCAGATATTGTCAATTGGAAAAAAGAGTTGACTTGGAAGACAAATACATGTGTGTGTGCATTTGTTGATGTGATCTTCTTAGGAAAAAGATTTTGAACATTGGTTGCCATAATATAAATATCATTCTAGAGTGTTAAAAGAAAATTAATCAAACCACTTTTATATGAAATAACCTGCAAAAATTTCCACAAAAATATCAAATAGTGTAAGTATATATAATGGTGTACTTATTTTGGGACACGTAAAGATACAATTTTTTTTATTACAAAGTTTAGTAATAAATAAAATCTAATAAAATTCATTTTGATAGTAAAATGTTTCACTAGAAATAATAAAATTTTGGTATCTTGAGTTTTCAAAAAAAATCTTTTAATAAAAAATTGTTCATAGGCTATACTATAAAAGACAAGAAACAACTGATATCCTGCAGAAACTATGACGTATGTAGTCAATGTAGATGATCTAGCGTTGCTAGCAAATGTTGGATAGTAACAGGAAGATTCATTTGACATGCCACATATGTTATGTGGATGGCAGGACAAGATGTGTGCCTGTTTTCTAGGGTAAACAGGATGATGTACCCGTGGAAATGCCATGTGGGTTGTGTAGCAGGATGTCCACTTACTTCTTAAGGTAAACAAAACATAGAAGTACCAAATGGTTTGCAGAAAATGGCATTGTCATCTTGTATATGTATGCATTTCAGCCATCTCCAATTCACACTTACTCAATCCATACATACATTTCAGGTAATAAAGATAAACAAAAGAAGCAGATTATATTTTTATACATTAGTGTTTTTGTTGTTCTTCCCTGTATACAACAAAAATACACCTGTCCAAGCTGAATCTCTACTCCAGAACCAGGAGCAAGCAGCAGGAGGCATTGGTCTCTATGTAAACTCAAAACAGAGTTCATGTGTTTTAAACAAGAAGGAGGCATCTTCACTTCAAGTGGCAAGCCTCTGAAATTAGTAGACCAGTTCATATACTTTGGCAGCCATATCTCATCTACTGAAAGGAATGTCAACATAGACATTGGGAAAGTATGGACTGCTATCAACAGGTTATTGATCATATGGAAATCTGATCAAATAAAATGGGATTTCTTCCAAGTTGCGGATGTCAGTTCTATCATTTGAATCCACCTCTTGAACTCTAACAAAACACATGGAGAAAAAGCTTGATGGGAACTACACAAGAATGTGACATGCTATTTTGAACAAATCCAGGAAACAATACCCCACAAAACATCAGCTGTACGGCCACTGACTTCCAATTTTGCGCACCATGACAAACAAGACGAGTTAGGCACTGCTGGAAAAGTAAGGACGATCTCAAAAGTGAAGATCTATAACAGACTCCTACATATGGAGGTGCTAATGTTAGCTGAACAGCAAGGACTTAGGTATATAAGCTCTGTTCAGACACTGGATACAGTCTAGAGGACCTAACAAGAGAGATGGATGATAGGAATAAATGCAGAGAGAGAGAGAGAGAGAGAGAGGCAGAGAACTCCATGCAAACAGCATGACTTGATGATGGTGATGATGATAATTTATATATATATATATATATATAGTTTTTTTTTTGTTGGTCTAAAGAAAGAAAAAAGTAAATATTTCAAAAGGCCCACAAAGAGATTCATATCCTTTTAAAAATGATTTATTTAGTTCTTACTCAAAGTTTCCAGCCTGTGGCTTTCTTCAGAGAACTTTTAATGACTTTCTTCAAAGAACTAAAAGTTCTCTGAAGAAAGCCACAGGCTGGAAACTCAGAGTAAGAACTAAATAAATAATTCTTAAAAGGATATAAATCTCTTTGTGGACCAATTCATTTTGAAGTATATATATATATATATATTTGTTGGTAATGTCAGTGATAAAATGGTGCTGACTTACAGGACAACATATATATGTATGTATTTGTTGAATAATTATAAGCTGCTGAAATAAAGTATAAACAATTAGTTTTGGTTATTTTATTTAATGGTTTATCAACCCTTCTGGATTATTTAATGCCAAATCCAGTTTATATATATATATATATATACATGTATATATATATATATATTATTTGTTAACAAATAGTTTAAAGGCAACTTTATTTTTAAAGAGTTATTAAAGCTTACTATCCTAGTAAGGTTTCAAGTATTGCTATTTGAGACTCATAATTTTATATAATATTAATCATTTGTTTGCAAACAGTTTAAATGGTTTTTGAGTATTGCAATCTCAGCACAATTGACTCATAACTACTGCCTTCTACTATCTTAAAAATAGAATAGAGCTGGGTACTTATTTTCCACAAGAGCAATTTGAAATATACAGTTCTATATAGGTTCTAGTACTTAATATGACATAAAATATACAGTTAACATGAAATATACAGTTCTATATAGCGTCTAGTACTTAATATGACATAAAATATGCAGTTAACATGAAATATACAGTTCTATATAGCTTCTAGTACTTAATATGACATGAAATATACAGTTCTATATAGGTTCTAGAGCTTAACATAACTAGCTAAGTAATTAGATTGGGTTTCTCAGACCACCTATCTATCCTAGTAAGGGCCAAGTCGAGTGATGCAAATCACTTGACCACTTTGGTTGCTCAGTCACGGATTGTTTAGACACCATGATCCCATTCACAAGCATTACAGGTCACCACCCATGGCCAACAGGTAGCCTCATTGGGTAGTGGGGTTGTCCTTTTGTAGAGGTGCAGTTGGCATAGTCTACAGCTTCTGCCGACAGTGTGGATAAATATGAGTAAGTATTATACAAAACTATAAAAAAATAATGTAACCACCCCCAAAGCAGATGTACATGAAATAATCTGCAAAATGTGTCCCCCCAAATATATCAAAGAAACATAAAGATCTCTTAACAAGAGAATATTTGAACATGGAAAAGACTTAATGATGAATGATAACCTTAATGCTCTCATAAAAACATAAAATCAAAAAAAGAATCACAATTTTAACCTACAAAATCCTGCATAATCAACAAGGTATGAAATATAGCAATTTGACAACATGAAACCATAAAACAATGACCCAAATTTTTTTAATATAAATCTTAAATTAATCCTTATAAATCTTTTATTAATATGAAGACAAAATCGAATATTAATTAAGAGAAATGAAAAAGATAAAATTAGATTAGACTGAATAACTACAATATTTTTCTTCTTTAATACTAATCTTCTTATATATTTCATAGTATGAATAATAAATTGCAAATTATATTGCACTTCAGTAATAACTTTAGTTATGTTTCTTCTAGCTATCATACCTGCTCTTTGCTGTGACATTTTTTTCAAGATAAGTTTTCAATTTCTAATCCTGCCAGAAAAAATACAAATATCATCTCCACTCATAGAACCTTAGTTTAGTTTGGCTTGGTTTGGTTTGGTTTTATGGCATATCAACTATTGTAGGTTATTTAATGCCAAATCTTGTTTATACATATATAATAAATGTATATATGATTTGTATGTACATTTTGTGGATAACATTCTTAAACAAGCCTGAGCTCTTTTTGCACACAGTTAAATGGTTTCAAGCATTGCTATATAACAGTCACAATTTAACATCAGTCATTTGTTTGCACACAGTTTGTTCTATTTGGCCCATTGATAGGTACTACCACTCCAGGTTAGAGTGGACCAGGGAGCAATGGCAATGAAGGGGTACTACCCATTTCCCAAATCTCCAAGTCTGGAACCTTGCTACCAGATTGTTTAGTGTCATATGCTGGACACGCATTTGAGGTGGGGGTCTTACTTCTCAGCAGAAATGCAGTTGGTGTATTCTACAAACCTAGCTGACTGGGCTGGGAACCATAAGGATTCTATATGAAAATGAAGGCCATTACTATTTATTTGGATGGGTAAATATGTTGGAGTTTATTTTCTTGTTTCCATTATAGTCAGAACAAAACAATTTATTCTTACTTTCTTATTTTGTGTCTTTGTATGGAATGAATAAACAAATAAAAAAAATTTAAATTGAATTAAAAAAAGAAAAAAAGGAAAACTAAAATTTGCTGAAACTCTCAGAGGTCCCCGACAGGAAATAGGGATGACGCATGCGTAAAGAAAAAAGGCAACCTCGTGACAAAGGGGAATAGGTTTTCTTTCTCTTTCCGGCAGTGACCAGCGATTTGACAACATCGTTGCTGATGGGTGATGGGTGCCACGCCATACGTCTTTGGACTAGGTGTTGGTTAGTCCCCTTCACCCAGTAGCATCTCTCTCTCTATTAACAGTATGCTGAAATATAAAGATTTGGAGATGGAAACTACAAACTAAAACAACTGGACTTAGACAAACTTCCAAAAGAAAGGAGTCAGATATCAAACAGCTACACAGCTTAGCCCTTGCCCTAAACCTTCAGTTGAAACCACACATCTTAACAAATATGTTCATCAGTGTTGTCAGCATTTTTTTCAAAACCAAAACATTGATGTATATTGCAAATTGCCCTCCTTCTTTAATGCTTAAAACTATTGCTTATAAGTATGAAAATAAAACAATAAAGGGAGTAGTCTCCATGGCAAAATGGTTAAAGGGATGGACTGTAACCTTAAAGTAAGCAAGTTCAAACTCCAATTGTGCTATTACATTCACTTCTGGACAAGTACCCTTGAGAAAAGTATAAAGCCCTTTTTTCCCCTTGTGACAGGGTAAATAGTACCATTATTGTTCTTCTACAAGGATGGCTTTGGCAGAAAATAAGCCATGCCGATTAATATGCCATTAAACAAAGAATCTGGTTGTTGATATGGCTTTGCGACCGATAAAATGAAATGCAGTTTCTTCCAAGCAGCGGTCGTATTGATACTGTTATATGGATGCACTACTTGGATGCTAACTAAATGACTGGAGAAGAAGCTAGACGGCAATTACACAAGAATTTTGTGAGCAATATTGAACAAGTCCTGGCGGCAACACCCCACAAGGCACCAACTATACGGCCACCTGTCTCCCATCACGAAAAATATCCAAGATGGACGAACCAGACATGCAGGACACTGCTGGAGAAGCAAGGACGAGCTCATAAGTGATGTACTCCTATGGACCCCCGCATATGGCCAAGCAAAAGCAGGACGACCAGCTCGAACATACATTCAGCAGCTATGTGAGGATAGAGGATGTAGCCCTGAAGACCTGCCAGAGGCAATGAATGATAGGGAGAAGTGGCGAGAGAGGGTCAGGGATATCCGTGCTAGTGGCACGGCATGATGATGATGATGATGATGATGATGATGATGATTCTTAAATAATGTTTGGCCCACTTTGCTAATAAGTATGGTTATTTTTCTCATGAAATTTCTCTTTTTTCATAGCATTTTTTTACTCTCAGTAATATTGACCAATCATATTGACTGAGTATATTTTACTTCTTGATGGTGCATTTTTTTAAATAAACTCAAAGCAGTTTAAAGAGAGTTTGATAAAAAAAAGAGGAGGTAATGAAACATCTAAAGAATTCACATATCCTCTCAAATATCATGATTTCAATAAAGTATTCTTATATTATAATTGTGTAGACATTTCTGAGCATTTTATACAGCAGCTATGTGAGAATATAGGATGTAGTCCTGAAGACCTGCCAGAGGTGATGAACGATAGGGAAAAGTGGCGAGAGAGGGTCAGGGGTATCTGTGCTAGCGGCACAACATGATGATAATGATGAAACAAAGAAACTAAAACTAAACCAAACTAAAGCAATAAAATAACAAATGAATAACACTGGTCAGTGGTTTATTGAAATGTGCATTTTGAAATCAGTATGCAAATTAGAAATCTTATGACTGTGATGAATGCCATTTGTGAGTAAATATAAAACACTTTGTAAGTTGATCATGGGTATCAACATTTTAACATGATGTATGTATTTATTCAAGCCCTTGACCATGAGCAAAACATGACACAAGGTCAATTTCTAAGCAGAGTACTGCTAGTTTGAATTCAGAGTTTTCCTTCTCTTAGACTGGTTGCCCTGCCAAGGCTAGAGAACGTAGTCTGCCTTACTATTTAGCCATATCTGAGAGGAGAAGTGCTGCATTCATGCCTTTCTGAAAGGAATTAGTGTGAAGTGAAACACAGTTCCATCCAGGATTTGAAATTTCACTTTTAATATAATGTAGGCTGTTTTGATGTTAGCATCAGCATGAAAACACACACAGAAATTTTGATTTGACTTTGATTTCTTTGTTTAATGGCATATCCAACTTAATGGGCTATTTAATGTCAAATTGAAGAACAGTGATTCTATTTAACCCATAGATGAGACACAGAAGTTGGTATTTATTCATATTGATAGACATGCTTGCTCGCACAGATACAGGTTTGGTTTAGTTTTGATTTCTTTGTTTAATGGCATATTAATATTTGTGGGTTATTTAATGCCAAAGCTATCCTTGTAGAAGAACAGTAGCGGTTCCATTTAATCCATAGCTGGAAGAATAAGTAGGGTATTTCCTGAAGGTATTAGTTTGAACATGAACACAGTAGTATGACTGGGTGGGGGGGGTCGTAGTCCAACGCTTTAGGCACAATGCCACAGGGACTCTCCCATAGATACAGAAAGCTATCACACACACACACACATGCACGCACACACACATACACACACACACACAAGCGCGCACACACACATACACACGCACAAGCGCGCGCACACACACACACGCACACACATACACACACACACACACATACATTGGCAGCAAGTTATTATTCATAAAATTTGGATTAAAAACAATGGAAACTATACAAAAACTATTCATTCAAACTATACAAAAGCAAAAATAAAAAATTCCCCCAAAGGCAATCAATTGATATGATTGAAAGTACTTGGGAGCATAATCTTGGCCAACTTCACTATCAATTGGAACCTGATACAAAGAAACTAACTAGAACGCTAGAAAAAAATATAAGATAATAAAAAAGAAAGGTACAGTGGACTTTAACCAAATGTGCATAAGCTATAATATATATATATATATATATATATATATATATATATATATATATATATATATATATAATAAAAAAAGCCATTAATCATGTATCAGATGTGTTGGGAAGGTCATTCTGAATGGCAATAGACTTGTATAAGAACTGTTTCATGGTGAATTAAACCCAGGCATTGATCTAGAAAATATTTCAAAGACATCATCAGGAAAAACCTGAAGACTCTGAAAACCAACATGAGATCACTGAGTAGGTGATTGTGGCATCAACTCATATATGAAGGAGTCGCAGTGTTTGAGTCTCAATGTGTAGATTACTGTAAACTCAAACATGCTCTTTGAGAGTGGATTATGAGAGTGTTACTTATTGATCTACAATATATCTGACCTATAACACTTATAATTGTGCATTTCAATCAAAAGCTGGTTTTCTTAATCACACAATTTCATGAAACTGCATACAATATCTTACATCTTGGATCAAAAGAGAACATCAAACCAGTACATAGCAAGATGTGCAAGTCATCTAGTATTTGATTAGACACATGGAGGTGCATCAGAATGTGCCACATACTATAACTCAAAACATTGTATGCATGGATGAATCTGCAGGAGAGAAACTGGCCTGTTGAGTCATCTGCACTTATAAGAATGCAGAAATCTTAATAGGAGAGATGGCCATCTTTTGAAGAGAAAATGATCATCTTATATTCGAGAATGCATGTACACATCATACATATCTCTATCTATCAGCATGTATATGTGTTTGTGTATGGATATTATCATGATGTTGTGCTGCCAGCATGGATTTCCCTGACCCTCTCTATCATCCATCATTCCTACCAGGTCTTCCAGACTACATCCTGTATTGGCACAGAGCTCCTGTAGATAGGTTGTTGCTGGTCAACCAATTTTTTCTCATCCATGTGAAGGGTCCATGGGAGTACATCACTTATGAGTTCATCCTCATTTATCCAGCAGTGTCCTGCATGTCTGGTTTGTCTAATTTGGGTGGTTTTCGTGATGGGTGATAGGTGGCTGTGCAGCTGCTCTTTTGTGGGGTGTTGCATTCAAAAGAGCTTGTAGCATTCTTGTGTAATTGCCATCAAGCTTTTTCTCAATATGCTTAGTCAGTGTCCACATGGCAATCCATATAGCAGTAATGACATGATTGCTGCTTGGAAAAAACTGTTCTAATTTATTGGACAGGTCTGACTTCTATATGACTGATAGCCTACTGATAGCTGTCCATGACTTTGCTAGTCATGTGTTGATGTCATTTTCAGTTGATGAGACACAACTTCTGAGGTAGGTGAACTTGTCCATAAGTTTCAGAGAACCACCATTTAGTGTGGAGATGTCTCTTATTTGATTAAAGCACATGTATTTTGTTTTGTCTGCGTTGACATGGAGGCCTATGCCACCTGCTGCTCATTCCAGACTATGTTGCAGGGATTTATCCTGGGTGGGTGTATTTGCCAGAAGTGCTATGTCATCAGCGTAGTCCAAGTCTGTAATAGTTTGTGTGGGGTATCTTCTGCTTCTTTCCTTTGCCAGTGTAAAACCGTTTTCTTTCATTAAATCAATAGACGTTCAACGCATGTAGCCTAGGTAGATAATAAACAGATATAGGGCTGATGTATCTCCTTGCAGCACACCTGCTACAATGTCAATGTAGTCTGTGTCTCCATCTGGTGATCGAACCTTTACTTTTGTGTTTTATATAGCATCATTATGGCTGCGACGGCTTCTTTGGGGAGACCATAGGCTCGAAGTATTTGCTCCATCTTCCCTCTATGTTTATGGAGTCAAATGCCTTGGAGAAGTCTACAAATCATAGTGTCACCTTGAGGTTTTTTGCACAAACACCTTCTAGAATTTGACTGATAGTCAAAATTTGTGATGTCATGGACCTAATTTCTCCAAAGCCATTTTGGTTCTTCCTAAGTATTTTCTCAATTTTCGGTTCTATGCAGTTGAGTAACAGAGCAATGTAGATCTTGGCTGCTATGGAAGTAAAGGTTATACCTCGGTGGTTCTTGGTTATTCCAAGGTCACCCTTCATGGGGAAAAGGGAGAATGCAGCCCTTTGTCCATTTATCTATTGTGTTCCATACTTCTGTGGGTAGAGATATGTGTGTATGTATGCATACATGTTGATAAGAGGATGATGATTTCTACTTCTTGTCAGAAGATAATCAGAGATTTAGCTGTAATAAGATGAACCATCTTGAATATTCGAAATTCAAAAATAATAGGTGACTCTTGTTGTTCAGCTATGAAGCTGTTTTATTTGAACCCAACATTTCTTAGCAGTAAATGCAGACGCAAGGGATAGAAAAAGACCTTGTTTGGGTTTATCAATATATCTCCTTGGCAGCCACCCCACCACCATGTACACCAATTTCTCTTGCACACCAACCAAAATATATAAGATATATATAATAAGAAAATAATTTCCATTCCACAAGTGGATAAGCTATGTCACCAGTGCTATTATAGTATATCAAGTGTTTTTTCCTAACAATGTCCTAAGGACAAAATTATTTGAGAACAATCAAAAATAGGACAAAAAATATTCCTACTGGTCTTATCATTTTTGTTCATCTTATATATATATATATATGAGGGTCGTTCAAAAAGTTCTAAGCCTCATTCAAATTTTAAATTTGTCATACACCTCTCACCTTTGTATGGGTCTTTGTATGAAAAATTAAAATAGAAATCTGAATTGTTTTTTTTTTCTATAAGAAGTGGTGGTGTGTTTAGCAATGGCTCCTCTTTCTGACTGAGGCTTGAAGCTTTTTCAATGACCCTTGTATACATGTATTATGAAAAAATAGTCATATAGATGTTGAAAAGGTTATATATATATATATATATATATATATATATATATATATATATATATATATATATATATATATATATGAACTTCTTAATTCTGACTGGTTTCATCCTTCAACCACCATTAAAGAATATCTATTTCAAGACAGAAATTGTATGAATGAATAAAACTTGAACTTTAAAATTTCACAAATGAAACATTTGACTTTCAGGATCTTTATAGTTTGCAATGCTTTTTTTTTTTTTTTTTTTTTTTGTTGAAGATGTTGTTAAACTAGAAGAACAGACTAAAAAGTAATGGATTTTTAAAAACATTTTAATAATGTTTTGGAAGTTTACAATTTGTTGTTGAATCCATTTGGTGGAAGAGTTTTCAAGATATAATATCCATCTATCTTTATGTATTTCTAGAATTGATGTGGGGGTTTAGCAATTCTTTTTATCTTCTCTATTGTGATAAATTTAGCATCTTTCCTAAAGTCATTGTCTATTAGTTGGAAATACCATTCTACTGTGAGAAGTTTGTTATAATTCAGAGATCTAATTTTTGAATCAATCCATATGTATGTATGTATATTGTATATGATATATACATATTACACACACACACACACACACACATATATATATATATATATAGATACATAGGGTGCAATTGTTAAACTGTCATCTACCTCCTAGAGGCACTTGATGTTGGCCTCTGTGTTGAGTCTGAGGCCATGTAGAAGAAAAAGTAGAGGCATAGTATCACCATCACTTGTAACCACCCTAAATGCCATGTTTGGTTTTCATCTGTATGAGAATGAATCTGTCCTTAGATTGACACCAAACACTCTGAAATCTTCATATTAGAGCTTCCAGCATGAATGCCAAACAGTACAGTATGTCATCTCCAAATTTCTGGAGAAGTGAATAGTGACATAGTGCTTTTTTCTTTACAGACAGTGCACAACTGACTCTGGTTTTCTGCACAGTTGACAAAACCTGAAATACATAAAGTGCATGAGGGAAATTAATGATTTAAAATGGTTACCATTTACCCAAAGTACCCTGTATGCATATTATACATGTATGTTATGTATAAAGTTACATATAAAGTCAATTTAATATTCCTGACAATCACATAACATAATTTAAAAAAATAAATCCTGCTTTACTGATTAAATGGCTCTCTCTTTCCTGATATATCCTTAGGTTTTTGTATCATCATCATCATGTTGCGCTATCAGCATGGATATTTCTGACCCTCTCTCGCCACCCCTCCCTATTGTCTATTGCTTTTGGCAGGTCTTCCAGGCTACATCCAATATTGGCGCAGAGCTGCTGTATGTATGTTCGAGCTGGACATCCTGCCTTTGCTCGTCCCTGCAAAAGTGTCCACAGGAGTACATCACTTACGAGTTCATCCCTACTTCTCCAGCAGTGTCCCAGATGTCTGGTTCATCAAATTTTAATAGTTTTCATGATGGGTGGTAGGTGGCCGTACAGTTGCTGTTTTGTGGGGATATAGGTTTTTGTATAATTTCTTTAAATATCCATCATTTATATCATATCCATCACTTATATCATCCCTCCCAGTCCTTATGATGGTTCATTAGAAGGGAAACGATATAGTGTCGACTTTGTTTCATAATTAATCTCTCCTTGTGCTTTGATTATCTTTTTTCTCTATATTGTCAGATTTTACTTCATTATCTACTAAAGATATATATACATATTATATATACATGTATATGTTTATCTTATGTATATTATACATGTGTATATTATGTTAGAGAAAAAACTGGAAATAAATCTGACAGTATGAAAAGATACTGCAATAAAAAAAGGATCATTTTATTCATAGAATTATTTGCCTATCATCTGTCAACATTCATATATATATTTCATATATATGTGTCCTATATCCTATGTATTATATATATGTATCCTATTCACATTTATATATAGGTTATATATATAATGTATATTACATATATATATATAATCAATATATATATATATGTTATATGCATATATATTATCTATATATGTATATCATATGCTATATATTATACGTATATTATATGTATATTATATGTATATATCTTATATATATTTATATATGTATATTTTATGTATATACATTATATATACCTATAAATATATATTTTCTACATATATATTATAAATATTTATATATGTATATTATATATTTATATATATTATATACATATATATTATATATTGCCTTGATTCTCTGTGTATACGTACACATATACATGAACTTGAAATAATGTCTGGCTTCAGAGTCATCATCTGATAGAAGCTTTGTTGGCTTCATACCTGTTGCTTTTTTTGTAGCATATATGTAAAATATTATAAATTATATATATATATATATATATATATATATATATATATATATATATATATACACATTTTCTCATGCATGCATATTCGGTGAAGCTATCATAGGCACACACACACACACACACACACACACACACACACACACACACACACACACACACACACAATCGTGTTCATACTAATATATACACTTACAAATACAGGATACTTGTAAATCTATTTGCATAGACACAGTTATGTACATGGTCCCACTTATAAGCATATGGTTTTTGTGGACCTGCTTGCATGTTTAAACATAGACACGTTCCCCCATGGCACCATAATCATATCCTCACTCATATGTATTTGAACATGCAGGTATTACACACCATAAGCTGCTCACATTATTCACAGAAATGTACACATCACTCAATTGGTTAGTCATGCACAGACATTTGTGATGAGAACCGAACCACTTTAAAATGCATTCTTATTTGCCATTTAATCTCAATTTGCTTATTGATTGATAACAGATCAAAGGGTTGTTTCCACTGAAACTGGAAAATTGTGTCCAGCCTTTTGATGTTATTTGCAGAGTGTCAAGGGAATCAAAAAATTCTGGAAAAGCAGAAATGGAGGCTGTCAGAAAGTAAAACAAAATTCTGATTGACTTGAGTCAGGGACATTAATGTTCTCTTTAATTTACTCTCTGTTTTGTCTTTTTGCATTTGTGAATTTTTGAGGTTTTCAAAGAAAAAGAAGAAAATAGGTATATATTACTAAATTTTTCATAATATTTGTTTGTATTCATGTATGTGTATATATATGTATTTATACTGGTATATATATATATATATATATATATATAAATGTATATGTATGCATGTACATATATATGTATGTATATATATATGTATGCATGCATGTGTATATATATGTTGGCATGCATGTATATATCTGTATATATGTATATATAAATATGTATGTTTGTACATATGCATGTATATATACATGTATATATATATATGCTTGCATATATGTATGTATATATATATATGTATATATGTATAAGTATATATATATGGAAATATATATGCTTCCAGTCAAAAGTATTTGGCTACACTCAAAAATTTTATTCATATCCGAAAAAGTGTTATTTAAATAGAATAAGATAAGCACTGCAATGGTTTTATTATTATAGTAAATTCTAGTATTTCTGAGCCACATTAAATACAAATTAAACCAAAAAACACAAAAAAACTTCTTAAACTTTGATTCATCAAAATGACCTCCTTTGGCCATTATAACTGCTTTACAGATTCTTGGCATTCTTTGCACCAAAGTCTAAAGGTAGACTGAAGATAGTTCTGCTCAGTTTTCCTGCAAGAGTAGCCAGAAGTATGCTGTACTTGTGGGTTGTTTAGCTCTGACTTTTTGGTCAAGTTCATCCCACACCAGTTCAATGGTATTTAAGTCTGATGATTGTGCTAGCCAAAACATTAGTTGAAGGATGTGCTGTTCTGCTCATAATGTACCTTTGGCAAAGTTTACAAGTATGCTTTGGGTCATTATCCTTGACAACTAACAAGCTGCATTCCAGATAGGATTGCATGATGCTACAGTATGCTGTGATAGCCAGTCTGATTCAATTTGTCCTTCATCTGGTGCAAATCCTTGACTTTGCAATTGGCAAAAGACTCACACACCATAACAGAGCCTTCTCCATACTTTACGCTTGGTGAGATACAGAGGGTTGCAGCTGTTTCACAAACTCTTCCCTGTACATCAACCCTTGTATTTGACCCAAAGTTTTTGAACTTTGATTTGTCAGTCCAAAGGACTTTATTTTATTGCTTTATAGTCCAGTGTTTGTGTGCCTTGATCCAATGGATCCTTTTAACATTGTTTTGCTTTCTCAACAGTGGTTTATTGACAGCAATTCTGCTATACAGGCCATCTTCACAGAGTCTTCTCCAGACAGTAGTGTTGTAATTCATTTGTAATGCTCATGAGCTGTGAGTAAATACTCATTTGCATAAAAAATCCATATTTAATCCATAAAACACATGTGCACATCAGTGCAGCAAAAATGGCACATTCAAGCGAATGAAATGCTAATCAGAATCCTTCACTTCTTCGTAAATAGAAGCATCAATATCATCATGGATTATGACTGGTTTACAATTTATCTAATATTTGATAAAAGTTTGTTAATTGGTTTTATGGCATTTTAACCTTTGTTGAGTTATTTCATGCCGGCATTAGATTAACAATTATAATCCTCAGTTATACGTATACAGTACAAAAATGTATGTATTTACCAACTCCTCTACCATGACCAAATTCATTATTTTCCTTCTTCTAGACTGGTTGCCTTAATAAGGCTAAAGAATTTAGTCTACCCTACTATTCACTCTTAGCTGATGACAAACAGATGGATTCATGTCTTTCCTAAAGATATTAGTGCAAAAGGAAACTCAAACACCTTTGTCTAGGATTCTTAAAATGTATTTTCACAAACATTTTAAACAAGTAAACACTTCATACTAAGGCCCAGTCAGCTGGGACTGTAGAATACACCAACTGCATCTCTGCAGAGGTGCAAGACCCCCCTCCATCAGTGTTCTGGATATGACATTAAACAATCTGATGGTGAGGCTCCAGTAATGCTGGAGCTTCATTGCAATCCCTCCCACTCTGGCCTGGAGTGGTAGCACCTAATAGGGTCCTATCTATGGGTTAAATAGAACTGTTTGACATTTAAACTGAGTGTAAACAGAGACTTATGCTAAAATGAATTGTTAGAAATAGAACTATTTGATCATTTAACTGTGTGTAAACAAACAATTGATATTTAGTAAAACTTTTGGTGATAGATGGAACCATTTAAGTTTGTTGACTTATGCTAAATTGAATTGTTAGAAATAGAACTGTTTGATCATTCAACTGTATATCTACAAAATGTGTTTACAAATCCTATATTTGATATATATGATATATATGTAAAAACAGGATTTGGCACTGAATAATCAACAATGGTTGATATGCCATAAAACCAAAGCAGGCTAAGCCAAACTTCATACTGATTCTTCATATCATTGTTTTAAGATCCAGCATATTAGTAAAGTTTAAGAGGAAGTCCCCTTTGCATTGTAGGAAGTGAGTTTGAACTTCAATCACACTATTATGTTCACTTTCAGACCTTTGAGAAAGGTATGAACTTTATCCCTTTCAGCTATGGGTTGAATACTACCAGTAATGTTTTGCATTAAATAATCCACATAGGTTAATATGCCATTAAAAAACCCAATATATAGTGACTGTATTAATGTATTTTAAAGGGCTTGAACTCATAACTTGGTTAAATGTTTCTTGTTGGAATCTACCTGTAAGTTGTAAATTCAATCCCTTGATCCAGGTTCAGTAGAAAGTAAAGAGACATGATGATGAAAGAACTAAGAAAGTATATTATCTTATCAAGAAACTGGAAAAGTATTATTGTTTGGATTATTCAAATAATAAAAATATCTGTGTTAGTCAGTTCAAAGTGATCTATCTCTTATTGATATCTATCTAAATACTTACCAAGAAACTGGAGAAGAATCATTGTCTATCTATCTATCTATCTCTGTTTATATATCTCAGTGTCTGTTTATATCTATCTTTCCATATATCTATATATCTAAATATCTAAATACTTACCAAGAAACTAGAGAAGAATCATAGCCTGGATTGTTTAAATAATCTATCTATCTATCTATCTATCTATCCATCCATCTATCTATCTATCTATCTATCTAAATACTTACCAAGAAACTGGAGAAGAATCATAGCCTGCATTATTTAAATAATAAAATCATCATAGCATGTTCAAATCTATCTATTTCAATCTATTCATATCTGTTTTTATTTGTTCATATCTATCTATCTATCTATCTATCTATCTATCTATCTATCTATCTATCTATCTATCTATCTACTGGAGAATATTCATAAAAAAACTTCAATATAAATGAAAAAGAGAAAATAGTGAAAAATTTCTAAGGCAAATGGAATAGTTGCAAGAAATTCTGTTTTAAAGAGATGATAAACAAGAAGCCTTACCTATTCTACATCCAATTATTGTGGTAGAATATTTTCTCCATTATTTTCTTGTTGCTTGTTGTCAGTCTGACTCTGTGAAAAGAAAAAAAAATCCCATTAATGTTTTAATGAAGCAATCATAGGCAATTGTATTTTGCCTATCAAATTGTTACCTTCAAAATGAACCAGAAATAAAAGAAGAATAAAAGTAGATACGATGATATGTCAGAAGAGATAATTCCTTGAGATTATTTCAGTGTAAATACTTTTTATTGCTTGCATATTCCTGCATCATTGGCTCTAGTTCTTTATCTGTCAGCAACCTGTTTGCTATCTCCATTTCCCATTCACTTTTATTTTGACTGTCATCTTAATGCCACAGCTTGTTCATCTTACCCCTATATATATATATATATATATATATATATATATATATATATATATATATATTTAACTATACATCAGCAAATATATAAACATATATATGAACATATATAAATGTACATGTAGATATCTTAATTCTATTCTATCAGCCTGTAAACATGTTGACAGGAAATTTGAATTCAGAGTTAGCCTTCATTTGCTTTCGTTGCTCCAGCAAAACTTGAGAGCTCTGCATGCTTTGCTATTTTACTCCAAGCAGAAGAAGAGCAAATAAATTCAATACCCCAGTCAGCTGGGGCTGGAGAATACACCAATTCATCTCTGAAGGGGTGTAAGACTCCCCCAATGAGTGTCCTGATATGACACTAAACAGTAATGCTAGAGGTTTGGGAAATATGGAGTAACCTTTTATTACCATTACTCCCAGGTCCACTCTGGCCCATAGTGGTAGCACCTAATAGGGTCCGATCTATGGGTCAAATAGAACTGTTTGACATTTAAATTGAGTGCAAATAAAGGATTTATGCTAAACTGGATTGTTACAAATAGAACTGTTTGAAAATTTAATTGTTTGTAACTACAAAATGTGTTTACAAATAATATATTTAATATATATGTAAAAAAGAAATTTGGTATTAAATATCCAACAATGGTTGATATAGCATAAAACTAAATCAATCCAAACCAAACAAAATAAATTCAAACTTTTCTTCATTGATTGACCATAAAGTAAATGTAAACGTTATCTGGAATTTGGATTCCACTTGCCAATTCCATTTTATATGCTGATGTCAATTACAACATAAAGTTCTCAGTCCAACAAAGAATTGAAGAAACTGAACATATGAGACATACATGCTATTCCACATTTTCACCTCTAATTTCAACTCACCTGAGATAGCCCCCACTCATATATACACAACCAGTAAAAAGTATTTGGTAACCTTCAAAAAGTTTTATTTCCCATCTTTAAGTGTTGTTGTTAATGAAACAAGTTAAGAACCACAATGTTTTTATTTATTATCCTAAATACAAGTCTTCCTCAGTAACTTTGACCTTAGAATAACCAGATATCTTTTGAAAAATTGATTTGAAGGCATTTTTCTTCTTTAGTACTGAGCATGATAAAATGTTTTCCAAAAGTTACATTATACCACCACTTGAACTCGACTATATTATGTTGAATTACAGCTTTACTACCTATTTTACAGTCACCAGCTTGCGTGACAGAAGGCTGACTGCTCCAAACATTGCAGCACAACTGAATCAATGGTTGTCTTTAATTGGAATCATTTTAAGATGAGGCTTCTTAATCTGAGAATTAATTTAAAAAAAAAATTTTTTTATTTATTGCGGACTTTCTGTCCTCATCTTAGTAGTTTTTGTGTTGTTTTCTTCTTCACTATGTTTCAGCCAAAACGTAGTGAAGAAGAAAACAACACAAAAACTACTAAGATGAGGACAGAAAGTCCACAATAAATAAAAAGAAAAAAATAAATAAATAAAAAAATAAAAAAAATTAATTCTCAGATTGAGAAGCCTCATCTCAAAATGATTCCAATTAAAGACAATTACAAATTCGGTATGGGCCCAACTATGGAAGACCAGATAAGGAAAACAAATAATTGGTTTTATAAGACCAAAAAATCCAACCTTGAACGCCCTTCGGGGCCCATGGCACAGCAGATAGAGGCGTTGAGTCTCTACGGTTCCAGGTGAGCATTGTCAGAAGATAGTGGTTTCAATTCCTACCCAAGCCGGACAGAGGTTTACTTGGTCAAAAACGTGGTGCGATAGAAAACAACTATGGAAGGCAGTAATTACTGGGGATATGGTTACAAGACTCAGCATTCTGATCCGAGGTCGCTGTTAAAATCAGCTTTAGAAGACCAGAGATGAAATTTGGCCGAAATGTAGTGAAGAAGAAAACAACACAAAAACTACTAAGATGAGGACAGAAAGTCCGCAATAAATAAAAAAAAAAAAAATAAAAAAAAAAATTAATTCTCTGAATCAATGGTGTGAAAAAAATGTCAACATCTACTCCTTCCCCTGGATTGCTCTACTTTACCCTTGATCTTTACCTTATAATGCTGAGTGTTAAGCAAGCTGGCATCAAGTACCATTTTTTGAGTCTTTGGTATGACTTGACTTGGGATTAAACATCGGTCTCCTGGACCATTAGTGAACACTCTATTCATTACACCATATATATATATATTATGTGTGTGTTTGTGTGTGTATCTGAGTTATGGCAGCACAGACACAATCACTGGTAGTTAGTGACTGTTAGTTTCTTGTCCATTCACTCATCTGTCAAAGTGGTTTTTATGTTTTTTATGTTTTTAAATATTGTTGGGTGGGGCATGATGAAAAAGTGATACAGTTTGCTGGGCATTCTGGGAAGGATGCTCTAGTATATATCGTATGGTTATTTATGTGACTACATTATATTAATTTTTTGATTAAATTTATTTACACTGTAATGTTTGATTAATGATTTTTTAGTGTTTTTATTTATTCATTTATTTGTTTTCATGGTTATTTCTTGTCTTGTACATTTTTCACACGAGCACGGGCTGGCTGTGTTTCACTCGAGTCTGAGTGACAGCAAGTTTTCTCAGGCCTCCAGGACTTGTCTGAGTATTCTTGCTAATCTCAACAATGCTGTAGTCTAGATAATCTCGATTCTTTCTCTGATTTCCAGTTCTTCCAATCTCCTTTTCAAGCCTTTGGGGATTGTTCCAAGTGCACCAACTACTATTGGTATCACCATCATCCTCATGTCCCACAGCTTTTTTTAGTTCTCTGACATTGTCCAAGTATTTGTCTCTCTTTTCACTTTCTTTTATTTTCACTTCATGGTCTGCTGGAATATTAACATCCACTTGATAGTAAGTTCTTCGCCAATGGCCCGGGAGACCTGGGTTCAATCCCAGGTCGAGTCATACCAAAGACTCAAAAAATGGTACTTGATGCCTCCTTCCTTAACACTCAGCATTATAAGGTATGGATCAAGGGTAAAGTAGAGCAATCCAGGGAAGGAGTAGCGCCCTCCCCTACACCTTGGTGTAGTAGCTATCGAAAAGGGAGCCTTCGGGTTACCCTCGACTATGGTCGCCAACTTTACTTTTTACTTATCACTCGGTCTAGTCTTCTGGTCAGAACTTGGTGTTCTGTTTGTATCTCAAAATCCTAGAGAATTTTTGAATCTCATTTTCTAGAAGAGATACTGGTTTGTGTACATACCATTTGGTAGTCTGGTCAAAATTCGATCTCTTGCATGATTCCCAGTTGATCACTTTTCCCACCCTGTCATGATTTTTATAGATAATTTTTATTTTTTAAAATATTTTTAATTGTCATTGAAGTCATTAGTTTTCAGGTAGCTTAGTAGGAATAGTTTTTCATGCTTGCATTTGTATATAAGTTTTGATAATTTATTGTATTCCTTTTGTTATATATATATATATATATAGAGAGAGAGAGAGAGAGAGAGAAAGAATGAGAAATTTGGAATTCAATTTGGTGGAGTGTATATACATAATTATCTACATGCATAGACTCACACAATATTTTGCTTTTATTCAATCTAGTCCTTGACAATAATTAATATTCTCCAGACAGAATAAATTGCTTCTCTAGAATTTATAAAAAATGATTCCAAGAAATTAATATGTTTTAATCTGAAAACTATATGGTCACTGTTGATTTGATAAGTATTGGATTTATTGCAAGAAATTATTACAAGACTCTTTTTTTTTAGTAGGAGGTATTTGCCACATAACAGTTATCATCCTATGAAGTGAACTTGGCAACCTAGGTTCAAATCCTGGATTAAGCTGTTTGCATTTCATATTGTGCCAATAACCCCTGAGAAAGGTATGAATCCAATTATTCTACCTCCAGCTATGGATAAATAGTTGGATGAACTTGGCTCTTTAATCTTGGTATGGCAACCAATCTAAGAGAAGGAAAGCTCTGAATTCAAACCAGACCTGGAGAGGGATGGGCTCCTTTGTGCTATTCCTGCCCAAAACATAGTACAACCTTATGACCAAACTTGGCTATGGGATAAAATTTGAAAAAATTCTATTTTTAATGAAAGCACACACACACACATACACATACATTATATAAAAAAATAAAGATAAAATATTATTGTTCTTACTAGTTACTGAATTGGTAAGGAAAAGCAAGTAAACTATCATAACTAGAAAGAAATCAGTGTATCAATAAAATGAATTTATTTCTATTGGATGATTACTTAATTAAATTAGTCAGATTTACAAGTAAAAAAGATTGTTTATGTTTTATATTTTTTAAGAATGGTTCTTTTTGTATATTACTTACAGTACACTCAGTAATTGGTCAGGTCTTGGCAGCCACCAAAACCATTCGCATAGCTTTTAACCCTTTTTGAAAATGTAAACCCTTTTTGAAAATGTAAACCCTTTTTAAAAATATCTTTTTGAAAGTTGCCGGAAATTTATAAACTTGCAATGAACACTTTCTGTTTGTTAAATCATCATCATTATCACATTTTATTCCTTTGTTAAACTTATTTATTGAAGATGAAGTAATTAAAAAACAATAGCTTGAACCACCAAAGGATAAAAAAAATAAAGTTCTTTGATATTAATAAGACATTATTGGCATTCATATGTTTATTTCTTCTTTATGGTATTTCAGTTCATTCTTGCAGCCATTTTTTTTCCTACACAGGCTACTGATACTGTGCATAGGATTTATAAAGGCATTGTGGCTTGTTGAATTCAATCGACAATTTGATAGAAAGACAAAGGGAACATTGACATTTTCTTCATAACAAAGACTCAACAAAGCTTGGAGCCCTTTTATAGTTGAGCTGCAACTAATAAAATTGATTTTTAGCTCTTCATTCTATTTTAACTTCAAGGTCTTTTAATCTCAGTTGAATTTTAAAGATACATAAATGTATGTTAAGTTGTTTCTTATAGGAAAAAGAAAATCTGTTAATACTTATCACATTTTTTTTCTTTTTGTTTGCATTTACCATAATTATTCATCTGTAACATTCAATTTTTTCAGACATTTTTAAGCCTAAAAGTTAGGGATGCGTATTATACACAAGAACTGAATATTAACTTTTTAAGCCTAAAAGGTAGGGGTGCGTATTATACACAAGAACTGAATATTAACTTTTTAAGCCTAAAAGGTAGGGGTGCGTATTATACACAAGAACTGAATATTAACTTTTTAAACCTAAAAGGTAGGGCTGCGTATTATACACAAGAACTGAATATTAACTTTTTAAGCCTAAAAGGTAGGGGTGCGTATTATACACAAGAACTGAATATTAACTTTTTAAGCCTAAAAGGTAGGGTTGTGTATTATACACAAGAACTGAATATTAACTTTTTAAACCTAAAAGGTAGGGTTGCGTATTATACACAAGAACTGAATATTAACTTTTTAAGCCTAAAAGGTAGGGCTGCGTATTATACACAAGAACTGAATATTAACTTTTTAAGCCTAAAAGGTAGGGGTGCGTATTATACACAAGAACTGAATATTAACTTTTTAAGCCTAAAAGGTAGGGATGCGTATTATACACAACTGAATATTAACTTTTTAAGCCTAAAAGTTAGGGATGTGTATTATACACAAGAACTGAATATTAACTTTTTATCAAGCAATGTACATCACCATATTCAGGATGGTATTGTGAAACAATATCCAAACAACAAGTTTTGTTGCTTTGGCCGTTTGTTTCTTTTTTTTCTTTTTTAAGAGCATAAACTTTTTAAAGTTTTTTTTAAATGTATTGCCATCTTTATTTCTATTTGGGTTTAAATGTTGCTTTGAATTTAACTGGAGAAACTATTGGCCAAGAATTAATGTAAGAAAAATTATCTATTTATTCATTTTTCATAAAGAAATCTGTTTATTTCTGACTTTATTTTATTTATTTTTTTGTTCAAAATATCAGAATGGATTCTGGTTTTCTTTTTTTTTATTTCTTATATTTATATAGCTGAGATGAAAAAAAATCTCAAAAAAGTTAGATTTATTCAAATGATTGATTACTTTTCTTTCTCCTGATATAAAAAATGATTTCTTAAAGACTATCTGGTAAACTTACTTCTATTTTGTCCACTTTGTTTTAGCTACGTGACAAGATGTATGTCTCTGATAATATCAGTTTACACACTCTCTTTCTTTCTCTCTATATATATAAATAGAGAGTGAGAGATAGAGATAGAGAGATATTAATAGAGAGATTATAATGTGTCAAATGTATTTTAAATTTTACCAAACATTTACTCCAAAGTTCATTTTATGTGAGCATCTAAAAATTATCTCTGGCTCCACATTATTATTATTAACATTATTACAAAGTCATATCATATATCATTCTCAGTAATATTATTACAATATCATATCATATATCATTATTAGTAATATTATTACAATGTCATATCATATATCATTCTCAGAAATATTATTACAATGTCATATCATATATCATTCTCAGTAATATTATTACATTGTTATATCATATATCATTCTCAGTAATATTAATACAATATCATATCATATATCATTATTAGTAATATTATGACAATGTCATATCATATATCATTATCAGTAATACCTAGCAGTACCTTTTTGTTTCTGATATTATAATGGAAAATATAAGTATTGAGATTCTTGCAATTTTGAAATTATTTTAAACTATGTCTTACAGCCACTAAGGGAGTGTAGGGTACCCCTTCATTGCAATTACTCCCAGATCCGCTCTGGTCCAGAGTGGTAGTATCCGTTTGGGTCCCATTTATGAGTCTAATAGATCTACTTAAAAATTATTATTTGTATTCAATAAGACCTTTGGCAATCCCCACCCCACAAATCTCCTGCTCTGCTGGCTGAGGCCGTAGAATATGACAAATACACCTCTGCAGAAGGATACACCCCCTACCCACAACAAGACTTCCTGTTGGGTGGTCACTCATAATGCTTGAGGATGAGATCCTAGGTCCTTGAACAATTCTTAACTCAGCAACTGAAGTGATCTAGTGATTTAGAACACTTCAATTTACCCCTTACTAGGCTAGATATGTGGTTAGAGATGCTTGATCTGATTGATCAGCTGGTCAAGTCAAACCCTAGCACCTATATGATTGTCCTAAATGTATTCTTCAAATTGCTCTTATTGCAAACTAACATCCAACTCTTTTTATTGTATAGGTGTTAAAAGCCAGTAGTTGAGGGCCAATTGCACTGAGATAGCAATACTTGAAACCATTTAATTGCGATTAATGATTGTGATTAATAATTGTGATTATGATTAATATTAAAGAGAATTATTTGTATTAAATAGCGATACTTGAAACGATTAATTGTGTGCAAACAAATGAACTCTCATAACTTGTTTAAAAATAAAGATACCCACAAACTATTCACTTACAAATCATACATATAATATATATATCTAAAAACAGGATTTGACTTTGAATAACCATCGAGGGTTGAAGTGCCATTAAATCAAATAATCTCAACCCAAACTTAAAAAAAACCTCTTAGGAAACTACATAAAAAATGTAAGTAAGAACATACAATGAATATGATTCCCTGACCTCTAGGCATAAAATAACCCTAGAAAGATTGACATACCATTAAAATTAATCAATCTTAAAGCTACTGAAGATGCTCGCTGTATTAAAAAGGTAAGAGGAAATGAAACAATATCTGATTGAATTGCAGTAAAAATGGTTATTGAATTTCAAGAGTGGTGTCTTATCCAGTGGAATAAAACCTGTTATCGACTGTGATGCTTTACAACACAATGTAGATAAAAACTTGAATACCAACACTCAGAAACTTTCAAAAGAGCAAAGGAAATTGAAGAATACAATATGTTGAATATTATATGAGCTTAAAAAATAAAGGAGCTCTCAAGAGGTTCTACATAAACTCTGTTAATTAAAAAATGAAAATACTTTTGATATCCAGAACGCATAAAAATAAATTAGGATCATATTTTAAATATGCACATAATTTTTTTTAGATTCATATATATATATATATATATATATATATATATATATATATAATATGGATTTACAAACCCCCTACATATGAGCAGGATGTGACACAAAATCGGTTTTAACAGAGTTAACCCTTTCTTAGACTAGTTGCTGGTACCAAATTTCAAGATCCTAGACTGCCCAATTTTTCACCCATTGCCGGAGAGGGAATAATTTGATACACACCTTTTCCAAGAGTATTAGCATTATGTGAAAAGAAAACTGCCTCATCCAGGATTTGAACCTAGGTGGGCATGTCCATTTCCTATGACGATAGCAATATATATATATACACACACATATGTACAATGTGTAGAAAGACTGATAACAATGATCCAAGTGGAAGGAATGATTTATTGAGAGGTAAACACTATAGCGTTTTGGTTCTGCTTAACCATCATCCGCACCATGACTCTGACTTCCACAAGGGATTCTTATAAGGTATTATCGCCGCTTCAACTAATTGCCATTCTGATGAACTGACCCTACCCAACAGATACATAACTGCCTCAAAATCTCTATCTTTTAAGCACAACGTCGTTATTTCACCTTCTGACAAAGGTGTAGGTGTTGTTCTTATGGATTCCACGACCACAACCAAAAACATTGGTACTGTATATTTATTTATATTTATATGTACAGTATATTTATTCATAAACAAATTGCTTTACAAATAATGCAATTTGTTTATGAATAAATATACTAAAAGACATGTTTCTAAATTCCTTTTGTGAAATTAATCAGTTTACTTTCAAAACCTAAATTTTAAGACAATATGTGGTAGAAATGTGAAACTTTTAACATTATTGTCATTATCAAGATATGCCAATAGCACAGATTCTCTTGACTCTCTCTTGCCATCTGTCCCTATTGTTCATCATTCTTGGCAAGTCCTTGAGGTAGGATCTTCTTTTGAATGTATCCTAGAATTTTTATTTTATTTCATTTAAAAAAATAAAGGTACATGAACCCTTATTGCACAGGAATTGAGTAAACTCAGTTCTATACATATGCATTTGAGGCATAGGAGCTGAACGATCTCATTTTTCCAGAATTCTCCACATTTCATATGATATAGTATGCTCATTTTTATTTTTACTGACCCATAGAAAGAGATTGTGAGAACTAATTTGTATATGATTCATGTTTTATATCACCAAGTTGAGAGATGTATTTCTAAATTTAGTATTTAATCAGTGCAATGAAAGTTAATCATATAAAAAAAGAAGAGTAAATTTTCTTTTTATTGTTATTATAATAATAATCCAGTTATTTTCGCCATTTAGATATGAATAAGTAAAGTTGACGACTATAGTCGAGGGGGACCCGAATGCTCTCTTTTCAATAGCTACTACACCAAGGTGTAGGGGAGGGCGCTACTTCTTCCCTGAATTGCTCCACTTTACCCCTGATCCGTACCTTATAATGCTGAGTGTTAAGCAAAGAGGCATCAAGTACCATTTTTTGAGTCTTTGGTATGACTCGACCTGGGATTGAACCTAGGTCTCCCAGGCCATTGGCGAACACTAACCGCTTGGCCAATGTCCGGTTAGATATGAATACTTCTTAAAAAAACATTTATATACAAGAAATTGTTAATACAAATGAAGTTTTTCTTCCTATTTTCCACTTAAAGTCAGACAAGGCTCATAAAAAAGCAACAAATAAACTTAATGTGGAAAAATCTGGTGGAGCAAATATTATTTGGAGGGAGAAATGTACATATTACACCCTCTGGGATGGCGTCCAAATAATTGATCATGAGTATTATTGAGGAAACCGAACATTGGCATGATGGTTAGAGTGTTTGCCAATGGCCCATGAGTAATACCAAAGACTCAAAAAATGGTACTTGATACCTCTTTGCTTAACACTCAGCATTATAAGGTATGGATCAAGGGTAAAGTAGAGCAATCTAGGGAAAGGAGTAGCACCCTCCTCTACACCTTGGTGTAGTAGCTATCAAAAAGGAGCCTTTGGGTCACCCTTGACTACGGTCACCAACTTTACTTTACTTATTCTTGAGGAACAAGTAAATTGTAGGAAGTAATTATTATGGCGACTTCAGCAGGATCTATTTCATCTGAAGACCTGTCAGCTGGTCATTGTTGTCATCACTTGTATTTTCTATGTATCTTGAGGTAGAAGTGGTCGTTGCATTTCTTTAGAGTATTTATGATCATCCCATACTTTATCCAACTTTGAAGAATTTAATGAAGGGGCATTTATCACTACTGATATTAGTTTATTCCAAGAATTAACCATTCTTCTACTAATCAAATTTTGTCTTTTGAGTGTCTTGCAGTATCTTTTCAAAAAGACTTAGTTCATTTTCCCTTGTAATACTTTTAGATTAATGGTGCTGAACATCTGTTTGTCAAATACTTCGATCAATTAGAAAAATGAAGTTTTTAATACTGTATGGTTTTCCTTGCTTAGCAAAGTGGGTGTTTAAAACCCCTCCAGATATAATTTGGAATGATCCCATTTCTTGGTGTACCTAGTTCTGCTGGAATGGAATAGTCCTGATAGTATATCAAAGATCATTTTCTGTTGGCATTTTATTTCCATTAAAAAGTGGGTACCACTGGTGGGGAATGGTTAGCAAGCTAGACAAGCAAACATACACGAGTGAGTTTGAGTCTCATTGGGTGCCTCATTCATATTGCCTTGTGCCACATGTAAGCAGAAAGCCAAGTCAGTTACAACTATTTCCATCAAAAAATTCCTTTTTTTTCTCTTGAATATATAGTCTGGTCTGGCTTATTTGTTTAACGGTGTATCAACTCCTTATGGGTTATTTAATGCTGAAATTTGATTAATTTCTAAATGCTTGGTTACAATCATAACTATATTTTTCAATGTTTCATTGCATTTTTTAAAAAATGCACTTGTTTATTATTATTTCTTTGCACAGTTATATTGTTTCAAGTATTCCTATCTGATACAAATAATTTCCACACAGATCTGTTTACCTCATTGTTAGAACCATAACAGTTACTACCACTCTGAGTTGACCTGGGAGTAATGGCAATGTGAAGTTACTCCACATTTCCCAGAGCTTCAGAACTGAAGCCTCACCACCTGATGCAGTTTTGTATCATGGGTATAACACTTTTTGCAGGTGGCATCTTATAATATTTTTGCAGTGGGTACAGTCAGTGTATTCTAAGCTCTGCTGACAGGGTAGGGAAATATATCAAGAACACAAAGAATATTATGAAGTTATATTGTCTAAACAATTTCTGGTATGTGACTGACTCTTTTCAAAGATACTGAAATATTTCTATTAATCAAAAAGAACAGATGATACCCTTTGTTCTTATTCTAGAAGCAAAAATCACTAAAACAGATTGATTTTACGATACAGTAAACTAGTTGTCTAAATTTCTGAGACGAAGCTTGTTGATTTTTATCATTAAGGTTTTTTGGACTATTGTCTTCATCTTTATTGTTATTTCCACAACGTTTCGGCCGATATGTCCTCCGGCCTTCTTCTGGTGTTTGTTGAACTCGGGAACCTTCACGGAACTTTGAAAACACCTGAAGAAGGCCGGAGGACATGTAGGCCAAAACGTTGTCGAAATAACAATAAAGATGAAGACAATAGTCCGAAAAACCTTAATGATAAAAAAAAATAATACAGTAAACTGTTTTAATATTAAATAAATGTGCTTCTGTAAGTTAAAAATTTGTTCAAATAAATCTGGATTCACTTTTTTTAATAGACTGTATGGTATCTTACAGTTAATTTGTAGTTATTGACCAAATGGAAATCTGATTTCTCTGATAAAATAAAATGGGAATTCTTCAAAGAGGCAGCTATATCAGTGCTTTTAATGTGGATCCAGGCACAGGGTTATAGCCCAGACATACCTGGCATTCCCAAAAATGCCTTGGGCCCCATCAGCATTCTCCTAAGAAGAGGCGCCTCAGGTGCCTGGCAATAAACCTTGCCTCTCTGAGGTGGGTTGCAAGCTAGATGGATGGCTCCCTAAGGCTCGAGGACAATGTCAGTCTTGGTAGCATGGTTCAAATGCTGGGCCTTCCTGGCACCCACATCAGCTTCAACCAACTACCATGGCCAGAGTGAAGATACTCGACCAAATCCATGCCATTATACCACAGCTGGCTGAAATGTGTCCCATCTGCTGGACTTACCTAGTATAATGGTATTTGTACACAAAGCAATTGGTATTTTTAGCCCTGCAGAGTATTCCATTCTTGCATCTGGGTGATTTAATTCCTTGAGTTCTGATGGGCTGCTGGTCTCAGTGTGGATAGGGTGTGAGGTAAATATCCATCATTCTGCAGTCAAGCACTTTAGCCATTACGCCATGGGGTCTACTCCCTTTGGTGTTAAGTTCAGAATTATTTTTTCTAATTAGAAAAAAACTGAATTATATGGCATAACAATTTTCTTGAGTAAAATATAATTTTTCTTAATTTTCTAAAACAGCTCCACCTTTATTGATTTTATTTTATTGCAATAAAAAAGAATGAATAAATTTTTCCCTTAATTTATCTCTATATAATGAATATTTTCAAATGATAACAATAGCATGAATAATGTTTTCTTTATTGGGTTTTATGCAAAAAAGATGAATTTTGATTCTAAAAGTGAACATGAAAGATTTCAATCAAATAACAAGTCACATTTACTAAATGTCTTCTCTGAAACTTTACAAGCAAATATTGTATTTCATAGATCAATTTTTAATCAGATTCTTTTGTTTAGAAAATTCATTATTCATCATTACTTTGAAGCAGATTAAAAATAATTTGTTCAAAGAAATGAAACTGGGAACATAAACTCACAAAAATGATACCATTGTTTGTTTTCTATAAAAAAAACAGGTGTTATTTAACAGAAAATAAAATAGAAAAATCCTGGTCTAGTCTAAGAGAAACAATGAGAACAATATAAGTGTTCAGTATTGTAACAATGAGAATAACAAATGTTCAATATTGCAACAAGATAATATAAAGGTTAAATATTGCAATAATAGTATAACATAAGGGTTCTATATTCCAATAATGAACATAATATTGGATTCATTATTGCAATAATGAACCTAACATAGGATTAAATATTGCAGTAATGAAGATAACATGAAGGTTAAATACTTATTTAATGGTTATTAGGGTTTGATAATATCATAATTTAATTGATGTGATGGTGATAATATAATAAGCTAAAAAGAAAATAGGTAAAATAAAAATAGTTAAATAAGAAAAAGAGGAAAAGAAAAGCTGTTTGTTTATCTGCAGTAATAAATTTAAAATAAAGAATTCTTAATTGCATTGAAAGATATTGCACTATTATTATGCAACTCTATCAATATTTTATAATCAAGAAAGGAGGTGTTTTGATTGGATAGAAATTTAAATCAACTGCATGTGAGGTGATAAATTGTAATTTGAAGATAACAAAAGTGGAAATTTAATTTGAAAAAGTTGTTATTGGTCTTGGAAAAGGCATGAATCTAGTTTTCTATGTAACTAATTCAATTGCCTCTTTTAGTGAAGAACAAATAATTCATTTCCATTATAAACCAACAAACATTGTACTGGTAAAAATGATGACTGGATCATTTACTTATGGATCTACATGTTGACCTTAGAAGTATCCCTTCCATCCCACTGTCAGTGTAGTATCTATTTGCTTTGTTTATGATCATAGTAACACATTCTGGCACTTCTGTCTAAGATCAGTGTGTAGTATCTGGTCATTCTAAGAAAAGTATTTGATATACAGTGTATATTTATAAATGAGGTATTGCCAATAAATAAGTCCACCCATAATAATTTTTTATAAAAAGTTCATTTTCTTTAAAGCCAAAATATAATTATTCTTAAGGAATATCATATGATCAAAAGGGGTATTACTAGGTATTATTTTTTACCAGACTCCACAGCATTAAACTTATTTATGGCTAATAATGTGTGTGTGTGTGTGTATGTGTGTGCGTGTGTGTGTGTATATACACATATATATATATATATATATATATGTATATATATATACTTACATAATAACAAACATGAGTGAGTTCGAGTCTTATTGAGTGTCCCGTTCACATAGCCTTGTGCCACATAAGTTCTCCAATAAAAGCAACAAGCATTAAACTTATTTATGGCTGATAATGTGTGTGTGTATGTGTGTGTGTATATATATATATATAAACATAATAACAAACATGAGTGAGTTCAAGTCTCATTGAGTGCCCCATTCACATGGCCTTGTGCCAAATAAGTTCTCTGACGAAAGCAACAAGCATTAAACTTATTTTATAGCTGATAATGTGTGTGTGTGTGTGTGTGTGTGCATATATATATATATACATATATATAATAACAAAAACGAGTGAGTTCAAGTCTCATTGAGTGCCTCATTCACATGGCCTTTCAATGAAAGCAAAAAGTTGGAAACATACATGTATGTAAGAACAAAATAAATAAATAATTCTTAAAAAAATACAAATCTCTTTGTGTATCAATTCATTTGAAAATATTTTTTCTCTCTTTGGATCTACAACAAAAATCTTTTACATATACATACATATATACACTATTAGTCAAAAGTATTTTGCCACCCTCAAAGTTTTATTTCCCATCCTAAAGTGTCATTTTTAATGAAACAAGTCAAGCACCACAATTTTTTTATTTATACTAAACACAAGCCTTCTTCAGAAACATTAAATAACCTACAAAGGTTGATATGCCATAAAACCCAACCAATCAACTCCTCTACATGAGCAGGATGCAACACAAGGTCATTTTTTATGCAGTGTTTAACAAGTTTGAATTCAAAGTTTTCCTTCTAAACCAGTTGCCATAGAAAGGTTACAGAGCCAAGTCTGCCCAACTATTTTACCCATAGCTGAATGGAGAATAGTTGGATTCATACCTTTCTCAAAGGTATTAGCACTATGTGAAATGTAAACAGCCTTGTCCAGGATTTGAACTTAGATTGCCATATTCATTTTTACAATGATATCCATTATACCACAAATATATATATATATATATATATATATATATACTACCAGTCAAAAGTTTTTGGTTATCCAGGAAATTTTTATTCCTCATCCTTTAGTGTTGTTTTTCTTGAAACAAGTTAAGCACCGCAATGTTTTTCTTTATTATACTAAATACAAGTCTTCTTCTGTAACTTTGACCTTGATATAACCAGATAATATTTTCAAAAATTGATTTGAAGGCATTTTCCCTCTTTTTCAAAAAAATGAAAATTCCCAGAAGTAAAGTGTTAGGAGACATTAGGAAACAGGACAAAACAAGACCAAAAATTGGGCTGGTCGTAGACCAAAAGCAACAACAAGAGTAGAGGACAATTTCATTAGAGTTGACAGCTTGCATGACAGACGGCTGACTGCTCCAAACATCACTGCAAAATTGAACCAATGTCATGAAAAAAATGTGTCAACAGCCACTGTGAGGAGAAGATACTCTGAAACTGGCCAATATGGCAGAATTGCTGTCAAAAAACCACTAATAAGGAAGCAAAACAATGTCAAAAGGCTCCAAAAGGCCAAGGTGCACAAAGACGGGACAATAGAGAAGTGGAATAAAGTCCTTTGGACTCGTGAATCAAAGTTTGAAATTTTTGGCTCAAATTTGAGGATCTATGTACAGCGAATTGTTGGTAAAAGAGCTGCAACCCCCTGTATCACATCAACTGTAAAGTATAGAGAAAGCTCTGTTATGGTGTGGGGGTCTTTTGCCAATTGTAAAATCAGAGATTTGCACCAGGTGAAAGACAGATTGAATCAGACTGGCTATCACAGGATACTGCAGCATCATGTGATCCTATCTGGAATGTGGCTTGTGGGTCATCAAGGATTTGTACTCATGCAAGATAATGACCCAAAGTATACTTGTCAACTCAAAGAGGAACAGCGCATCCTTCAACTGACGTCTTGGCTGGTGCAATCAGCAGACTTAAATCCCATTAAACTGGTGTGGAATGAACTTCACTAAAAAGTCAGAGCTAAACAAGTCACAAGTATGGCTAAACTCTGGCAACTCAGAAAAGTTGGGCAGAATTATTGTCAGTCTACTTCCAGTCTTTGGTGGAAAGAATGCAGAGAATCTGTGAAACAGTGATAGTGGCCAAAGGAGGTCATTTTGATGTGTTTTTGGTTTAATTCGTATTTAATGTGGTTCAAAAAGCCTTTAGCATAATAAATAAAACCATTGTGGTGCTTGTTTCATAAAACAACACTTTTAGGATGAAAAACAAACATTTTTTAGGGATTTCCATATACTTTTGACTGGTAGTGTATATATGTATTTGTGTGTGCGTGTGTGTGTGAGACTTGGACTACATATCGTCACATCAAAGCCTTAGAAAGTTTCAGTCAAGCTTGTCTTTGAAGGATCCAAGACATCAAATGGCAATCTCTGATACCAGACTCTATTGATCTTCATTGAGCTAATGCATCCAGAATGGAGATGCTTCTCATATATAATCAGATGTATTGGGCTGAGTACCTTACTAGGATAGAGGATGTTAGTTTACCTAAGCTGTTGTTTTACAGAAAGTTACAATGTGGTAAACATCCAAGACATAAATCTCAGATATGTTTTAAGGATATCATCAAAAACAACTTAAGGGCACTTAGTGTCAATTTTGAAAATCAGGAGCAGATGATAGAAAATCGATCCATGATGGTTGTGAAGCATTTGAAGAATGGAGAATCAAACAATCCATCTTGAAATGAGTATTTTGGAAATAGGACTTGACCTTGGTCTCAGACACTTTTCAGCCTGAACATGTTTGTAACTTTAGCAGAAAGGTCTGCTTAATCAAAGCTGTACTTGCTAGTTATATGAGATCTCATGATAGCAATCACAGGCTGATTTTTACACAGGTCCTTCTTTAGCAACTTTCAGGTAATTCGTGTCAATTCTGTGACAAAGAATGTGGGTCTTCAGTAGGTCTGAGAAAAAGCATATTAGAGTGTATGGGGTTAATGTCAATGCCAAAGAGAGGTCTTTTGCTTGTCACATATGTACAAAAGTGAATTCAGCCTGATGAGTCACATGCACTCCCGTGGGTACTTTTAGAAGGATTTAGGAGATAGACTTCTTCCATAAAGAAGTAGCAGTCACTACATTTATGTATATATATATGTGTGTGTATTTTTGTATATTTGTATATATATCTATTTGTATGTATATATATATACATATATATATGTGTGTGTGTGTGCATATATATATATATATATTTACCAACCCCTCCACATGAGTAGGATGTGACACAAGGTCAATTTTATGTGGAGTTTAATAAGTTTGAATTTAGAGTTTTCTTTCACCTAGACTGGCTATTATAACATGGTTGAAGAGGCAGTCAACCTAATTATTTACCCATAGCTGGAAGGAGAATAATTGGTTTTATACCTTTCTCAAGGCTATTTGGCATATGTGAAATGCAAACAGCCTCCAGGACTTGAACTCAGGTTATTGTGTCCATTTCCTCCAACAGTGAATATATATATATATATATATATATATATATATATATATATAGCTTTTTATATATGTAGATACCAAAGCAAACTGTTATCACCATATAAGGATTTGGCAAAGCAAAGTTGTTCACACTTACTTTGTTGTCAGGACTTAGTCTTTCTATGACTGTATAAACCTATGTGACAACTTACTACTTCTATCTATAGATTCCATTCTGAGCTTGGCAGATTTTCCATTCAGGTTTTTTAAAAATAGTTCTGTTAGAGATTTACATAGTGTTTATTTTTGACATTAGCACTTGTATCTATGCATTTCTTTAGACTTTTTAAGTAGATGAATTGTATGAAGACACAAATAGTGGTTGAATTGAAATTATTACCATAGAGAGAGAGAGAAAGAAAAGATGTATTCATAATCTTAAATTCTTGGTTCAGTTGAGAATTGTGTCTTGTATTGATTGGTGCTTTAGGAAATGTCCCTTATACTACAAAAGAGAAGACAAGAAGACATTTAAGAAGAAACACACACACAAAAAAAACCCCAAACAAACAACAAAGAAATGATACCAAAGTTGTGCTTGTGCTGATATAAATGGTATGTCTGGGAATTATTAACAAACAAAAAAATAGCCTATCTTGAACAATGGTGACTACCCCAGCTACACCACCACTTTGAAACCTCTTATACTTATCCCAACATCCTTTTTGTTCTACCACACTATCATATGCTGACTGTATGTCCAGCAGAAGGGTAAGACCCTGCCAAAGAAGGGGTATCTTGCGTAACCCACTTAACTGCATCAGACGCTGAGACTTCAATTCTGGAGAGTTGACGAGTATGGAATAGTCCTTCATTGGAATAGTCCTTCACTGTAAGTTATTTCTATTAAGAATAGTTATTTGAAGTTATAATTGTTTACTAAGTATTAGTATTATTACCATAAACTGCAGCGTACAAGTCAACTTTTTAAGCCTGAAACATCTTAACAAAATTAAGGGTTGACTTACACGAGAGGACTAAAATCAAAACCTTTACCAAAGAATAGTCAACCAACAAAGCATTATTCTTAACAATCATTAATCACCACTTACTATAACTCCTGGACTTACCAGCTCGTTAGGTGGGTAGAGTGTTCACCAATGGTCTGGGAGACCTGGGTTCAATCCCAGGTCAAGTCACACCAAAGACTTTAAAAATGGTATTTGATACTGCCTTGCTTAACACTCAGCAATATAAGGTACGTATCAAGAGTAAAGTGGAGCAATCCAGGGAAAGGAGTAGCACCTTCTGTTACACCTTGGTGTAGTAGCTATTGAAAAGAGAGCCTTTGGGTCGCCCTCGACTACGGTCGCCAATTTACTTACTTACTTACTATAACTCCAGTTGATGGAGCCCAATAAGCTAGGGCTGTAGAATACACTAACTGCATCTCCGCAGAGAGATAAGACCCCCACAATGAGTGTCCTGGATATGACACTAAAGAATCTGATAGTAAGGCTCCAGCCCTGTAGCTTTGGGGAATGTGGAGTACCCCTTCACAGGCGTTGATCCCAGGTCCACTCTCACCTGGAGTGGTAGCAGCTGATAGGATCCTATCTGGGTCAAATAGAACTGTTTGATTATTTAAATTGGGAGCAAACAAATGACTTAAGGTAAACTGAAGCGCTAGAAATAGAACTGTTTTTCCTTTAGTTGTGTGTAAACAAACGACTGATGTTTAATTGAATTAATGATACATAGAAATACTTGAAACCATATAACTGAGAGCAAACAAATGATTAATAGTTAATAGAATTATTTGTGTTAGATGGAAATACTTGAAACCATTTAACTGTGTGCAAAAAATGATCTCAGGCTCATTTAAAAATGTTATCAACAAAATGTGTTTAGAAATCTTATATTAAATATGTATGTATAAAAAGGATTTGGCGTAAAATAGCCAACCATATTTACCAACCCCTCCACTCGGGCAGGATATGACACAAGGTCAATTTTTAAGCAGAGTTTAACAGGTTTGAATTCAGAGTTTTCCTTCTCCTAGACTAGTTGCCTCGCTAAGGCTGAAGAACCTAGTCTGCCCTACTATTTACCCATAGCTGGAGGGGGAATAATTGGATTCATACCAAGGGTATTAGTGCTATGTGAAATGCAATCAGTTTCGTCCAGGATTTGAACTCGCTTGTGTCACCGTGTTCATTTCGTACGACGATAACCATTACACCACGTAAAATAGCCATCAATGAATGATATGTCATAAAACCCAACCAAACCAAATTCAGCTGATGGCCACAAATATTTCTAACTTAAACCCATATTTGGTGATCATATTTAACAAATTACCACAGGTTGATATAAAATTAAAAAAACTAATACAATTTAAGTATAAACACAATATTACACGTTTCCAACAACTGATGCACTGACTGTAAACACGAGAATGTTACAGCACACAAGTGGTCTGTCAAACAACTATAATACATTGTTTATCTGCACAAATTCATGATAGTTCATCAGAATATAAGATTTAATGTGTAAGATTTGTATGTTTTACACATGGCTGACGTAAATCAGATTTCAGAGAAAAATTACATTCCCCATACACGACTGGAGTAATGATAGTTTAATGAGACATGGTGGTAGTTTATTAAATATACACACATTAGCATTATTACAGTACTTATATGACTCAATTAACTTCATTTAGGTCTACTAGTAGCCAACTCTATGCTTTGGTGTTGACCTATAAAACATGTATAGTTCTAACCCAGTATTTTGTGCTAAAAATCTTGAGGTTGACTTAAGTACCAGATTGACTTGTTTACTGCAAGTTACAGTTGATACTTGATTATCATCAAATAAGAAATGATCAATTAAAACCATATAATTGTGTATGAATTATTAATATTAGATAGGATTACTTAAAACCAAGCAAAAACTTTGTTGGATTAGATCAGAATACTTGGTATATAAGTGAGTGAAAAACTCTTAAGAAACAACTACATAAAAAAGTGTAAATATAAACATAGAAGACATGCAATTCCCTAACCCCTAAGCCTAAAATAACCCAGGATAGGTTTACATGCTGTTAAAATTAATCATTCATAATCTGGTTTAAATTGTTAAATTAGGTAAATTTCCAAAGGTGGATATTATGACTCATTTGGCAAAGAAACAGTTTTTTGTATCATTGATGTAGATATAAACATGGCAAGTTTAAATTAAAACCTATGAGCTGGTATCTACATCATTTACATTATATATAAATTCTCTCTTTCTCTTCCTGTCTTTTTCTCTCTGTTTGGCTTTGACAAAGAAGATTTATAAAAGCGTTCCTTGACTGCAGTAAGCACACTGGTGAATCCTTCGCAGGACCTACTACAACGACTACAAGTTTGAAAAGATGCTGGTTTTCTTACAGCCCTACGGGTTTTTATATTACTGTCTCTTTTCCTTCATGTTAGTTCAAAAGTTGTTCTGAAAAGCATGAAATGTCTGTGCTAATGATTTGCTGCCATTGTTTTCTGTTGGTAGTCTGAGATGTTCACTGTTGGTGGTTGATGTCAGTGGCTGTTAGACAATTCAGTAAAGAGTCTTTCTTGGATGATGGTCTTCCATTCTGGCCATATAACCTTGTATATCAATTACAGTGAATTAATTTGCATATCTGTAAATAGTATTGTTATAAAATCATTGAGGTATTAGAGAAGATAAAATGGTTTTAGTCGGGCAGCGATCCATTTGGTCAAGGTTAGATTTTCAGTGTGTTAATAAACCACTTGTAAATTTGCCAGTTTTCTGAATATATTGACTGATATTCCTTTAAAATATAATCCAGTATATATTAACAATTTATGTTATGTTTCTGATATCAATACTTCATTCTATCACAGATATAAATCAGGATCATTTTCCTTGTAAACAATATAAATTCTAATGTCATAATTTATTTGTTGGTCGATTATATCTCACGAGTTTCAATCTTATGAGCTTTGATTATGCAACAAATTACTCTAGTAGAATAAATTAATGACATTTTTGTCAGAGTAATATATCTTAGTGATTCCGAAAGACTGAATTGATATTTTAGATGGAATTATTAACCCTTGATACATGTTATTAAAAAGTTTTTTTTATAATTTCCAGGGATTGTACTTTTGAATCTTCATCTTTTCAATTGACACAAAATATGCTATGAATTCAGACAAGATCAGACATCACATAGCATTATATTTCCAATCAACTTACATCTGAGATATGACTATATACATAAAAAAATATTTTCAAGTATGAATAATAATGAAAAAAAATGATAAGAACTCATAAACCTGATATTCATGTTGTTGATCCTCAGGTGAGTTTGTATTTGATCCATCATGAGTTTTATTTGGCCTTTATTATTATACCGAACATTGGCATAATGGTTAGAGTGTTTGCCAATGGCCTGGGAGACCTGGGTTCAATCCCAGGTCAAGTCATACCAAAGACTTTAAAAATGGTACTTGATGCTTCCTTGCTTAACACTCAGCATTATAAGGTACGTATCAAGGGTAAAATGGAGAAATCCAGGGAAAGAAGTAGCGCCCTCCCCTACACCTTGGTGTAGTAGCTATTGAAAAGGGAGTCTTCGGGTCACTCTCGACTATGGTTGTTAACTTTACTTTACTTATAATTATTTCCTCTTTTTTGAGTTTTTCCCACCAACATTAACCAATGGTTTCTTTCTGGAGTATGAGTTACAGCAAGTCTTCTCAAGTCTCCAGGACTCTTCGCAGTATTTCTGCCAATCTCAACAATGCTGTAGTTTTAATGGTCTCCACTTATCCTCTTATTTCCAAGTCCATCAGTCCTTGTACCAAACCTTTAGTGACTGTACCAAGAGTACCAATTACAATTGGTATCACTGTCACTTTCATGTTTCACAGTTCTTTCAATTCCTGAGGTATCTATCCTTCTTTTTGCTTTCTTTCAATTTTACTCTGTTATCAGCAAGAACAGCAAAGTCCATAATTTAGCGAGTTATCTTATTTTTTTGTTGATTATTATAAGGTCTGGTCGTCTGGCCGATATTAAGTGATCTGTTTGTATCTCAAAATCCCAGTGGACTTTGTGTGTCTCATTCTCCAGGACAAATTCTGGGTTGTGTATATACCATTTGGTTGTATTGTCAAATTATTATTTTTATTTTTATCATTGTTATTATTATCCAATTTTATATTTGAAAATATTGTTCTGCATTTTTTTACTAAGTTCACTGTAAAAATTAACAATTAAAAAAATATTTTTAGCATTAAATTTTAATCAACATTGTGTGTGAGTGTATATATATATATATATATATATATAGAGAGAGAGAGAGAGGGGACATTCTTTATATAAAAGGAATTTTTTTGAAAAAGCAAAATAAATTTTTTTCAATAAATGTAAACTCTGCAAAAAGTATTTTAATCTTTCAAAAATTTTTGTTTTGAGTCTATTCAAAATCATGACAAATCAGAGTGCTGCAGGCTTGAACAGAGGTCTGTCATAAAATGTTTTGTTACTGAGAAGTGCAAACCATGTGAAATCTACAGAATAATGTATAATGGATACAGAAAAGAATGTTTTAGTACTAAAGATGCTTACAAATTGTTTAAAGAATGTCAAAATAGTATTCAAAATGAAGACACACTAGATAGGCTCACAAATTCAAACTGAAAGGGGGAATTCAATTAAGGTATTCATTTTGGGTGAAAGTAAGTAAAGTTGGCGACCTTAGTCGAGGGTGACCTGAAGGCTCCCTTTTCTAAAGCTAGTACACTGAGGTGTAGGGGAGGGTACTACTCAATTCCCTGGATTGCTCCACTTTATCCTTGATCCTTACCTTATATTACTGAATGTTAAGCAAGGCGGCATCAAGTACCATTTTTTGAGTCTTTGGTATGACGCGACCTAGGATTGAACCCTGGTCTCCCGGATCATCGGTGAACACTCTACTCATTAGACCAATTGGGTAATATAAGAATTAAAATAAAAGACATTTCTGAATAACTGGGAATTTCTGTGCATGATGACCTTTTCTTTTCTAAGGTCAGTTGTCATTGGGTTCCCAAAGTATTGATGCCAGTGCACAAGTTCTCATACTGCAGCATCAACAGTGGAAACATTCAATCAATTTTGGTTGGGAACATCTGCCACATTCTCAGTACCCTAACCCTGGACCCCTCCAATTTCAACTTGTTTGGCTTCCTCAAAGAATTTTTGCATGGAACAAAATGTTCAATAATGAAGTGAAGAGCACTGTGAGCAAATAGCTAAAACTTCAGTCCAAAGATTTCTCTGCTGAAGGAATAGAAAAGTTTATTTTTTGATGGAAAAAATATACTTTAAAAAGTGGAGAATAATTTGAAAAATAAAGTACAAATTTTTTCCTGAGTTGTTTTATTGTAAAATTCATCTTACTTAATGAATGAACTCTGTATGTGTGCACACACACACACACACACACACACACACACACACACACACACACACACACACACACACACACAGTTTCTCAATATTTTTCCTATAATTAAAATTTTTTAAAAAAGATGAAATGTTATGAATATATAAACACTCCATAAAATTGATTTTCTCATCTCATCTCTTATATGTAAGTTAGGATAGTGCAGACACAGAGTCAATGGTGGTTGGTCTAATGATTACATAGGTTAGAAACTGACTGTCTCTTAGTGCTGTTGACTCTTTGTCTACCCCATCAGAACTTATATATGTATATATATATATATATATATAGTAGATATGCTCTATCACTGATATTGAGCACTCAAAGGGTAGATATTGCAAACTACGTTTTATATATATATATATATATATATATATATATATATATATATATAGAATTAAATCTGAATGAATTAGAAAGAAAAAGACAGTTTGGAAAATCAAACTGACATGTTTTGCTCAAAGCTGAACATTATAAGGGAGATTTATGAAGTGTGTATTAAAATTCTACATAAATTCTTGTTTCTCTCCCTTACTGTGCAGATACATTTTTGGGAATAAATTCATTTGCATTTCGAACGAAACATGTCAATTTGATTTTTCAAACTATCTCTTTCTTTCTCATATATTTGAGATGTGTTGATATTGGTTCACCAGATGATTGACAGTGTGAAACTCAGAGTGGTGAGTTTTTATCCACTTATTTTTTTCTCTTTTATAGATGAACATAGTATATATATATATATATATATATATATATATATATATATGTATGTATTAGAGAGTGTATATTTAGGCAGCAAGTTATTATTCAAGCAAGTTTAGTTAAAGATGATAGAACACTGTTTATTATTTTTATTTTTTCAAGATGCCTTGATATTTTTCTAGTATCAGGAACTAGATGCTAAAGGAATTGTCCCATATCTTCTGCCTAAGCGCTTTCTGCCACAATTTCGATCGTCATCAGGGGTAGTGGAGTTTGGAGTTGATTATTGAGTTTTTACTATTTTGATAATTTGTAGCGTTTTGTTTTGAAGTTGTCGGTTGGAACGTTTTCAACGTTTTGTTTTGAAACGTTCGGTTGGGAAAAGGTTTACGAATAGAGTTAGTGATTTTTAGTTATTAAAAACGTTAAATATGTCGGTGCCTGTGTTAAAAGCTATTTTATTTATGTTTGTTTTTTAAATATTTTTATGTATATTGCTTCTAGGATTTGTAATCGTTTTTTATTATTGTTTTTTTTATATATTATTATTGTATTATATGTAAGAATCTTCCTTACATCGGAAGATGTAAGGTGGTTAGTGCTATTGTTGTATTTTATAATTAAATGTTGTTTTATGGCGCTATTTTCAGAAAGGTGATAAGTAAGACAACGAGATAACGTTGTGGTTGTATAGCCAACGTAAAAATTATTTTTGTTTTTCGAGAGGCACTCTCAAAATGGACGCATAGATTTATTAACTACATTGGTTTGGTTTAAGTGTATTTTTAGCGGAGTTGGTGTTATTCTTAATGATAAGGTTTGATGTTTTAAATTGAGTCTCGCAGATAAGTTTTATTTGTTTTTCGATAGGTTTAATTTTAACAAAACTTTCTTGAACACACACACACACATATATATATATATAAGTTGGATATTGACTTGAAGATCTTTTTGATATCTATCGATACAGCGTCACAAGACGGACCCTGACTGAACGAAAATAACAGGTAATTCACCAAGTATCTAAAGTAAACAGGACACAGGTATTCTCATTGGAAATGCTACATAAATGAGGTGGATGGAACGTTAGAAGGAAGCATAACCACGTGCATCGTGTAGGTAACAGACAGGAGGAGGTGTGACCACAAGAATTTGCATCTAGGATGTTGTATAACCTGGAAGATTTAGACCTACTGGTAGAAAAAGGGGTTCACTGAAGATTCATATCTCGGACCCTGTGTGTGCAGCTCAGTTGATTCGATCCTCTCTTTCTTTATCCATCCATACATTTTGGGTAATTAAAGGAAAAGAAAAGATACAGATTATATTTTTATACATCAGTGTTGTCAACTTTCTTCGCTTTACAACACACACACACATATACACACACACACAATATATATATATATATATATATATATATATATATATATATATATATATATATATATATATATATATATAACCGTTTTGGTTGTTACTAAATCACTTTATGGGTAGCGAAGCAAGTGCAATATAACATGGAGAGTGCTCCCAACGGTTTTTGACTGTATTTTTCGATTTTCGATTCATTTCATTTTGTTAACTGATTGTTGATTGTTGTTTTATAAAAACTTCATGAAACCCAGGGGTCACAGACAAAATTCCATGGCATTGAATATATAAATCTAATATATATATATATATATATATATATATTGGTCATAGAACCTGGTTCATTAAGATAAGAAGATGCATATTTAGCCATAGGTGAAATGGTTATTATTCTTTAGCGAGGGGGAACCATTTTGTAGTCAGAGTTTTTGTAGGATGATTTTAGCTGGAGAAGTTGGTTTGATAGTGGCGAGGAAGATGGTGTAACGCATGTGTGTTTACGTTGAGTTGTTTCCTCGCTTAGTGTTGTTAGTCCCCTCGCTAGGTTGTGAGATATAAAAGGAGGATGATGAAGAAGTAAGATGGGGATAGTCGAAAGGTGTTTTTAGGATAAGGCTTTTATTTGCAGCATGGAATATTGGGTTTGCTTTTAGTGCTGCAAGACTCGTGAAGGGTTGTAAGTATTGAGACGAAATTGAGTTATGAGAAGGTGAGATGGCAGCGTGTGTCGTCGGATGTGTGAGGGATTGTGTTTTTTGCATTTTTGACGAAAGACATGTTGCAGTTGTAGGAATTGAACTTTGGATGTCACCGTGAGTTTCGTGACTGGTATTTGGGGAGAGTAGGCGTTATCTCCATTAAGGTGGCCCAGAGGTGAATTGAGAGCTAGCGTGTCGAGAGCGGGATTACGCGTCAGATCGACATTGCCAATTTTGGGGTGACATAAAGTTGTGCCTGTGCGAGGCTTGTTGAATGTATCTAATTTATGTTCAACTGGGATTCCTTGTAAGGAATCCATAAATTAGATGGATTCCCTCGTGTGTCCATGTTGCTGCTGCTATACTATAGCCGCAGTGAGATGTCTGCACTGGGCAGCATTGTCCAGCTAAAAAGCATCGCTATTGAAGAACGGCCAGTGTGACGTCTGCACTGGTCAGCGATCTCCAGCCAAAGAGAATGTGTTTGGCAGCTCACCCAATCTTGTTGGCCGGAAATGAAGGTCCGGGCTGAATAGGATAAGTCATCCCGATTGGGTGACATTAAGTGTCGAATTAAATTGCGCGCCAAACCAAAATACGAAATTTTTCCTTTCTCTACACATAACTTGACCTATGGTAAATATATGTAAATATATAAAAAATATTTTGAATATATGTAAATATGTTATTTAGTTTCTTTTCCATAAAAAATAATCACAAAGGAATTCAAATATGTCAATATTTCACTGTTAATAGCTAGATAATTATGTAGACTACACTTCTTAAAATGTCTCTGTCTTTTTTTTCTCTCTCACTTTACTTTTCTCTATTTCAGTTTTCTTTCTCCTATATATTATTTTGTGGTATTGTTCTTTCATTCAACTTATTCTCTCTTTTCTTTCATTTCTTTCTTTCTTCTGTTTACTCCACTGATTTGAAAGCACTTCAGTTAAATGGTTCTCGTGTATTTTCAACTCCCCAATATGACTGATGACATTATCTTGTATGCATAGAAAAGAAGAAGCGTCAATTTATACATAGATAATTCTATTATTCATTACTGGAACTATGTTTATAAATATCTTTTAAAGCATATAATATCTCTCAACCATTTATTACATAAAAATAAAGTTAACCAATAGAAAGAATTTTTATCAAATAGTCCTCTTGTATTTTCAACCCCTCAACATGACTGATGCCACCATTTTGAATCCATAGACAAGCAGAAGTCTCAATCTATAAATGAATAATTTTGTCATTTATGACAGGAACTATATTAATATATTCATTTCTTTTACAGTTTTAGTCCAACGATAGTGTTTCAAGTAAAATTTGATTCATGCATATTAAAGAAAAACTTAATGTTATACAACTTCACTCAAAATCACTTCTGATCTGCGAATACATTTCATACCTTTTCATCAGCAAAACAAATAAATAAATAAAAACACTCGGGAAAAAATCCAACGAGCATACATTTCGATTGAAAAAAAAAGTTAACATTAACCAGATATCAGAACAGTGGCTTATTACAAAATGAATACAACACGTCGCTGCGCAAGTAGGCTCAGCGCATCTATTAGGTTGAAATGTAAAAATAAACACAAATTAAAAAAAACAAACGTGTTTTCAACAAATCAAAAACCTTCCCTCCAAATCTTTCTGGGCCAATTCTTTCTCCATCAGAGCAATAAATAAAGGCACCCACAGATGGAAGGCAGTCCACCTCGAAGCTTGGACAAGGATAGAGACGACTGCCGCCTTATCAACGAACCCACAACCCCACAATGCACTGGACCTACCAGAAATGGATCATTCACACCATGCATACTGAACAAAGAACGAACGCACACCCACTCGTCTTCTGATCTCATATAGAGGGAGAAAGAACACACTATTCCTTCTTGGGACTGCAAATTCTATACCACACAACCTCTGTTTTATAATAAAAAGTTGGCGACCGTAGTCGAGGGCGAACCGAAGGCTTCCTTTTCAATAGCTACTACACCGAGGTGTAGGGGAGGGTGCTACTCCTTTTCCTCGATTGCTTCACTTTACCCGTGATACGTATTTAGCAACTTGGACAAATTGTGGTCTGCCTTGTTAGATTAAGAAGAAAGGAAATACAAGAATGAGAACGAGGATATATTGATGAGTTTCAAGAAGTTTAATAACAGCTAGAAAGATAACCCTTGTACTGTGAGTTCATACATGGAAGAAAACAGTTGCAAATGATTGAGCCGGAATTAAACATCTAACCTTGAAGTTTCGAGGACCAGTGTGTCTAGGAGGAATGAATAAATGATGAAAGAGTGAACTCCTTGTAGCAGCCACAGATCTATTTCCTTTCGCGAATCAATGCCCCTGTTAAGAGAATCGGTCACTCACTGACCAATCAACTGGCAGAGCGCATTGATTCTTTCTCCCTCTCAGGAACTATTTTTCTGGTCCCTTTTCTGTAGAACGGGAAACGTCAGAGAGAGCCCGGAGCTAGCAGAAGAAACACATCTCTCTCACATGACCGCCACTGATTCCACTTGGAACACTTCGCTCACTGCTAGCTTTAAACACGCTTCTTACGAACCAAGGACCAGCATACAGACCAGCGACGCAAAGAGACACTTTCTCACTCTCACTCCTTCACGCCTGCTACTGTAATAAACCTTACTTTGTTGTGTTGTTAAAGAATAGTTTCGTAATTCATTTGTGTTAGCCTCAAAACGCTATAAATTGGTGACTCCGCATGGCACCTTCTGAATTGCGAGACAACTAAAAACTATTCATAACAACACCTTTCGACCTTCGCCATCTTACTTCATCTTCAACCACCTTATTATTTCCAACAAGCATTAGCGAGGGCCTTACAACACTCGGCGAGGAAACACTACAACGTAAACACACATACGTTACAAACCATTCCTCGCTACCAACAACAAAAACTCCGGCTACAAAAATGGTTTCCTCTCGCTAAACAATAATACTCACTTCAAACATCACTAAAATGGTAACCTCGTAAATGAACAACCTTCTGATACCAAATACAGCCTTTACAAAACACAGCCTTACGAACATGCATCATTCCACCACGAAAGAAAAAAACCAGCGAAACATCGAGAAAAATTTTCAAATGTTCCCGCCGAACTAACTTCAAGGACAATGCAAAATGGACGTAAATACCAAACAACGTGGAATTTTTTTTCAACAAAACTTTATCTATCAACACACTTTTCACTCCCCAACTCGCAAAATAGGTAACTTTTTAACTTTCACTCACCCTACTCCTATTTTGGTTTCTTCAGCAACATGGTTTATCTCTCCCACTACCTCACTAAACCACCAACTGCTGCTAGAAATTCCAGAGGACCCCCAAAAAACTCACACTACTCCTCTGAAATATACTGCTAATTCTGTATGCCACCTTCTCGGCTCATTAACTTTTTTCCCAAAGTGACATTTTGTTTAAAAAAAAAAGAAAGTAGCACGAGGTACACACACACACAAAAAAAGAACTAAACAGGACACTTGGCCTTTTTTTATTAATTTGCTTTTGCTCATTTATTATATATGTATGTATTTTTTTCACTGTTTGTATTTTGCTCTTTTGTGTTGTGAGATTCGTGGCTCTTTTCTTTTATTTCCCTTCTCTTACAATTTTGTGTATCGAATATCAGGTACTCCATACATGAAATTCTGGGGCTAACCTATGTAGAGAAGAGGAAAATCTCGTATTTTGGTTTGGCGCACTATTTAATTCAACACTGAATTTCATCCAATCAGGATGACTTATCCTATTCAGCCTGGACCTTCATTTCTGGCTAGCAAAACGGGTGAGCGGCCAAAACCACTCTCTTCAGCGTGAGACGGTGACCAGAACAGACGTGCCTCTGGTCGTCCCTGCTTAGCGATGCTTTTTAGCTAGACAAGCCACCCAGTGTGGACATCTCACTGTGGCTTTAACACTAGCAGCAGCAACATGGACACTCAACGAGGGAACCATCTAATTTATGGATTCTTTACGAGGAATCCCAGTTGAACATAAATTAGAAACATTCAGCATGCCTTCCACAGGCACCACTTCATGTCACCCCCAAAATTGACTATGTCGATCCGAGCGCAACTCCGCTCTCGACAACATGGAGATATCGCAGACCCTCCCCCAAAAACCAGATACAAAGCTACACGGTGACTTTAAACACATCCCTCACAAGTCCAACAACACGCTGCCATTTCAACATCCCGCTAAGCCATTTCGTCTCAAACATCCAACAAGCCTAAACACCATGAGTCTTGCAGCACCAAGAACAAACCATATTCAAAGCTGCAAATAAAAACTTTCATTGTTGTGTTACTAAAGAATAGTTTCGTAATTCATTTGTGTGCCTAAAAACAATAGTGTTATCCTCAAAATGCTATATCCTAAAAGAACACTGGCCCAAAAGTTGAATGTAATAATCTCATGTTGTGATGGTCTGTTACAGCTGCTGGAATCGTCAAGAAGAGTCAGTGAAGAAAGGAGTGAAAGCGCGTTTACATCGCCTTTTATATTGTCCAGGGAGGTTACCCGGGCTGAATGGCATAAGCCACTCTCATTGGACGAAATATATAAATTGAAACCCTAACGGGAAAATGATTCCCGCACTAAATAATAATTTGAAATTCTTTCTTTCTGCTACACGTACCTTTTAATGCTGAGTGTTAAGCAAGGAGGTATCAAGTACCATTTTCTAAGTCTTTGGTATGACGCGACCTGGGACTGAACCCTGGTCTCCCGGACCATTGGCGAACACTCTACCCACTAGGCCAATGTATTCCTGCCACCATTCGTTTGTCTATAACATTAATGAATAGCCAACTTTCTTGACAATAATCTATTTCTACGGGCAAATAAAAGATAAATATATTAGAAATAAATAAGGCTTTTTACTCCATTTTGTATTGTTCATGAAAAATTTAAAAACAATAACAATTAAGGCTTCCTGACAAATTAACATTTTGTAGACGTCATGCAGAGACAAGAAAGATTTCCTTCTGCATTGATAAATTTGATGTCAAGTAGAAAATTGAGTTATTCACTGAAAATGTTTTGTACTTAAATTTATCAATTATGTTTGATCTTTTCTATTCTGAATCTTTATTGTCTTTCTTGAACATAGGTAAAGATAATGATCAAATAATTTTGGAAAACAAATCATCCTTTTGTCACTTCTAATAATAACCGAAGACAATCCTTGAAATATAAGGTACCACTCAAAATTTAATAGCTCTGTTGGTGAGACTTAAAATATAATGACTGTATCTTCCACAGAAGAGTAAGACCCCCACAAAAAAGGGTGTCCAGAGTATGACACTAAACTGCATCTGATGGTGAGGCTACAGTCCTGTAGCTTTGAGGAGTGTGAAATACACTTTTATTGCAATTACGTCAAAGTGTACTCTGACCCAGAGTTTTAGATCAGTTAAAAATTATTTGGGAAGAGTCCTCGTATCATAATGGCTGATGTGCTGGACTAAAACATTTTAACTCCAATCGTGCTATTATGTTCACCTTTCGAGTAATACCGGAAGGAAAGCTATGAATTCTTTTATCCTCCAAAATATTGGTTAAATAGAATAGTATTGTCCTTTTATAAGGATGGTTTAAGCATTGAATAACCCATAAAGGTTGATATGCTATTGAGAATAAATAAAATAAAAAATATTCATATATGATAGGACAGTGTGCAAAAAAAAAAAGAGAAGAAAACTCTCTTAAGAAATAACTATACATAAATGTAAATATAAATGTACTATGAATGCAATTCCCTAACCTTAAGGCATAAAATAACCCCAACATTGGTTGACATGTCGGTAAAATCAATCAATCAATAAGAATTTGAAGAGCATGAACAGACTAATCAAGCTGTTTGAAAAGTTATTATTCAATAAACTTTATATAGTTTGGCACACAGGCCTCAAGTTGCTTACAGTAATTACGAAGTGGTTACTCATCTAAGTACTGAGCAGGCTCATCATTGCTTAACTTTGGTTATCTGGTGATATTTTCAGTGTAACTTTACTGTAAAGCTAGCCAGCATTTTATGTTTCTCTGATCCTACTTCTGGTAAAAACTATAGAATTAGGACACTAAGGTGTTCACCTTGAATTTTTTTTATTTAGCAGTAAATAAACTAATAACAGATAAGATGCAAAACACTTTCCTTTTATAACTGAACATTCTTGCTTTATAAAGAAAACTCTAAACAAATTAGATTAAATTATTCAAATTGATCATATAACTTTTCCAAGCCATCTAAGTGTACTTATTCCATAGTTTTTTCCAGGGTAGTATTTCTGGCATCTGTAGAAATCACTTCACCAGGAAATACAGAATCATTTTCCATCTTAATTTTAAAAAATCTTTTGGGTATGTCATTGTATATTCTTGTTATATCAGCATATGGTTGCAAGGAAAGAACGAAAAACACTGTTGCAAAAACAAAGAACATGAAAACTATGTAAAATTTTAACCATTATATTGAAAACAAAGAAGTAAAAAGTTCAAATAAGTGGGTTTGTATTAACGTGTTGATATGGAATAAAAGAAAGTTGAAAAATGTCCTACGCTCAACAGTGGTAGGATTGTTAGACTTACGCGCATGTTATGAGTGCGGAGAGGAGAGGGATGTTTGGTGATTTATGATTTAGTCACTTCCTTCAACGCGAAGAAGAAAGTCAATATGGGTGATGTGTGGTTTTGAGTTTCGCCTCTCTCTCTTTCAGAGTTGGAGTCCTAGTCTGCAGGTAATGTTTTCCTTCTTTTGATCTGGCTTCACTGTTGAGAAATTTGTCTTTTATAGTGTTTCTATCTTCCAATCGAATCAAATTGGGTTTTCTTTGTTTTTTACTGTGAAGGTAATGGATTGGCCGAAAAATTACTTTTAATTATTTTTATTTTTTGACAGTAGTCATCGAAATTTCGCTATGCGCTGATCCTATGTGCAGAAACCCCTATTTCCATTTTGAAGAAAGTCTCAGCACCGATAACATTCGGTAAATGCTCTCGTGGACACTAGTCGTAATCATTATTTTGTGTGTATGATAAATTAGAGATCTCATATAACATTCTTAACTATAAAGGGTTTAGATAACTCTATGAAACCAGGCATGTGGGTTAGAGCGGTAGAATACACCAACTGCGTCTTTGCAGGGGGGTAAAATCTTCTCCCCAACAAGTGTCCTGCATATGACACTAAACACTCTGATGCTTGTAAGATAACTTTGAAAATTATCAGCAAAAAACATTTGTGGGCATCATAAGCCTATTTATTCATTCCAAACTCGCCTTCAGGGCTCGCCGCTGGAAGTTCCCAGTGGTGCCCCAAAGACTGTAGCTCCCAAGCTTTTCATACATTACATCTCCCCCACCCCCATTACTTATGAGTCCTTGCTTCAGATCCAAACTTTATCCAGGTGTCCTGATTTCCCGAGCAGATTGTCACGGTAGGGTTGACATCGCAACAGTTGATTTCTGAACTGGAAGATTCTATGGTATTACTGTGTTTGGAGTGTGAATAGAAACCCGGGGTGCTGGGTTGGTTGTGGTGGCAATATTGATTTAATTTGCTCTGTCCAGGGTTATTTGCTGGAGTAAGTGACATTGGCTTAGAAGAACAGGGGTGAGCCCTTATGTGATTTTGATGACGTTGAATAACTTGTCCGTCTTGTAATTTTATCGAGAAAGATAGGGCAGAATTACCCTCCAAAACATGTCCGGTCACCCATCCGGGGCTACTGTTAGAGTTCTGGGCAAAAACATCCTGGTCTTTGTGAAACATCCACATCTTGGTGGTTCTGTTATGATGGAATTTCTGATGATCTTGGCTGAGGAATACAGTGGTAGAGTTGGATGGCCTCGACCTGTCCAGATTTGTCTGTAACTTCCTTTTAATCAGTAGTTCTGCTGGTGTAACTCCAGTTGTGGTATGGAGTGTTTTTCTGTAGGAGAGAGTAGGATCCGTGAAAGTTTTGTTTCCAGTGTTCCACAAGACATCCTTCTCAGTCCACTTTTAACAATTTTAACAGAACTTTCAGCCAGGCCATTTGAGGCTTGATGGTAGGGGATGACCAATTCGTAGTTAATACCATTATTCCTAGTAAATTCAGCAAACTCCAAACCGGTGAAGCATAGACCTTTGTCAGTGACAAGGAGGTCTGGAAGGCTGTGTGTAGCAAAACAACATCTTAATTTTTCAATTGAAGTGGTTGAGTTTGTCACTCCTATAAGGTAGACCTCTATCCATTTTGAGTGAACAACGATGACTATGAGCATAGTCGGCATAGTCCACGTGGATCCAGTGCCAGGGTATCTGGGCCATTCCAAAGGATGTAGTGGTGCCCTTGCAGGAGAGGTTCTAGAGCTCTTGCATGTATAGCAACGGTTAATTTTTTCCTCAATATCCGCATCCTTCCCTGGCCACCATATGCAGTTTTGAGCCAGGGCCTTCATTTTTACCATACCCGGTTGGCATTGGTGGAGATCCTTCAGGACTTGTTGTCTAAGAGTGTGTGGTATTATCACTCGAGATCCCCAGAGAAGGCATCCATTTTTCGACGCTCAGTTCATATTTCTTTGTATGAAACGCTGAGTCGAGGAGCCCCTCTGGTAGATTTGTTCCTGATTGTACTGCTTGGTAGACCTTTAAAAGGACTGGATTCTTTCAGGTATGTCTGCGAATATTGGCAGAATCCACTGTAGTGTCATCCAGGTGGTCCATTAGGTGAATGATGCATCCTGTTGTCAGGACTTGTAGATTTTCTTGTAGAGGTAGATGGCTCATTGCATCAGCAGCATCAATGTTTGTTTCCGGTTTGTAAATGATACTATAATCATATGAACTCATCAGCAGGGACCACTTGATGATTCTTGGTGGCAGGCTGTCGAGAATAGGCCTTATCAGTCTGAAAAGATTGATGAGTGGCTTGTGAGCCATAATGATTTGGAAAGTCCTTCCAAGCAGGTACTGGTGGAATTTTTTTACTCCAAAGATGATGCCAAGTCCTTCCTTATCTAGCTGGTTCTAAATTTTTTGAGCTGCTAAAAGCGTCCAGGAAGCATAGGCAACTGGTTTCTCACTACCATTTGGCATGATATGGGATAGAACTGCTCCCACGCCGTACTGATTAGCATCACAAGTGAGGATAAGTTCTTTCTTGGGATCATAGTGGACCAGGACACGATTCATTTGTAATGCCTTTTTCTCTTGTTAATACACTAAAGAGTGATCTTTTTCCCACTTCCACAACAGGCGGTATAGGGGGCCCAGCTTATCTGCTACATTGGGAACATACCTAGAGTAAAACTGGAACAATCCCAGGAAGGTTTTTAGTTCTGTCACATTACGCGGTGCGGGTGCATCTCTGTTATCTTGTATTTTGTTCTCAGTGGGATGTAGACTTTCCGAATCTATCCGGTATCCAAGGTAAGTAAGTGATTGAGCCATGAATTTGCATTCATCAAGTCTGACTCGGAGGCCAGAGGCTGAGAGTTTCTTCAAAACTCTAAGTTGTCTTGATGTTCTGAATCTGAAGATTTTGTTATCAGATTGTTATCCTGATAACTTACAACATGTGGTTCCCTTGCGAAAAGGTTGTCCATGCAACATTGATATATGCCAATGGCAGACTTGACTCCAAAACTGAGGTGGTTGAAATGGTACAGGCCTCAAGGGGTGTTGATCGTAAGGAATTTCTTAGTCTTTGTGTAGTGGGACCTGTAGAAATGCAGATCTTAAATCACAGTTGTGATTTTTCTTCCCTGGCTCAGTTTCGTGTGTAGGTCTTCAATCTTTGGTATGGGGTACAAGTCCGGGTTGGTACATTTATTCACAGTCATCTTGTAGTCCCTACATAGATGAATCAATTAGTCTGTTTTAAGAACTGCAATGATTGGGGCTGCACATTCCAAATACCGTATAGGTTCGACTCCAGACTGTCCAACTCTTTGTTCACCCTTTCCCACAATGCATAAGGCACATGACGTTCTTTGCAGAAGATGGGTTTTATGTTTGGGTCGACTCTCAACGATGCTGTGTAATTTCTTAGTTCATCCAGGTGCCTCTGTATGATGTCCTTGACAGCTGGTTTAGCATTAACTGCCTTAAGCTGATGAATCCAACTCCAGCTAAGCTGGATAACCTCCAGCTAGTTTCTTCCTAACAGTGTAGGTACTGATCCTGATACAACCACCAAAGGTAGGTGATATTGTTGATTGTCATATATTACAGTAACCTCACAGGTACTGCATGGGGTTATGTTTTCTCCTGTGTAGGTGACGAATTATTGTGCCATGTGGCTCAGTTTTGAAGATCTGTGTTCAACCACATGAATCAGTATCAGCAAATTCTACATAACGCAAATCAAATATATATATATGTTAATTTGATATCTATATATATAAACAGGGTCTGGCATTAAATAACCTACAAGAGTTGATATGCCATGAAGCACAATCAACCAAATTTATGAAACCAATAAAATAATGTTGCTGAACTTTTCAAATATTTCATCAACATATTTTTAGCTCTGCCCTATCAGCAGAGCTTAAATATTGACAATATCCTCATCAGAGTCCCACTTTCCAAAGAGATGTGCTGTATATGGCACTAAACTATATTCTGGAGATCCAGACAGTATAGAGTAGTCCTTCAAAGCCCTTACTCCCAGGTCTACTCTGACCTGGAATGATAGTAACTGTTAGTCCCATCTATGAGTCAAATAGAACTGTCTAAAATTTATTTGTATTTGATTGGACCATGAACAACAAAACTCTTAAAAAACAACACAAAAATGTGAATATAAATATACAATGAATGTGATTCCAGAACTCCTTGGCATAAACAGTTTGATTTGATGTTATAATCTATCAATCATATTTTAACCATATTTACCAAACCCCTCTGCTCGGGCAGGATATGACACAGGTTAGTTTTTAAGTGGAGTTTAACAGATTTTGAATTCATAGTTTTCCTTCACCTTGACTAGTTACCTCACCAAGGCTGAAGAACCCAGTCTGCCCATAGCTGGAGGGAGAATAATAGGATTCATACCTTTCCCAAGAGTATTAGTGCTATGTGAAATGCAATCAGCCTCGTCCAGGATTTGAACTTGTGTTGCCATGTCCATTTCCTACGATGATAACCATTACACCAAGGGCACCTCCAATCAATTATATTTTAACACTGCTTGGATAAAGTATCAACTAATAATTGTTCTTTGTTGGATTGTTATGCTCTTGTATGAAAAGAGAAGACTATTTAAAATTTGTTTTCCAGTTAACATTCAAATCATTTCTTTCCCAAATTATTGTTTGGTAGTATCATGTATACATTTTAGATGAACAAAAACACATCTTTGTATAGTTGAGCAACATGCTCACTTTCTGCCCAAATGTTCAAAAGAAAACAGGTTCTTGCAGTCTTTAAGAAATGAGAATCAGTCAAAAGTTTTGTGGTATTTTGATATATGCTAGTTTGCAGTATGCATATTATATGACTGAAGCTGTTCAAGCTATCTACTATGGTTAGATGTAATGTGGGAGATGGTCTGCTGATATATTGGTCATTGCTTCATTCCATGTATTGTTTGAAAGCTACACAGATGAATGTGCAATGCAGTCTAATTGAAGAACTTATGCTTTACAAGTTCAAACTGGGTCATATCCCCACAGACGTAACCAAACAAATGATTTATATTAAATTGTAATACTTGAAACCATTTAACTGTCCGCAAACAAATGATTATTAGTAAATAGAAACATTCATGTTTGATAGAAATACTTGAAACCATTTAACTAAAGAATGAGCTCAGGCTCATTTAAAATGCATTGACAAAATGAGTTTACAAATCATATATATTTGATATATATATATATATATATATATATATACACAAAATTTGGCATTTAATAACCAATAATGGTTGATATGCAATAAAACTAAACCCAACCAAACCAAACCAAACCAAACCTTGATGATGATAGAAGGTCAGGTAGGTCTAAAACTGTGAATTCTGAGACTGTGCTCCAAGACATAGAGGCAAATCCAGCAAGTAGCTCTTGGAGAATATCAGGCAAGCATGGCATCTCCCAGTCCAGTGTTATTTTAATCACTTCAGTAAAAACATCTGGGGCTGTCGAATTATGCCTCATGTTACCAAAGTATTGCAAAACTTTTGACTCACCCTAAGATATTGTATAATAGTCTCTTGACCTCCTCAGTAAGCAGATTCTATTCTAGTCACACAAGAAACATCTTGGAAAGCACAATATTCTTTGTCTACTTTAAGCTTCTTAAAGTTGTAATTACCTGTCAAGAACAGACAAATGACTCCCCAATGATCTACTTTTCTATTTGATTTGCAGATTGTCCAAGCAAAACTTTTGGCAAAATTTACTCAATATAGCACTTTTCATAGACACTTTAGCATGGCTTTTTTTTTTTCAGGAGGTTAAAACTAACCATTTTACTGGTTATTTGATTTAAGGTGGTTATATAGAGATGACTTTTGTTTTTTCAAGGGTACTTAGACTTTTCACTCTATCTTGGTTGAATCATTAGTGCTGTTGAGTCCAACTGCCATTTTTGCAAACATTTATTGAAATAACAGGTAGGCATATCAAGGTCACCTCTTGACAGATGACACAATAATTAAATGTTTAAGTCTCAAAACTGGAATGACAGAAAAAGACAATGCTTGATATACGAGAGTTTATAGACTAAGCAAGATAATCTCACGGAATGTGACCAAATGAGTTTTGTTTTTCAACATGGACCCTCTTGTGGTCCACACACCTCTTTGATCAGCAATGCAGTACTTGGATCCCATTGGTCAAAAAAGGCATCAACAATAAAAATGAGATCATCATATGAACCTTTCAGCCCTCTCTTATATGTATACAAGAGCTTTATCAAGAGGAGAAGATGGTTTGGTTGTTTAGGTTTTATAGCATATCAACTTTTGTAGGTTATTTAATGCCAAATCCATTTTCATGCAAAAAAACAGATCTATTCCAAACAATTCAGTTTAGCATAAGTACACAGTTTAGTTGTAAAAAATCATTTCTATTTCAGGCTATTCAGTTTAGTCAAACAGTTCTAATTCAGCTAATTCAGTTTAGTATAAGTATAGATTTTGTTTACACACAGTTAAATGTCCAAACAGTTTTATTTCAAACAATTCAATTTAGCATAAGTACAGTTTCAATGTCAAAAACAGTTCCATTTCAAGCAATTTGGTTTAGCATAAGTACACTGTTTAAATGTCAAAACAGTTCTATTTTAAACAATTCAGTTTAGCATAAGTACGCAGTTTAAATATAGTATGCAGTTTAAATGTCAAAACAGTCCTATTGTAATCAATACAGTTTCGCATAAGTATACAATTTAGTGATAACCTATAGATAACACCTTATCAGGTACTACCACTCCGGGCCAGATTGGACCTGGGAGCAATGGCAATGAAGGGGTACTCCACATTCCCCAAAGCTCCAACATTACTGGAACTTCACCATTAGATTGTTTAGTCTCATATCCTTGACACTTGTCGGATGGGGTCTTACCTCTCTGCAGAGATGCAGTTAGTGTATTCTACAGCCCCAGTCGACTGGGCAGAAGAAGAGGAGAGTTGAAGACTTGGGCACACAGAAATTGGTATAGATATCAAGGGATGAATATAGATATATATAAAAAATCAAATGTATCCAAGTGTAAGATACATTGCAAGATAAATACAAGTAGATACTGAAATATCCCAAGTTCAAGCAGGAAAGGAATTACTTTTTTTTAATTCATTGACTTTTTTAAGGAGATGGAATTTTAAAGAAACCTGAAGAATGATGTGCCAAGTGTTTTGAACTTTGCGATTAATATCTGATAAAGAATGTACTTTTCATAGCTCTAAGCCATTCCATTGTTTTGCAAGCTAATCATTTTTCCATACCTTTTTGCAAGCCAATCATTTTTCAGCAACCTTTTGTGTTGAATAGACAATGATAAATAGAGTGGTTGGTTTTACAACAGATTCAAACTTGTCAGATTTTTAAATGCCAAAGTCATTCTTTACTTGCAAGTAATTATATGGTTCAAATAACTGATGATGTAAATTTGTAAACTATAGTAGCTTCGCGTAACTATTCTAAATACAATTGCTCAGTTGACTGTAGAATATACCGACTGCATCTCTGCAGAGGGGTAAAACTCCCTAACCATATTTATCAACCCCCTCCGCTCGGGCAGGATATGACACAAGGTCAATTTTTAAGTGGAGTTTAACAGGTTTGAATTCAGAGTTTTCCTCTTCAAGGCTGAAGAACCCAGTCTGCCCTACTATTTACCCATAGCTGGAGGGAGAACAATTAGAGTCATACCTTTCCCAAGGGTATTAGGGCTATATGAAATGAAATCAGTCTAGTCCGGGATTTGAACTTGTGTCACCCTGTCCATTTCCTATGATGATAACCATTACACCACAGGCACCTCCAGCTCCCTAACAAGTGTCCTGGGTATACCACTAAACAATCTGATGGTGAGGCTCCAGTAATGTTGGAGTTTTGGGGAATGTGGAGTACCTCTTTCTTGTCATTGCTCCCAGGTCCACTCTGGCCCAGAGTGGTAGCACCTTATAGGGTCCTATCTATGGGTCAAATAGAACTGTTTGACATTTAAATTGAGTGCAAATAAATGACTTATGCTAAATTGAATTGTTTGAAATAGAACTGTTGGATCATTTAACTGTGTGTAAACAAATGACTGATGTTTAATTGAATTGTTAGTGATACATCGCAATACTTGGAACAATCTGTGCGCAAATGAATGAGTAATGTTGAATTGAATCATTAGAGTTAAATAGCAATACTTATAACCATTTCACTGCAGGCAAACAAATGATTAATATTGAATAAATTATAAGTGCTACATAGTAATACGTGAAATGATTTAACTGTGAACAAAAAATGAGCTCAAGTTCATTTTAAAAATGTAATCAACAAAATGTGTTTACAAATCATATATATCTAATATATATGTATAAAGAGGATTTGGCATTAAATAACCTACAATGGTTGATATGCCATAAAACCAAATGAAACCAAACCAAATACAAATAATTTAGACACAGTTATATGGTTTTAAGAATTCCTATCAAATACAAATAATTATTAAACAGGGCTATTTGACCAAGAGATGGTACCCTAACAGGTGCTACCACTCCAAGTCAGTGTGTATTGGTTTGGTTTGGTTTGTTGGGTTTTATGGCATATCAATCTTTGTAGGTTATTTAATGCCAAATCCATTTTATTAAAATAATCAGTTCTATTTTAAACAATTCAGTTTAGCATAAGTACACAGTTTAATTGTCAAAAACATTTCTATTTCAAACTATTCAAGCAGTTATATATAACAATTCAGTTTAGTGTAAGTATAGTTTCAATGTCAAAAACAGTTCAATTTCAAACAATTCAGTTTAGCATAAGTATGAAATTTAAATGTAAGTATGGTTTAATCATGAAAAACATTTCTATTTCTAGCTATTCAGTTTAGTCAAGCAGTTCTAATTCAGCTAATTCAGTTAGTATAAGTACAGATTTTGTTTACACACAGTTAATATTCAAAACAGTCCTATGTTAAACAATTCAGTTTAGTGTAAATACAGTTTCAATGTCAAAAAGCAGTTCTATTTGAAATAATTCAGTTTAGCATAAGCACGCAGTTTAAATATAAGTACAGTTTAATTGTCAAAAACATTTCTATTTCATGGTATTCAGTTTAATCAAACACTTCAGTTTAGCATAAGTATGCCGTTAGTTCTATCTAACCCATAGATAGGGCCCTATCAGGTACTACCACTCCGGACCAGAGTGGACCTGGGAGCAATGGCAATGAAGGGTACTCCGTATTCCCCAAAGCCAAAGCATTACTGGGACCTCACCATCAGACTGTTTAATGTCATATCCAGGACACTCATTTGCAGGGAGGTCTTACCCCTCTGCAGAGGTGCAGTCAGTGTATTCTACAGCCCCAGCCGACTGGGCAAAGTGTGTATTGGGTAGTAATGGCAATGAAGAAATGACTCCACGTTCCTCAAAGTTCTCAAACTCAAGCCTGTCACTGGACATAATTTAGTATAATTCCCAGGGCAATTGATTGATGTATACCTGAAGGAAAGAGTATGAGTCATACTTCTGTTGGAATAAGTTGTACAATCACAGATAAACCAGAAAGAAACTATAAAGAAATAAACTTCCAAAATTAGCCACAAGTTTTCCTTAAAAATATTGTTTTACAAGCATAAAATATTACACCTTCATTTCTATGCTTGATGCTTGGGAAGATATGTAGTTCAGTTCTCACTCAAGGATGAACATTTAACCTTTTATATACAAAATATACATACAAGTAGTATTAAAAAGATAATATGCAAACATGTTCCAAGCTATATATGTATAATGCATACATATATTGTTCCACCAACAAGCACTATATGGAGGGGATACAAAATGGAAAAATGCTTACGAGACAAGTGTGAGTAATTGTAGTTATTGGTTGTTGAATCCAAATCAATTACTTGACAGTCAGGACGAGTAAGCAATTGTAAGCAATTGTACAATGGAGAGAAATGGATTCCATGATTTGTTTTCCCTACTGTTGTATCCTCAGACAATTGGGTAGCCGCAGTTGACTAAAAATAACAACACACACACCTAGCAGCCCTTCCTCAGTATACCTCTGGTCAACTTGTTCGTTCTGTCAGTCAAAAAGCAGTCCACAAAGAACAACAACAACCCCCTCCTGGTGCTGGCATGGTCTTTTATGCAAGTTCCAGCAAATAGAAATTTACATGCGTGGTAGATTTCTTCTCGAAAGACTCAAGATTGGCCCACTATAACCTCTGTCTCCAGAAGTGAACATATTTTTACTGCTTGACACGCAAGGCATAGTCTTACGCGCTTTGATCCAGGACGTAAGTTTCTTCTCTCGCTACGGTAATATTTCCATGTGTCTTTACTGCTCCCAGTCAGAGTCAGAGACAACATTTCTACTGTTTAAAAAACATAGGCAAATAGAGGTTGAGTAGGAGTTGCTTTGACTGTCATGTGACACCCAACAAGACTCCCAATTAAACATACCTGCTCGCTAAAGGAGAGATTTATTCATTGTGTTCATATACCTTCATCTGATCACAATAACAAGGTTAAAAAGCCTAGTCTACCCAACTATTTAACCATAGTTGAAGGGGGAAGAGATGGATTCATGCTTTTCTCAAGATTATTTGTATGAAGGGAAGAATAAATAGCCTCATCAAAGATTTGATCTCAGGTCACTAAGTGCATTTCCTTTGACTATCAAGTGCTCTATCAAATCTGGGGATTGAAATTATAATGACCAACTGTCCTTTGGTTGGGATTTAAAACACTCTGACTGCATCTTTTGCAGAAGGTAAGAACCCTACCAAAAAAGGGGATGTGATACTAAACTGCATCAACTGATGAGGCTCCAGTTCGGGATCTCTGGTGAGGGTAGAGTCATTTCTTCATTACCATTACTTATAGGTCCACTCTGACCCAGAGTAGTTGTACCTGTTAGTTTCTAATCTCAAGGTCAAATAAATATCTTTGAAAATGATTAGTATTAGATAAAAATACTTGAAAGCATCTAACTGAATGTAAAATATTTATATTAGAAATAGTGAATTGAAACTATAATTGTTTACAAATGCTCATCATTAGTTATATGAAACCATATAATTATTTGAAAAATAATTGATTTTAGCTTGGAATATTCCAACAAGGGTTGACATGCTATAAAGCCAACTCACCTTATCTTATAACTACCAAGTAACACTTTAACCATTGTTTTTATCCTCTAAACCTTGGTTAAAGTGTATGAAGTTACCCTGATTAAAATCATACTTATTCATTTCATTAATTTATATTTCAGAAATAATTCTCTTGAATTTTTTAAACAAAATGAGATGAATAAATTCTTTAGAAGTGAGAAGATTTGTGGAATTTGAAGGCTTTTGAAGGTCAGGGGCTAAGGGCAAGGCTGTGTTGCCGTAAGATATCTGACTCCATATTTTGGTTACACTGTTTCACCCCACACTGACTGGCCGGCACAATGCCTTACCCAAAGAAAGTCCCAAAAGAAATATACAAAAAGAAAAGATAGAAAAAAAGATAAGAGGCGAAAACATTTCTTCTATACTTTCCTTTATTTATTTGGTGAAGGCACTAACTGACGCTAGGTCCCAAGACGTAGGCATGGTGCCCAAAACACCAGACAGCAAAATGGTGTTGTTGGTTCGACGGACACTGCCTAAAAGCGAAAGATAATATCGTCTCCTTTTTCAAGAGGAAAAATCCTTTTTTCTTTTTACGCATGCATCATCTCCTTTTCCGTTAGAAACCTCTGGGAGTTTCTTCAAATTTAATAGTTTTCTTTTTATCTATTTATTTATTTTTTTAAAATTTAATTTTTTTATTTATTTATTCGTTCCCTACAGATTACATCAGCTGAAGAATAAAAAAAATGTTACAATACATCATCATTCTTATCTAGGGGGTGCTGACAGAAGGAATTCCTTTTGCTCTCTCTTGCCATCCACCCCTATTGGCTATCACTCTTAGTAAGTCCTCAAAATGTTATCCAGTATCTGCACAGAGCTGATAAATATAAGTTTTTGCTGGTCCATCAATACAGGTATGTCCATGGGTAGGAGTTCATTAAAGAATGTCATTTCTGAGTTCATCTCTTTTTCTGCACCATTGCCCAGCATGTCTTGCTCAGCTTACTTGAATGGCTTGTGAGATGAGAGGTAAGTAGCCATACAGCTGCTGGTTTGTCAACTGTGCCAACAGGATTTATTGTAAACAGCCCACATTATTCTTGTGTAGTTCTGATCATAATTCCCTAACCTCTAAGCATAAAATAACCCTAAACGGGATGATATGCCATTTGAATTAATCAGTAAGTCAATCAACATCAGTTTGAGTAAATCAGTTTATAATAATAATTTCTCATTTTAGAATTGAAACAAGATTTATTTTTTTCTTTATATCATATAAGATTTATTTTTTTCTTTATATCATATAAGATTACATTGGGGATCAAACTTGTTTGACTAGTCAATGGTCTACTATACTAACTTGTTAACCACTCTCAGCTCGGCTTCCAAATTAAATTTCTTTGGACTTTCTAAATTACCATAATTATTTATGTATTAGACATACTATTTTTCCAGATTTTTCAGACGAAAACTGTTATATAATTAAGGAATGATTTTTTTATTTTAATAATTTTTCATTAATTATATTTTCTCATTCAGTTTGGTTGGGCTTTGAACTATTTGAGTAAAGAGTTCAGGTGGGAAGTCAATTGGTGCAGTTTAGACTTGCGCGCAAAAGATATGACTATCACTATTGTCATAATAAACCCCAGACAGGAAATGGGCTGGAGTGTGGATTACGTCATGCCCAGAAGAGATGGGCTGAGATTTGAGGATTTTAAAAATCACGTCAGTTGAGGTCAGACCATGATGTTGAGAAGTTGGGGTCCGACCATAGATTTGAGAAGTTGGGGTCTGACCATGGTGTTGAGAAGCTGAAGTCCAACCATGCAGTTGAAGGTTGACATTGGACTATGGAGGCTGACAGTTGAGTTCTCTACCGTTATGGCAGCAGTTAAGTTTTTCGGGTCCTGACCAGCGAAGATGAATTGAGATCTAAAACACCACGAGATGTGCCGAAGATTGGGGGTGATATTAGCATAGAATGATTACGAAAGACTTTTAAGAATTGTGTATCTCTCCTTGTGTCGATGAACTGAAGTCAGAAGTTAATAAAATTTTTGTATCTGAACAACAGAGTCTGCCTGTGTATTGTGTGTTTGCATATGTATACATGTAGTGTACATATTTTTTATTTTTTAAGTAGAGGAATTAATATTGTGAATTGAATTACCAAAACCAGAAAATCCACTGAACACTTACGCATGATATATGGGATCACTGGACAGCTGTTTCGATGATAAGACCTAATAAGGTTGAAACAGCTGTCCAATATACGTGTAATGTACAACAAAACTTAGGAGTGCATATTATACACAAGAACTAAATATCCACTTATTTTTCCAGCCTCATGAGTCGCCATATTCAAGATAGCATGATGGAAAGTGAATTATATCTATGGTCTAAATCAACTAATGTGTAACAAACATTACTGTTTTATACCATTACAGAGAAATGGCTACATAAATGTGTTTATAATTTGTTTTTTTTTTTTGTTGTAAACTTATTTTCATTAAAAGTTTGTTACATTTTTGTGTGAGCATGTCTTTACTTTTGCTCAAAATATTGTGTAAATTTTGTGATTCAAAATATTATGTAAACAATATAAATTCTTATTTTTAATCCAAACAGACCAGATAAAAATTTGAACAAATGTTAAATTTTGTTTAAATTTAGCTGCAACAAATTCTAAAAAGTCAATGAATGTTATTCATGAGAGATTTTTTTTCCAGAATTTCATGGCTGAAAGTTAAGGGTGCTTATTATACATAAATGTGTGTTATATATGACTAATTATGATAAGTCACTTGCAGGTTGAATTCTAGTTTGGCTTGGTTGGGTTTTATGGCATATCAACCCTTGTAGATTATTTAATGCCAAATCCTCTTCATACATAGATATCAAATATGAATATGATTTGTAAACACATTTTGTTGATAACATTCTTAAATGAGTCAAAGCTCTTTTTTTTTTGTACACAGTTAAATAGTTTTAAGTATTGCTATATAACAGTCACAATTTAACATCAGTCATTTGCTTGCACGCAGGTGCTTCCACTCTAGGTCAGAGTGGACCTGGGAGCTATGGCAATGAAGGGGTACTCAACATTCCCCAAATCTCCAAGGCTGGAGTCTTGCTCTCAGATACTTTAATATCATATCCAGGACACTCATTGGGGGAGTTTTACCCCTCTGTAGAGATGCATTTGGTGTATTCTACAGCCCCAGCTTACTGGGTTCAAATTCTAGTTTAAAGAAGGAAGCCTAGATATATTAAAAGGTAGGACAATGTGATCACAGATCTTATAGTTCAAAATCTTTTTATATATTCATAAATTTCATTAATAAATGTCTTGCAGCTTGATGTCTAAGCAAAGCTGCAAATATCTAATGAGTCTCTTGGTTGCTCTTAAATATAAATCCACTTGAGTGTTACTGGTTTATTTTGACAAGATCCATAATGCAGTCTCCCTTTTTGAACCAAATTTAACCAACTATTTCTTCTTTAACACAAACATGGGTTTATTTTTAGGGATAAGTTTTCAGTCTGCCTGCTGTAACAAAGCACAACATTGGTGATACTTACCAAAAATTCCCCAAGGAAAAAGAAAAGTTTCATGCTAGAGCAAAAGAAGATAATGGCCAAGTTTATTTTAAAATCTGTCAGATTGTTCTGCCATATATAACTAATACGGTAATGTTATTCAGGTTAAATCCCTTCTTTCTTTTTGATCATTTTGATACAGAATCAACCAGATTTATTATAGAATAAAGGATAAGAGATAATTCTAGTGTTTTCCTTATAGTTATTTATTATTATCAAGAAGAAGAAGAAAAAGAAACTTTAATTTTGAGTTTTTTCTTTTGGAAATTTGCTGGAGGAGTTTAGATAAACACCAAATAACAAAAATCTATGTTAAAAATAAAGCTAAAAACAACATTTTTGTAGTACCAGATATGTAAAAGCATTATACATATATACTCTGTGCATATACTTTTACTTACAGGAGCCGGGAAGAATCCATTTATTCTTCCTGCAATTATAGGTAAATTGTAGGGCAGACAATTTTTTAGCCTCGGTAAGGTAACCAGTCTAGGAGAAGGAAAAACTGAATTTAAACCATTGGTAATTTACTTAAAAATGACCTTATATCACAACCTGCCCATAGTGGGATGGGTTGGGTAAATTTATACATGCAAGTAAAAACTGATATCTACAAGTTATTTACAATCATTGGCCAGAACCAATATACAGTTTAAAAGTATACAATAATTACAACAATAACGATGAGCATAATTTTGCAAAGAAACATTTTTAATCTTTAGAAACCTGCATCTTTCATAAAAATAGCTGAAAATGTAAATGTTATAACATCTCTTAAACAAATGTCTCTTAACATATCATAATATTTTATAGGCAATTGTGATGTGGAAATGGGGATTTCTAGCTGGAATTCAGGTTTCTTGGTAGATATATGTACTTAAATTGGTACAAATACTGGCCATTCAGGCTGGAAAGGTTAAAGTGCACAGTGCTTTGTCATCAAAACAGAATAAATCTGTGTAAGTTAACAATATAAGCTAAAAGTCTGTAATTTTGTAAATTCATGCCTCTGAATTTTATCAACTGAGTAAATCTCACTGTGCATTAAACAGAAATGTTTGTACATTGGGCAGATCAGAGAGAAGAAAAGCTGAAACTTAACTGGTCAGTTTTTCTTTTATTCATTTAAATTACATATTGGGTTTTGTTGGTATAGTAAAACATTTGGTAGAGGAGCCGGGTTTGTATAAAACTTTTTAAAGTTTTGTAATTGATTTAGAATAATTTAGTTTTCCTTCTTATTATTTATTTAACTTTAATTTTATTCATATTTCTTTGTATAATTTATCTAAAATTTTCTTTTTTTTTGTCATTTTATCAGCCATGACATGTCATATGACAGAAGATCTTTTTCTTTTTTCTTTTCACCCCTTACATTTGCTAACTTCTTTCTCTGTCAGTTAATCCTATCAATTTATTCTCTCTTTTTTAAAATTTCTTCCCCTAATCTCTTTTGACTTTCTACAATTTCATTCTTTTTTTTTTCATTCTGTCTTATTCAACTTTCCTTCTATTGCTCCTGCTTCCCACAATTCATATTTATGTTTTCTTTTCCTTCACCCTTCTTTTTTGATTACATTTATTTTTCCTTTACTCTCTTTTCTATATTTCACTTGATCTCTCTCTCTCTCATCTTTATTTTTTCTCTATGTATATCTTTCTCTATTCCCCTCCGTCTTTCTCTTTCATCTTATTCATTTTTGTTAGTTTTTTCTCTTCTTAACTTCCCTCCTATTTGTTCTCCTCTCATGATTTCCCTCTACTAACTTTCACTCATCGGATATCATATTTTTCTCATTCATTGTCATATACTGAGTTTCTAGTAAGGAAATCAATAATATTACACAACACAAGTCATTATTCGTTTTTTTTGATAATAAATGTTTACTTCCAACTATTATTGAGTATCCTATTACATCTGCCCTACCCTGGATGCTTTCCCATCTTCTGATCTTTTTTTTAACTCATAACTTTTTTTTTTCCATTTTATCCTTCACTCATTTATCTTTTCTTTGGCATCTTTATTCTTCTTTTTGACCTTTTTGATGTGATGTAATTCTATTCTTCTAGAAGCATCTCAGGAGTGAGAAATTAACCCTTTAAACCCTTGACACTTGGCTCTCAGATACCCTGTACTTGAGTTCTTGAAATCACAAAAACAAAAATTCCTCCTCAATATACATTCAGAATTTGCTTAAATTGACAGATATTTTTATTCAAAGTTACCTCACCATTCCATCAAAAGGAAGAATGTGAATGGTCCTGAAGTTAAAATTTTTATGTGATCGCCTAGATATATCAGGCTTAAGGTATATAGTTAAACCGTACTCAGATGGAAATATTATGCAAATAGTGTATTGTAGAATTGTATTCAGATTGAAATATTGGGCTAATAGTGAATAGTAAAACAGTACTCAGACTGAATTATCATTGTAATGTTGTAGTATGATAAAATAATATTCAGACTGAAATATTTGACTTACAGTCCCAAAGGGTTAATGCTAAAAATGATTTAAAAATATGAAGATTCTTTTCTCCTCAAAGTGACATTTGTACCCATTTAAGAAAAAGCTGATATAAAAATTAGCTAGATTGGCTTATAAACAAGTATTTGACCTTCTAGTATTCTTATATAGGATATTTTCTGAGAATATTTTTAATATTTGTCTAGCCTGCCACAAAACCACAATGGGAGCTCTTCTAGCGAGGATCAAACTTATTTTAACAATGAATGATTGGTGAGATTAGCTTGCAAGTCCAAGAGCAGATGGTATTATAATACTGAATATAAGAATCAAGTTGAGTCTATACAAGAATTTTTCTAATAGATAACAGATGAACTAATATTGTGTTCATCTTCCCATGATGGCTTGTTTTTTTTTAGAAATTGTTACATTATCGTTTCCTTTTTGGAACTATCTTTAAGGTCAGATTTTTCTATTTCTAGTGGAGATTGACTGCAGATACTTTTTCTCAATTTTTACTCCTTGAAGTATTTTTGTTAATAATTGGGGAGAGTTTGTTTGTGATTTGTAGATGGTTAAATGGTTTGATATCATCATCATCATCATCATCATCATCATCATCATCATCATCATCATCATCATCATCATCATCATCATCATCATCATCATCATCATCATCATCATCAAGTGACACTGATTGCATGGATTTCTCTAACTCTCTCTTTCCATCTATTCCTATCATCCATTGCTTCTTGTAGGACTTCCAAACTACGTCTTGTGTCCACATATAGCTGATGTAGATAAGCTCTTGCTGGTTGGCCAACACTGGCACATCCATGAGTTCGGGTCCATAGAAGAACATCACTTACAAAAAAACATGATTCCCCATAAGGAATGACAGGTCAATTAACAATAAACAGTAATCAACTGGAAGGATAACCAAGGGTACATATATATAGACCACACTTTGATCTTTGGCAGAAGTGTTGTGGAGTGAAACTTTGATCCTAAGCAGAATGTAAATATACTACACTCTCATTCTTACAGAAGTTGTGGAAAGATGAATGAAAATGAATGATTGATGAGAGGAGCTTGTTAATTCAAGAGCAAAGGGCACAATGATATTTATTTGATTTGGTTTAGTTTCTTTATCTAATGGCATATCAAACTTAATGGGTTATTTAATACCAAAACCATCCTTATGGAAGAACAGTAGTGTTACTATTTGACCCATAATTTGGAGAATAAAGAGGTTCATTCCTTTTCCAATGATATTAGCATAAAAGTGAATGTAATAGTGTGACTGGAGTTTGAACTTGCTTACTATGATGTTGCAGTTCAGCATGTTAGCCACTGTGCCAGGAAGACTCCATCCTCCTCAATGATATTGTGTAAAAGTATCAGTGATAACAAATATTACTTCTGTCTAATAATTGTTGTGTTTGTGTAATCTTTCTTTTTAATACCATGTATTTTATGTATATAAAAGGTTAAATGTTCCTGTATGTTCAAATGAGTTTATTTTGTCTTTCCTTCAGTTGTGTTCAGTATTAGTATATCACAGATATACTTATGCTAATTGTAGTGATATTAACCAATAATGTACCCTCTTGTGTAGACAAATGATATAAATTTACATATGTGTCAACAGTGGGGGACAATCTACAGATGCACATATTAGCAAGTGCTGTGCTACAACACGACACTAACATTGGTCTTAGATGAGTGGGAATTCATCTAAATATCCTCTCGACCACCAAGCATATCACTTGGGGTCTTAACAAATTTCAAACAATCAAGAGAGAGTCCACAATATTGAGAAGAGAGAGAGAGAGAGAGAGAGAGAGAGAGAGAGAGAGAGAGAGAGAGAGAGAGAGAGGGAAACTGTTAAAGAATGAAGATTGTATATGTGGGAGGGTTGATCTGGATTTGGAAACAATCTTCTGAAACTAAAAAAATCCATTTTGCATGAAAGAAAATTTATCTGCCAACAGAAAGACAGACATGTAAGTTTCAATTCACAAAACTATGTGCAATGATGTTAGGAGTGTCAAGGGAGATTTGTAGCAGAATAGAAAGGATCTCTTTGCAGATAAAAAAGGGAGACAAGTTGCATGTGTAAACAGATGTCTTTGTTATCACAACTCAGGTAGTAATGACAAAGTGAATTGCATTAGTAGAAGAAGCAACAATTACAGTTGCAAAACGTGTGGTAATTAACTTCTAAAAGGTGCTGTTATCTCAGTCTTGCTGGATGTATTGTTAAATTGTTAGAAATTGAATTAAATAGAAATTTTTTACATTATTCTTTCTTGATTAGAACTATCTTTAAGGTCAGATTTCTGTATTTCTAGTGGGATTGACTGCAGATAAATTTTCTCAATTTTTACTCCTTTAAGTATTATATTAATAACTGGAAAGATTGATTGATTGATTTTAATGGCATGTCAACCCATTTGTGGTTATGTTATTCCAAAAGGTTAGAAAACTGCATACTGCATACCTTTATATTTACATTTTTTGGGTAGTTTAAAATTTTGCACATGGTTACATGATTTCAAGTATTTCGCTCTAGTATAGATAATTTACAAACAGACCTATTGACTTATTGATAGGACCCTAACAGTTCCTTGCGCTCTGGGTCAGAGAGGATCTGGAAGTAATAGCAATGAAGGGTTACTCCACAGAGCCCCAGAACTGGAACTTCACCACCAGAGGCAATTTAGTGTCATACCCAGGACACCCTTTTTTTTGGTTGGGGGATACCTTTCTGCAGGGGATACAATCAGCATATTCTAAACCCCACAATAATTGAGAAGAGTCTGTCATTTATAGATAGTCAAATGGGTTGATGTAAAATTACTAAATTTGTTATGCTTATTTATTGGACCCAAGGGAAGGTTTTAATGTAAAATAAAAAATGTTTCCTTTTGGGGAAAGAGAGTTCCTGTCAGCAGGAAGGATAAGCAAGAGTACATATATATATATATCAGAAGTTTAGTCAAGTGAAACTTTGATCCTTGTCTGATCCTGCTCTGTCATTCTTACAGAAGTTTTGGAAAGATGTATGAAAATGAATGATTGATGAGACAAGCTTGCTGATTCCAGATCATGGGGTGCTATGGTATTAAATATCTGTATCAGTGCCAACAAATTTTATTTTTGTCTCATAATAAGAGTTACATTAAGTATGAGAAATTTATATGCATACATAACAATTATTATGAGACAATATTTCGTAAAAACAATTTATCAGGAAAGAATATTTTTGAGATACTCTGACAAAAAACAGACAACATAATCCATGACTTCCATTAATCTTGTGAGATTTGCACCTAGACAAGTGCAAGGGTATATAGTAGACTAGTATTTGCCCATGCAGCAAGTCTCTCCTCTTCAAGCCACTAATGTTGTTCAAGGGAAGTGCAAATGCTCATAAAGCTTATCACTAATATTGAAATTGCCTGAATGAGATTAGGGACAATTTTGAAGTTTCTTTGTGCACTTTTTGTGGTTTGATAATAAGTGAGCTTGACTAGTAGACTAATGTTATCAAGTTAAAATTCTTTCTGCAGTTGTGGAAAGATAAACAAAAAAGTGACAATGTTCATTATGTGAGGTAGGATTGAAGATCATCAAGATTGAAGCTTTAAATTTTACAAATGAAATAAAAAACATACAAGGGAACTTCCACTGGCATAATGGTTAAAGTGCAGGACTGTAACTTTAAAGTAAGCAAATTCAAACACCAGTTGTGCTATGACATTCACTTTTGAACCAATGTTGTATAGCCACATAATACATATGCATGCAGTATCATAACGATGACACAATAAAGACGAGCGACACAGTTCTTTAGAAAAATATACCTCTCACTTTATTTGAAAGGGTTGTGTGTGAGAAGTAGTAGGAGACCAAACAGAACTGCAACATATTGACCCCCACTCTATTGGCCATAACTGCATTTCTTTCCCGTTCTCCTGGGCTGCTCAACCGGGGGCCTGGAGGCCCAGCCTCTCTGGAACATGTTCCTCAATCCAGCATCTTCTCTCCAACTCATCTGATCTCCAAACTGACTGACTTCCTGTCTTCACCCGGGTTATATGATAATTTGGCACCCACTCTTCTCCCTGTGAGCGTCACAATTTTGCACTCATTCAACCTGTCCATGGTTAAGGTTATAATATCCTGATATTCCTCGACCGGATGCACCTGTTATTTACACAGGTGCATTTCCTATTTTGACAGCCCGGCCGGGTCAGAGGTCAATATACAAAATCAATACCCTTGAGAAAAGTATAAAGCCCTTTATTTCCCTAGTAATAGGTTAAATAAAATCACTATTGCTATTCTATAATGATGGCTTTGACATTAATTAAGTCATGAAGGTTGATATGCCATTAAACAAAGAAACCAAACCAAAAATGTATGAGGGTTGTTCAAAAAGTTCTAAGCCTTACCCAGAAAGAAAAGCCATAATTTTTTTTTGTAGCAACACACTACCATTTCTGATGAAATGAGTCAAACTCGTTCTGATTTCAGCATTAATTTCCATATGGGAGAGGCTCATACAAAGATGAGAGGTGGGCAACAAATCTAGAATATAAGTAAGGCTTAGAACTTTCTGAATAACCCCTGTATGTATAACTGAGCAACTTGTATAAAGAAAGTGATGATGTCTTTATATTTAGACAAAGTTTTGATTTCTAAAAAATATTCATGAAACACAGAATTGTGTAAGTGCAGCATCCTCCATACTCATTAGAACAAGCTATGTAGGACTTTTCAAAAAATTGTCTTGACTGAAAATTCATCTTGAGTGTAAAATTTAAGAGTATTGAGGATATTTTAAAAAATATAACAGCACAGCTTCATACAATATCAAAAGAGGAGGTGAATAGGTGCTTGGACAAATGGAAAACTCACTGGAATAATTATACTGAAGAAATTTAGTTTCATTTATTGTTCATTTCTCTCTCTCAGTAATCATGATTCCCTTCAAATAAACTCCTTCTAAAAACAAAGCAAAAAAAAGCAAATAACCAACTAATTATCTAAATTTTATCATTAATTCCTAAGACCTCTCCTTTGAATTTCTTTACAGACTTATTTTATTTAACTTGATTCGGCATTAAATGACCAATGAGGTTGATATGCCGTAAAACAAAACAAACAAACAAACATCTCTCTTGGTAAATACAGCTTCAGTCTTAATACTTTTTAAAGATATTAACCAATAGAAAACTTGCTAGAATAAGTATATTGAATACCAAGGAGACTATTTTGCAGAAAATTAATGTTTCATTCACTTTTCATATTTCTCTTTTTCAGTCATGACACTTTTTTCAAGTTAGCTCATATTGACAGCTATCATTACAAAATATCATTACAGAATCAAACTGAAAAGCTAATATTTTTTGAATGACAAGAATGTTCTTTTTTTCTAGTATAGTTTATCTGATGGAATATTATGTATGCCAAAGTAGATTTGAAGTATTACTGTAATTGATATGAGTGGCATGGAGTAAATAAAGACATTATAAAAAGAACAATAGAGATTAGAAATTTTGTCTGTCAATTGCTGGCATTATGAAGATTGTATATGCTGTATCAGATAGCAAGCTTCCATTGTAACAAATGCAAATTTAAATCTTATCTAAATTCCTGTAATTTAAGTAAATATCCATCATGTTAAACACAAAAGGAATCAAGTATGGCTACATGTGTATTCATCTGTATTATAATGATCTGATTTTTGCTTGTATGTTACTGTAACACAGTAAAAATGGCACATCGTAGCAAGATTTTTGCTAGCACTATAATTAAAACATTTTAACTTAGCAAATAAAGCAATTTCCAGTCTAATTTGTAGCTTAGGGTATATTGTCTATATTTGCACTGATCTTGCTCATCATAATCTTTTAAGGGAGATAACTATTAAAGTCAAATGAAGTATTTTCCATTGTTTGTTTACAATTAATTACAATATAAATCTATAAAAGAGTGTAACTTGATATAAAAATTATTAGCTGCTAAATAAAGCAATTTCCAGTCTAATTTGTAGCTTAGTATAGTATATTGTCAATATTTGCACTCATCTTGCTCATCATAATTTCTTAAGGGAGATAACTATTAAAGTCAAATGAAGTATTTTCCATTGTTTGTTTACAATTAATTACAATATAAATCTATAAAAGAGTGTAACTTGATATAAAAATTATCAGCTGCTAAACATAATCTTTGAGTAAGAATTTTGCATAAACAAAACTGAGCACATATTTCCAGATATATATATAAGTTCGCAACTGTAGTGAAGGGCGACCAGAAGGCTCCCTTTTCGATAGCTACTACACCAAGGTGTAGGGGACGGCGCTACTCCTTTCTCTTGATTGCTCCACTTTACCCTCGATACATACCTTATACTGCTGAGTGTTAAGCAAGGAGGTATCAAGTGCCATTTTTAAAGTCTTTGGTATGACGCGATCTGGGATTGAATCCAGGTCTCCCGAACCATTGGCAAACACTCTACCCACTTGGTCAATGAGCCGGTATATATATATATATATATATATATATATATATATTTATATTTTCTTATATATATATATATGTATATATATATATACATATATATATATAAGAAAATCTGGAAATAAATCCAACAGTATGAAAATGTATTGAGATGAAAAACCCAAGGTCTTCAAAGGAAGATTTTATTTGTTGAAATATTTACCAATGTTTATGTAAGTTATTTTATGAAATGAAAAAAAAATGGGAACCTTTTAAAGCATTCGATTTCTGTTGCTAGAGATAGAAAAAGAAGGTTAATATTGATAAAGACAAATTGATATATTATGAAATATTTATAATAGGTAAATATGAACTTTCCATAATACATATATATATATCCATCTTTATCAGTATTAACCTTCTTCTTTGAATCTCTACTAACCAAAATAGAATGTTTTAAAGCTTTCCCATCTTTTTTGTTTCATTTAATAACTTACCCAGATGAAAGTCTAAAAAGTAAAACGTTTAATGCAGGCAAATATTTCTACCTGTAAAATCAACCACTGAAGCCTTCATGCTTTTTCATCCCTATATGTGTGTGTGTGTGTGTGTGTGTGTGTGTGTGTGTGTGTGTGTGTGTGTGTGTGTGTCAGATATTTCTTGAATCAACAAAAGAAATTCTTGAAATTATTGCAGACACAAAATTTAAAGAAAAAGAAAAAACATTAATGAACAAAATTGATTAATTATATTTTCTGATATTCTTGCTTGCATTTAATTATCAAATGTTATGATACATAGATATTAATTACAGAAGACAACAACTGTCTTGAATGTCAGCTGATTATATGAAAAGTAATATGAAAATCAATCCTAAGCAAAAAATGAAACTAAATTGACATAATATCTCTAAATTTCTGTGATGAGGAGTCATATTATTCACACTGTTTACATGTTTTGGACTATATTCCTCATCTTGGTTGTCATATTCACAATGTTTTGGCTGTTGTAGCCTCCAGCCTTCCTTAATTAAAAGCAATATCTTATATATTGTGAGTTTATTTTTCAAAGATTTATCTCATAGAAACTTAAATATATCTATTAAATTTTTTACCGGTAATATGTAGTATACTGTCCAAATTTCTGAGATGAGTTTTTATCATTTACACTATTTACATGTCTTAGACTTTTATCCTCATCTTAGTTGTTATGTTCACAATGTTTAAACTGCTGTGGTCTCTGGCCTTCTTCAGGTGTCGCTTAAAGAACAAAGGGTTTGGAATTGTCTGAAGATTATTATGACAGAAGGCACTGGAAAAAAGCCAGAGGATACAGCAGCCAAAACACTGTGAGTATAACAAACAAGATGAGATGAAGGGTCTGTTTATTTTCTTTAAGAGTGGAATATCCCTTCATTGCCATTACTCATAGGTCCACTCTGACCTGGAGTGGTAGTACCTGTTTGGGTCCCAATTATGTATTAAATAAATCTGTTTAAAAAGTATTCAATTTGGATATGACCATGTACCAAAAAGAAACCTTTTAAGAAACAGCTATACAAAAATATAAATATGAGCAAAGAACATGATTTCCGAACTTCTAGGCATAGAATAACCCTAGATAGGTTGACATATCATTAGAATTAATCTATCAGTTAATTCTATTAAAAAAATGGTGCTTATTTATGGAGGATTGAGTAAGAAGTATTTACATCTACTAATAAGCATATCGTTATATCTACTTATAAGCATTGTATCAACTTAATCATTATATCTACATATAATCATTATATCAAGAAGATGGCTGTTGAACTAACACCCCAGAAGACATCTAAATTGCAAAACATTTTAGATGCTTGGGAAGATTTAAAATCATATATTAAATGATTGGGATAAAGAAATCAATAGTTAGAAATAATTATTTAGACATTTGGAATGAACAACTTGCAGAATTTAATCAGACATTTTATGTAAATGACAAAAAAAAAAAAGAAAAAAAAAAAAGAAAAAGAAAAATCCAACAATTGCAGTGAGTGTAAATGAGGATTGAGAAATAAATTTCTAGATTGGAATAAATTGAAATTTAAAGAAATCAGGCATGAACATCTAGAATATGGAAGACAGCAAAATGTTTAATCAATTCAAAATTGTCAAGTCAAATAAAAATGAACAAAGTTTGTAATCAATTTTGAGAGCAAAACAAAACAAAAGAAAGTAAAACTTCCTTTTAAGAATGAAAATTGTAAATATTGTACTTAAAGTTCCTCATTAAATCAATTATATTCTCACTTTAGTTCTTACTTTTGACAGCAGAAAGACTTGAAATAGCTTTTAATTGCCAAAAGATGTTTTAGCATCATTACATTTCATTTTAATATTATTACAACTTTTTAATGTTTTGTTTTGCAAAGTGCTTGCATTTATTTTGTTGTAAAAAATAATTTATCATAAAACCTATTAATAATAATTATAATTTAAAAGAGTAGATTATGATAATCATATGAAAAACATTGTTTATCCATTATCCGTTATTATCTTTACCCTGTTGGCAACAGCCCATTTGGCTGGGGTTGTAGAATACATTGACTGCATCTCTTTAGAGGATAAAGACTCCCCCATATCCCCTGGATAGGACACTAAACAATCATATGGTGGGGCTCCAGTAATGTTGGAGTTTGGGGAATGCGGAGTACTTCTTCATTGACATTTCTCCCAGGTTCACTCTGATTTGGAGTGGTAGCATCTATGGGTCAAATGGAAATGTTTGACTGTGTGTAAAAAAATGACTTATTGCAAATTAGATTGCTTGAAATAGAACTATTTTTACATTTAATTATGTGTAAACAAATGACTGATGTTTAATTGAATTATTAGTGATACATAGCAATACATGGAACCATTTAACTGAATACAAATGAATGAATAGTGTTGAAATAGGATAATTAGTGTAAAATAGTAATACTTGTAACCAATTCCCAGTTTGTAAATGAATAACTGATGTCACATTGTTACTGTTACATAGCAATACTTGAAACAATTTAACTGTGTGCAAACAAATGATTAATCACACTGGTCAACAAAAAATTTGTTGTCTGCATTTTTTTTGCTGATTTAGGATTAGTCTGATGCGCTGAATCCAAAAATTACATTGGTTTTACTTAATCAGGTCAAGTTTTTGAGCTATGGCCACATGTCGTTTTTTACGTTTTTGTTCACATGTACGCATGTGTGGAGCATTTTAGAAGAAGTTGGTGGGGGTAAAATGCCATGCCGAATAATTGTTTTGATTGGAAATGATTATTTTAATGATAAGAAGTATTCAGGTCTGATAGTTCTGGGTGATTATGTCAAAAGGGATCAGTTTGAAGTCATAAAACCTTGAAATCTTCCAAAAATTGGTATGGCAAAGCATAAAGTTGGTGGATCAAAACTAAAGTTAATGAGGCAGCCACCACAGGAAGTGTATATGAAACTCCACCCGTGCATGTACGGGTGTTTTTGCTTCATGTGTGTTGCGGAATATTTGCGTTGTCGTGCTGGTGGTGCCAAATACGGAACGCAGTGGGCTGCAGTGGCACTAATTTATGACTAATTTGTACCTATTTTTGTTTTGCAGGTGAATGAGATGGCTTCGGCCAGAAGATCATGCAGAAATAAGTCTGATGTGTTCTGCTACATATGTGGAGAATACACCGTTACTCCTAAAAGGAAGCCAGTCACAAGTTTCATAACTCGTGCTTACCATGCTTATTTTGGTATTAAACTTGCTGACCAGGATAAAGCTTGGGCACCACACATGGTGTTCAAGGCATGCACCGAAACTCTGTGTGGGTGGAATAATGGCAAGAGGAGTCTGGACTTTGGAATTCCCATGGTTGGGAGGGAGCCGATAAACCATGTCATTGATTACATCATCCTGTGGCTCATTGTGATGAAATTCCAGTGTCTATCTTTGGACAACTTCCTGACATTAGTGAGGAAGATGCCTCGGGTGTTGAAGGACATGAAGACGAAGAAGTGGTTCTTAAAGATGATGCTCCACATCCATTTTCCCAAAAGGAGTTGAATGATCTAGTTTATGACCTCAGATTTTCAATGGACTCTGCTCAACTGTTGGCATCTAGATTGAAGGAAAAAAACCTCCTCTCGCAATGCTCATATCAGCTTCTTCCACAACAGACATCAAGAGTGTCTCCGTTTTTTCTCTACAGTGAAAGACTTGGTGTACTGTGCAGATATTGTGCAGTGTCTGGTCAAGCTTGGAGTGCCACAGTATGAACCCAAAGATTGGAGACTGTTCATTGACAGCAGCAAGCAATCACTGAAACTTGTTGTGCTACACAACAGCAACCAGTTTGCCTCTGTACCCATTGCTCACTCGACTACACTGAAGGAGAATTATGAAGCGGTGAAGTATGTGCTGGAGAAAATTGGTTATGATCAGCATAAGTGGTTTATTTGTGTTGACTTGAAGATGGTGAACTTTTTGTTGGGACAACAATCTGGCTTCACCAAGTACCCATGTTTTCTGTGCATGTGGGATAGTAGGGACTGTGCTCAGCATTACATGAAGAAAGACTGGCCTTTGCCAGAGGAATTGGTGCCTTGCAAAGAAACTACGGAGAACTTGTCAACAACATGCTAACTACTTTCAGAAACCTGGGTAGCAACATGAGCGTCAAGATGGACTACCTATTTTCACATATGGACCGGTTTCCTGAGAACCTGGGTTCAAAGAATGACGAGCAGGGGAGAGATTCCATCAGGACCTGAAAGAGATGAAGACCAGGTCTCAGGGTTGCTGGGACACAGTCATGATGGCTGACTACTGTTGGAATCTGAGGAGAGCCCCCCCCCCGCCGAGCATTCCAGGAGTTCGAAGAAATGGAAGTTCAAGCCCTGAAGTTTGAATAATGGTGAAGCAACATGCAATTTATGTGTACTTACCTTTATCAATGCCCACCATTCAGTTTACAGTAATCGATGTTTCTATCAGGTAATCAATATATGTGGTTGGCAAAACATTTTTTCTCTTAAAAACATATTTAGGATGATATGTGTTGACAAAAATCAGCTGATAATGCCACAAAAATGTAATCGATTTTGTCAAAAGATCTGATTTTTTTTAAATCAACCTTGCAAAAAAAACTGACCTGATGGAGAGAAACAGATGCCATTTTCTGATTCAGCAGTACAAAAATACCCTAAATCAGTTGTAGAAATCTAGACAACATTCAAAAAATAAAAAATTGTTGCCCAGTATAATAAACAGAAATATTCATGTTTGATAGAAATATTTGAAACCGTTTAACTGTGTACAAAAGGATGAGCTTGGGTGTGTTTAAGAATGTATCTACAAAATAACTTTACAAATCATATATATTTGATATATATGTAGAAAGAGGATTTGGCATTAGATAACCAACAACGGTTGGTATGCCATTAAACCCAACCAAGCCAAACCAAAGTAATTGTGCTGTAATTGTATCTTAATTTTATTCCTATAAGATGAAGTATTATTGACAATTATTTTTGAATGGTATGCCTTTCATCTTAATTTTAGTGTCTTTTTATCACAACTCACTCCAGTCATCAGCGTACAGCAATTAGTGTAGATGGAAAATAAATAAGAATAAACTCAACACCAGAAGGAGACTTGAACTCACAATGCTTTTAACCATATTTACCAACCCCTCCACCCCGACCTTGTGTCGGATATGACACAAGGTCAATTTTTAAGCAGAGTTTAACAGGTTTGAATGCTTTTAACTCAGGAGGAATGCTTCTGTATGGGATAATAATGTTTTGTTTGTTTTGGTTTGGTGGCTTGGTTGGTTTTATGGCATGTCAACTCTTATTGGGTTATATAATGCTGAAGTCTTTTTTCAAGGAATCATTTGTTTTTGTTTTTTTGTTTTAATGATATATCAACCCTTAATGGTTAAATAATGCTAAATCCTATTTATATATATAATTTTTAAGTGAATATTTTGTGGGTAAGATTTTTTTATACATAGTTCATTGTTTTCATGTATTGCTATCTAACACTAATAGTTCTATTTGCCCACAGTTAAATGGTTTTGAATATTGCTACCTAAGACTAATAATTCGATTCAATATTAATATTGGAGGGGTCTTACTCCTTTGCTGAGGTGCAGTCAGTGTATTCTACAGCCCCAGCTGACTGGGCTGATAACTACTTTGACTAACACAACTATTATTTATATATGTAAAAGAAATATGGAACCAAGTGGCTGGTAAAGAAAGAAGAGTTAAATTAAATCTTCTGATAACTGTAAAGCTCTATAAGAACAAATTGTTGAGTAACTGCCAAATATAGACATATCTAAGGTGAAAGAGATGTATTGCATAAGGCTGGTTCTTTATCAATTTCCTATCAGCACTGTTTATTCATTGGCATAGAAGTTTGAATAAAAAGCAACAAAAGAAATTAAGGGGGAAGAAATTTGATAAAAAAAATGAACAATGCTTCATTTAATAAAGAATACCTCATTTAATAAAAAGATGAATGATACTTCATTTAACAGACAATGAATAATTACTTCATTTGATAAAAAATTAATAATACTTCATTTTATAGAAAAAATGAATAATACATCATTTGATAAAAGAATGAATAATGCTTTATTTAATTAAAAATGAATAATGATTCATTTAATAAAAATATTATTAATGTTTCATTTAAATAAAATATGAATTATGCTTTATCTTATAAAAAATGAATAATGCTTTATTTAATAAAAAAGGAATAATGTTTCATTTCATAAAAAATGAAAAATGTTTCCTTAAAAAAAATGAATAATGCTTCATTTAGATAAAATATGAATAATGCTTCATCTAATAAAAATATCTAATGTTTCATGTAATAAAAATTGAATTATTTCACTTATAAGAAAAAGAATAACACTTCATTTAATCAAAAACGAATAATGCTTCTTGTTATAAAAATAAATAATGCTTCATTTAATTAGAATAGGAATAATAGTTCATCTAATGAAAGATGTATTCTGCTTCATCTAATAAAAAATTGAAAGCTTTCACTAATAAGAAAAATGAATAATACTTCATTTAATATCTTATGAAGCAACTAAAATTAAGATGAAAGAAATCTCAGTTAAAATTGATAATAGCTGACAATGATTCATCTAGTAATAACAAAATCATGATAAGACATTATTTATACTGGCTTATGGTAAAGCCATATTGGAAGCACCAGTTTTTAGTATATTACCAAAGTTAAGCATCACTAAGCTGGCTCAATAATTAGACAAGTGATAACTTAAAACAGCTGGTAGCATAAGCAATTTGAACACTTTTTTGTAAAATAACGGAGCTAAAGAAATCTTGAGAAAATTTGAAGATAAAAAAGTTTGATTATGTTTTTTAGATCACTCAACTTATCTAATAGTGAAAACATCTTAAGGATATTTGCTAACTCAGAAATTGAAAAATCTTAGCTTATTTTAACTATCAGTTAATTTTCTGTTGATGTAGCAGTGATCATTTCTACTATGGTTCCATAAATTCTTTGTCAATTTAATAATCATATGAACAACAACATCAGTATCTTTGTAAGTTAAGTAATATAATACTTTTCTCTGGCAATGACGGTGTGTTTATCAATTGAAAATCTTATAATTAAAAAGTTAATTCACAACTTTTAATTTACCTTGGGCAAGAAGCAGGAGTTTTTTAAGAATTAAATTAGACACTACAGTCAGATGTAAGAGGAAAACTACTTAATTTATACTATCACACCTATATTCATATTCTCTTTAATTTAGAATACAAAAAATATTGGTAACAAAATTGCTTTGATAATATTTTTTATTACAGAATATAAGTGTGTTTTATATGAGGCTAGGGCAATGAAATCCTAACATATAGTGGATATGTTTATATCCTTTGTTATGTGTACACCCTGTTCTCTCTCTGTCTGTCTGTCTCTCTGTCCATATATATATATATATATATATATATATATACGTATATACGTATATATATATATGTATATATATATATGTATATATATATATATATATATATTTTTTTTTATCATATAACGTGTGAAAGCTCGTGCGGTACCATGTCCTCATCAGCCGCCATCCAGGGGTGATAACACAGTTTCGGTAGCTCAAGGTGGTACTGCCACCCCTGGTGCTACCAAGCAGCTTTTGCCACAGGACAGGGTATTAAGAGAATCATATATATATATATATATATATATATATATATATATATACACGCCAGATCAATTAAATGCAGAGACTACATTGGACGTTAATCTTCATTTTCTGAGTGCAGTTTGTGATTTAAAAAACGCGTTTACTTTCGGCGGTTGATGTTATTATGCGTTTACATGTAACCGTTTCTTAAATAATCACATGCGAAAGGTGGTTCCGCGTGTATTACCTTCATGCTGATAACTTTCTCGCTTTCGACCAAATCCAACTTGATGCATATTGCGCTGTAGTCTGAAGACGATTCGAGGCAACTTTCAAACTGCGGCCAGTGATTCCTATTTTTGAAAGAAACGAAATGACTGAGTGTTTTATATGAGGCTTTTCTCTTACCATCATATATATATATATATATATATATATATATATATAGCATCCATTAGTTTTCTGAGAGTGTGGATCTGTTCAGGATCTCAGTACAAGCCAAGGCAAGATTTTATGGGAAACTGGTAGTTACTTATGCAGCAAGTCTCCCTCTTGTAGTCCAAGGGAAGAGCAAAAATTAATAAAGCTTGGCACAGGTGTCATCATAGAAATTGTCTGAGCAAGCCAGAAGACTGCTTTAAAGATTCCAGCTCTTGGTTTTGAATTCTGTGTTGTCCTTTTCCTAAATGGGTTGCCTTTCTTCTCCTGCTATAAATAGTTGAATAGGTAGACAGAGTAAGTCTTATATATATATAAACTATCAACAAATTTCAAGATTGTAACTTAAAAAAGACATAAGGGCTTTCGAAAGAAAAAAGAAAAATCTCCAGAACAACCAGAACTCGATTTTATTTCATCAAACCTATATATATATATATATATATATATATATATAAGAAAAGACAATACAGAAAATAAAATTGCCCCTTTTTTTACTATTAGGATAACTTGTCAATTTGAATTTCTCTATTGGGTTCCTTTTCTCTTGCCATCAGATAAATTCTATTCCAAACTTTCTCCATATCATCATCATCATATCGTGCTGGCAGCACGGATATCCCTGACCCTCTCTCGCCACTCCTCCCTATCGTTCATCGCCCTAGGTAGGTCTTCAGGACAACAACCTGTATCCTCACATAGCTGCTGAATGTACGTTCGTGCTGGTCGTCCTGCTTTTGCGCGGCCGTGTGTGGGGATCCATAAGAGTACATCTCTTATAAGTTCATCTCTGCTTCTCCAGCAATGTCCTGCATGTCTGGTTCGCCTAACTTGAATAGTTTTCGTGATAGGGGGCAGGTGGCCGTACAGTTGGTGTCTTGTGGGGTGTTGCTGCCAGGACTTGTTCAGGATTGCACGCAGCATTCTTGTGTAATTGCCATCTAGTTTCTTCTCCAGCTGTTTTGTTAGCGTCCATGTAGTGCAATATGCATGCATATATACATATACACACACACAAATATATATACACATACACATAAGGAAGTACTGAGAATTTCTCTGCTTACCCAAAAAAAGAAATAAATCTAAAAAAGATTTAATAAATTTTTGAGGGAAAGATGGAAGAAACTTGGAGAAATTATGTACCTGAACTCTCTCTCTCTATATATAGAATTGTAGCATGAACAATGGCCACTAGAGGGCTGTAAATGTTAACCTCTTAACAACATTTATTAAAATATAAGTCATCACAAAATCAAAGTTAGATATTATAGCTGTGTTTATTGTTTCCGTAAAAAGTAGAGCAGATAGATCTAATGTCAATTTATCTAACTTGAAGTCAAACTTAGAGAGTGAGTTTTTATTCTAAATTTTTAACTATTTAACATTTATTGAATTATTAAAAATCGTAAAATCTTATTCTAAATTTCCAATCATTTAACATTTATTGAATTATCAAAAATTTTGAAATTTGATACTAAATTTTTAACAATTGAACATATAAAAAAAGTTATAAATTTTATTCTAAATTCCCATTCCTTGAAATCTTATTCAATTATAAAAAATTATAAATGTTTTTCTAAATTTTCAATCATTGTACACTTATTGAATTATCAAAAATGATAAATTTCATTTTAAATTTCCAATCATTGAACTCTTATTAGATTATCAAATATTAGAAATTTTATTCTAAATTAGTAAAAATATACAAAAATTTACTTTTTAATTCTTTCAATTGTTACAAAAATGAAACATTGTTTTAATTTTTTATCTTTATTTTTGAACTTACAAGAAATTTCTTTTTTTTAAACTAAAGTTCTGATCTTGGTTGATTATTCAAGTCTGATCAAATAAAAGTGTTCTTACACCTGAAGCCATTTTGGTATGTTTAGCTGTTAAGTGAAACAAAATAGCCATAAATTTCTAAATATCTGCTGCTTTGTATCAATATCCTGCAGTAAATTGAGCATTGGCAAAACAAGGTTGCATATTTTCTGAATAGTAAATATTATGGAGCCTCGAATGGCAACATATTACAAACAGCCCAAGAAAATTTATTATAAATGCCAGAAAGGGGAATCAGTCAGCCAAGAAGTGTTTGCTTAAAAAGTGTTTTTCTTACATTAGCTACTTTAATAAGCCTTTCTCAAGGAAATCCATGAAAGACAAGAAACTGGCAGTGAGAGACCAACACTTTCATATATTGAACTGAGATATAATCATTTCCACTATCGAGGAGCAATATCAAGCCAGATGTATATTTCCACACCCATCAATTTACATGTAGATGTGTGCATACAAATACATATCTATTTAAATTAATTGCATATTGCCAAACATATACGTATCCATTTTTGTATATATTTCCCATCTTTTATACAGAAATATCAATCTTTTAAAACAACCTGGGTATGATGCTAAGCAACACCCATTGGTGTGGAGTCACGCCTTGATTGCTATTACTCCCAGGTCTACTCTGACCCAGAATGGTAGTACCTATTTTGTTCCCATTCATAGGTCAAATAGCTCTTTTTGAGATAATGTTTAAAATGATTTTGAACTACAAATATTTGCTCTTAAAACATTGATATTGCAACTTAGTATAAATTGTTTACCTGTTTTGGAGACAATGAATAATTATTTCCCTAAGAGAATGTCTATAGGAAGCCTTGTTGGGTGTTACATAATAGTGTCAGAAACTCCTTCTTGACTTCTATTTGCCTCTGCTCTTTGAACAGGAGACATATTGTCTCAAATTCTCTCAGGGAATGGTAAAACCACATGGCTATTTTACTCCCAATCATCAAGTAATGTTGTATTTCGCTCTGGTCAAACAAACAACAACACAATAATAAAGACGAACGACACAGTTCTTAGAAAAATATACCTCTCACTTTATTTGATAGGTTTGTTTGTGAGGGAGTTCGAGACCGAACAGAACTGCAACATATTGACCCTCACTCTATTGGCCATAGCCATGTTTCTTTCCCGTTCTCTTGGGCTGTTCAACCAGGGGCCTGAGGGCCCACTCTGCTGGGTGCTGGCTTTCTCTACCACATCTTGTCACCAACGGGTCTGGTCTCCAAACTAACTGACTTCCTGTCTTCACCGAGTTATATAATTGTTCAACGCCCACTTCTTCTTGTAGGTGTCACAATTGCACTCATTCAACCTATCCATGGTCAAGGTTATAATTCTGATATTCCTCGACCGGATGCACCTATTATTTACATAGGTGCATTTCCTATTTTGACAGCCCGGCCGGGTCGTAGGTCAATATACAACAGTAAGCCTTTTTCCATTTTTCCCCACTTCTACATACTGCTTGTTCATGGAATGATATGTATATATTTCTAGCTGTTTAGACACATTCATTTATTCTTTCTTTTTAATACCATTGTTATGTAAATTATGAATATGAAAGGTTAAATATTCTTGTATAGGAAATGCATTTATATTGTCTTTCCTTCAATTGTGTTCAGTGTTAGTAAATTAAGGTTATACTAAAACTAATATTAGTCCTACTGCCCAGTCGGCTGGGGCTGTAGAATACACCGACTGCTTCTCTGCAGAAGGGTGAGACCCCCCTCCTAACGAGTGTCCTGGATATGACACTAAACAATCTGATGGTGAGGTTCCAGCAATGCTGGAGCTTTGGGGAATGCGGAGTACCCCTTCATTGCCATCGCTCCCAGGTCCACTCTGGCCCGGAGTGGTAGTACCTGATAAGGGCCCCATCTATGGGTTAAATAGAACTAACAGCATACTTATTCTAAACTGAATTGTTTGAGTAAACTGAATAGCTTGAAATAGAAACGTTTTTGACAATTAGACCGTACTTACACTTAAACTGTGTGCTTATGCTTAACTGAATTATTTCAAGTGGAACTGTTTTTCGACATTAAAACTGTATTCACACTTAACTGAATTATTACATATAACTGCTTGAATAGTTTGAAATGGAAATGTTTTTGACCATTAAACTGTGTACTTATGCTAAACTGAACTGTTTTCAATAGAACAGATTATTTACATAAAAATAGATTTGGCGTTAGATAACCTACAAAGGTTGATATGCCATAAAACCAACCAAACCAAACTAATATTAGTCCTAGGTGAGTGATCATTTGATTAAATATCGTCCTTAGTACCAATTATACCAATACCAATTTAAAATTAGAATTAGATAGCATAATTGTTAAACAGTCATTGTTATTAAATAATCCAGGAAGGTATACCATAAAACCAACAAACCAGTCAAACAGCCAACCTGCCCTCTTTTACAAGAATTATCAGCCAAATTTGGATCTGAAATTTTCATTGTATTATTTCTCATCATCATCATCACATCGTGCCGCCAGCACAGATATCCCTGACCCTCTCTCGCCACTTTTCCCTATCGTTCATCACTTCTGGCAGGTCTTTAGGGCTACATCCTGTATCCTCACATAGCTGCTGTATGTATGTTCGAGCTGGTCGTCTTGCTTTTGCTCGGCCATTGTGGGGGTCCATAGGAGTACATCACTTATGAGCTCGTCTCTGCTTCTCCAGCAGTGTCTTGGATAGTTTTCGTGATGGGAGGCAAGGGGCCATATAGTTGGTGCTTTGTGGGGTGTTGCTGCCAGGACTTATTCAATATTGCTCGCAAAATGACATTATGCTTAAAAAAAAATTTGCTTGAAATAGATTTTTTAAGATTGCAGAGCTTTGATTCCAAAGCAAACTCATTTGTATTCAAAATGATAAATGAATAATTTCTTTTGATGAAATAATTTTAAAACATAAAAGTGAATAAGCCAAAATGATTACAAAAGATGGACCAATTATAAAATGGTTTGGTTTAGTGGCATATCATCCATTGTTGGTTATTCAATGACAAATCCTTTATATATATATATATATATATATATATATATATATATGATTTTTAAATACATTTTATCAACAACATTTTAAAACTAGTCTGAGCTCTTTTTTTCACCCAGTTAAATGGTTTCACTTATTTCTACCAAATATGAATAATTCTATTTACTATTAATCAATTGTTTGCAGTTTAATGTTTTCAATGTTTATATATCACTAACAATTCAATTAAACATCAGTCATTTGTTTGCACACAGTTAATTGTAAAAACAGTTCTATTTCTAACAATTCAGTTTAGCATAAGTACACAGTTTAAATGTCAACATTTCTATTTGACTCATAGATAGGACTCTAGCAGGTGTTACCAGTCTGGGTCAGAGTGGACCTGGGAGTAATGGCAATTCCCTAAAGCTCCAGTATTACTAAAGCCTCAACATCAAATTGTTTAGTGTCATATCCAGAACACTTGTTAGGGTGGGGATGCAGTCAGTATATTCTGCCAACTGGGCCACCAATTGTGAGAACAATTTTTAAAGATTTTCATTGATTGATATTAGTAAATAACTAAAATCAGGACTCCTTTTTTGCTGTATAAGTTTACACAGCTTCTTGTAAAGAGAAAATTGCTCAACCAGTGTGTTATTTTTGCAAGTACACTGTCTAATATTTATAAAACAATGGCAACGATTTTTATAAGATGTCATTAATAATGAATAATTGTAATCTGAAAAAAATTAAGGTAAACTCCAAAATCTGTTTTTGGAGATAATTAATATCAAATTTATAATCTTTGATAGTTTTATTGATATTTCAATGTTTATTTATAACATCTTCAGAATATTACTATCCTGATAATAATGATCTATTTTTGGAATGTTTCTGGACTTGTTATCATAACACCACACAAATAGCACATTGTAATGTATGTTCGCATAATTCTGCTAAAATGCTCTTTGAAGCATAGATCAATTTCTAATCTAATCAAGTTGTTTTTAAGTAATTATGAATTTACAATTAAACTGTTGATTTAAATATAACATAACGAAAAGAATTTTTTACAAAGTAGAAAACTTCAGGTCTATTAATAGATAATTTCAGAGTTATTTCTATTTAAGAAAATAATGAGAATAAACAGAGAAGAATCCTTGAAGCTTAGTCATATTTAGTAATTGTAAAAAAATCATTCTATAAATTTTATTAGAAGGCTGTGATTTGGAAGCTACCAAAGACAGCATTTAAATGAGTGGGAATAATGAATGATTGAAATATTGACAGAATTATGCACTAAATGATTCAAAGAGGTGCAATGTAAATTTGACTAAATCTTTTCTTACTTTCATGATAAAGTGTGGTTTAGACTGCAAATATTTTTTAATAGTGTTTCAAAAGTTGTTTTGGGTTAAATGTGTGAAGAATTAACTCATATATTGAAAAAATAAATGTAAATTTGAAGAGAATACATTAGTTAAAAAAAACAAAACAGACTGACTTCCAAAAGTTTTAATTTTGTTGTTTTATTTTTAGTTTCAAAGTGTAGTAGTTTGAAAACAGACAAGTTGAGAATGTCACAAACTATGATTGGTCATTACAGAGCTGGAAAGAAATATCACAAGAAAAAGAACAAAAAATACCAAATATGGCTTCAAAAGATTAAAATTTTAAATTGTTTTATTCTCACAGGTTCTTTTTTTTCTCTTATTTCTGAATTGGATTCCTTTGATGTGCAATTTTTGGTTTCCTGGTTTCCACTGAATGAAGCCCATTCCAGTTCTATGGTTCCATTTTTATACAATAAAACCTTTTTTCTTTTATAATCTTTTAGATTAATTATTTAGGACTATCTTTTTGGTTTTAGTTACAGGGAGGATTTCTTTCTTTCCTTTTAAATGAAAACAAATAAACTTTAAAGAATTACCATAAATATGGTATGGTGGGTGGAAAAATCATTATTTGAATTCTGCATTTATATGAGATCTGAGGCTCATTTTATTTTTATCTTCAAATGTCCAATTTTTATTTTTTTATAGACTAAAATTTTTCAGATACGAAGATAATCAATTTATTGGATTCAGCAATTTGATTTTATGTGATCATATAGAAGAGAATTCTAGAAGTATAAATACCATATATACCTGTGTATAAATCAATCTTGTGTATAGGTAACATGGTCATTGATTTATGGAATTCACTTTTAAAACCAATGGTTGCTCCTCATCTTTCCCATTATGTTTGAATTTCAATGCGATAAATTTTTACAGCAATAATTTTATCTTGCATATAAGTCAACCTTTGATTTATGATCACAAGATTATTAATTTATAGAATTTATTTTTCAAGCCAACAGTTGCTTTTACTCCATCTGTAGACTTCTTGTTGCGCAGAGGGTTACAGCTTTATTATATCAATAATGAGGCTGCTGTTTCAATTGGAAGTAAGGTTTTTTTTATGGGTGCAGCTAAATTGGAGATAAATAGGAGAGTCTTTAGTGACAGATGAACTTCTCTCTACAGGTGAGGTTGCCAAGCCATATTGCAAAGCAAGAGACCTTAATTAGGAAGAACCGTTTGTAATAAGGAGACTTAATAGGAATGAGATAAAGAGAGGGTTGTTATTAGACAAAAAGGAAAGAGATAGAGATAAAGAAAGAATTAGAATTGCCTTCAATGTTTGATTCATCTACATGTGAGAATTTTTATAGTAGTCAACCAAATAAATATAAATTATCTTTGATAAAGCTTTTAGAATTGTCTAAATGAGTTGACTATAAGCACTGTAGTAAATTACAAGCTCAAAATAAAACTTTTCTGTTTTTTTCTTATTCAAATTGATATCTCTTTCTCTAGATTAAGTGGTACTTTCAATTTTTTTTCAGGTATACTTTTATTTATTTATTCATGAGGTGTTTCTGAACAATTAATATTTTGTAATCTGATTACTTGACCAATTCTCATTGAAAAAGATCTCAAATTTAACAGGATGTGTAGAATCAACTCAAAATTCAAGGTTTAATGTTTTTTCTTTCGGGTGTAGAAATGTTATTCATTTGAATACGAAAAATATTTAAACATTAATCATAAAATTTGAGTTGTTTCCATACATCCAGTTAAAATCTGAGATCATTTGAACAAGAATTGGTCAAGTTATAATAAGATTATGAAATGATATCAATTTTTATAAAACACCCTGTACTCAAATGATATAAAATTTTCTTAAACACCCAGTATTCTTTAAATTAAATTTAACTTTGAAATTTTGGATTACAATTAAAGCTCAATGACTAATTGTAAAGCTGTCCATGATGATATTAATAGTTTTTGCATTTTAAATTTATTTTTCTTATAATAAAGATGATTAATGTTCAGCACGTATACTGACCCCATAAAATTATCTTTCATTTGCAAATTGATGAGGAAAGAGTCTTATTCCTCAAATTACTGCTTTAAGTTAATTATTCTAAGAATCTTGCCATGATGTACTGTTTTTTGACTTACAGTTATATACAAACATAAATACAATTTTCAGACTTGTTATTTATCATAAATACTGCCAGGGCTAATGATTTATTTTTCTACTGGAAAAATTGTTTCCTTCAGTATTTGAGGACTTTGTTGTTTTGAATTGATGAGTGTCGGAGAAAAGTTTTTCGTCAAATAAAGAGAGAATTTCAGTGTTGTTTTTTTTTTTGGGGGGGGGGTTCATGGTACAATGAAAAATAAAGCTAAAGTTCACAACATCAACTTATTTCTTTTAATTGACTACATCTCTCAATATCAAGTCCTGTCAGTGGGGCTTAGAATACACTGACTGTATCCCCTGCACATATCATTCTATGAACAAGCAGTATATGAAAGGAATATAAAAACAGAGAAGGACTCACTTGAGATTGTAAAATGATGACCATACTGGTTTTATTGCATAATGGCGAGGCAAGAGGCATTGTCTCTACTATTCAAAGAGTAGAGAATAAAGAAAATGAGAATGAATTTCTAAATGCAGTTTCTTCCAAGCAGCAGTTGTATCGATTCTGAAGACCTGCCAGAGGCGATGAACGATAGGGAGAAGTGGCGAGAGAGGGTCAGGGATATCCGTGCTAGCGGCACAATATGATGATGATGATGACACTCCACAAAGTGTTCAATAGACATGGCCACTCCCCAAGGGAGACAATGATTTATTGTTTCTCTGTACCTACATTCTAGGCATCCTTTTTTATTTCATTCACTCATTTACAAGACTGTTCTTTTACTGCCTCTTACAAGTAAGTAGAAAATAGAATAGTGTATTTGTATTCAGAATTACATAAGATTTAAGTCTTTGGTTTGGTTTGGTTTGTTTGTTTAATGGGATATCAACCTTTTTAGGTTATTTAATCCCAAAGCCATTCTCCTAGAAGAACAGTAGTGGTACTATTTATATAAGGGGGTTCATACCTTTCCCAAGGGTATTTGCCCAAAAGTGAATGTAATAGCGCGACTGTTTAAGTCTTTACTTTTGCCTAATAAGACATTGAGGCAAAAGTAAAGTGATGGCTGATAGGGTTCAACCTAAGAGTAACCAATGCTTCTACTATCCCAAGTAGTCCATCAAGGTCAGTGGTAAAGAAGTCAGGGTAGGTGTTGACTATAGCATTTTGCATGGCCTCATTAGTGCATTTATGCAGGTGGATATTGGCTTGAGATCTCGGTATGTTCATTATCTTAGTGAAGACATCCCAATCAATTCAGAATTTTCTAAATTGTTGGAGGTCATTTCAAGGTTGAGCTAGAGAAGATTCGCTGCTGGTGCCTTTGTATAGGTTGTCTGGGAAGTGGCTTCCTTAGAATGCTTAAAGATACACAGGGTTTCTCCCATTGATGTGACTCCCAGCTCCTTCAACATCAATTGATCCAGCATCTGTAAGCTCTCCCTTGTCAGCGAACATTGCTGCATGGATTTTGGCTGAGTCGGCAGAGATCCCTGCTTTGATGAGGTGTCATTCCCAGTCTTCAGGTTTTATCAATCTTCTCTGCAGTGCCATATTGAACTTGATGGGTTATCAAAATCAGAACTCAGTTGCCTAACAAGCTGAATCAACTTTGGAATGAACTCTGAACAAGGAGAGTTATTTATGGCACATTGGAGCATTCCATTGTGAACACATGGGCAAGTCCAGTCCCTCGATTATGATTGATAGCTGGTCTCTGTGTGGGCATATATATATATATATATATCAGCTTTTAATTTAGTAGTTTTGCTGGGACTGTATTGAGTTACAACCTGTTTTATTTTTATCTGCCAACTGGACACTTGTTGGAATCCCTGGGCAAGTAAGTGTTATTGTTATTATTCTACAATAGTCACATTTGCATAAAAATTTTATACACTCAATGTTACAACTATTATGGAAAAGTGGAAATACATGTTAAGATTAAGATATTGTGTACATCTGTGTATAAGTGCACTGTTGTGTTTTTCTAAATGTTTGTAAGAGGCAGTAAAAGAACAGTCTTGTGAATGTTTCAATGTATGTATTTACCCTTCCGCTATGAGTAGGATGCAACACAAGGTCAATTTTTTAGTGGGTAGAGTGTTTGCCAATGGCCCGGGAGACCAAAATTCAGTCCCAGGTTGTGTCTTACCAAAGACCTAAAAAATGGTTCTTGATGCCTCTTGCTTAACACTCAGCATTATAAGGTATGGATCAAGGGTAAAGTGGAGCAATCCAGGGAAAGGAGTAGCGCCCTCCCCTACGCCTCAGTGTAGTAGCTATTGAGAAGGGAGCCTTCTGGCCGCTCTCAACTATGGTAGCCAACAACTCAAAACTTGTTTCAATTTAAAATTTCCCTTCTCCTAAACTAGTTGCCATATTAGGGTTAAAGAGTCTTGTCTGTCCTACTATTTACCTATTACTGGAAGGATAATAGTTGGATTCATACCTTTCCTAATGGTATTAGTGTGGTGAGAAATGCAAGCAGCCTTGCCCAAGACTTGAACTCTACTCGCCAAGTTCATTTCTTATGAGAAAACCATTTTGCTATGAGCACCTTTGTAAATGTAATAGGAAAAGATGCTGAGTATATTGGTTTTTGTACAATCAATGAATGTCTTGGAAGTTGGGGTATGTATCATCTGAGATTTATTCAGACTCATCTAAAAGTTTAGTACTTGGATGTATTACTTTTGTCCTCTTGAAGTTTTTGCATTTAAATTTCATACACAAAATATCATGACTTCTATGGGACAGAGGTCTTTAATCTTGTAGACTTAATAAAATCAAATTCCTAAATAAGAAAACAATTAAAATAATCAAACCTTAAAAGTTGATGGCATCAGCAGTTACACTTGAATTATTTGAAGAAATCAGTTAATGTTTCTTTCTATAAAGTCTCTAAACATCTTATATTTATTCTAATTGGATAATTTCTTGGCCCTTGCTGAAAATGATAGCACTAAGAAGACTGTTAGGTCTACCTACAAACCAAATTCCATCAAATTATCTCCTCAAATATTATTAGATCATGATTTGAAACTAGTTAAGATCATGAGTTGAATCCAGTGGCTGATTGGGTTCAAAGTAAAGTTCAATCAAGTTTATCAGTCAAATTAATTGGAAACTTGTCATAGTCATTTAGATTTTGTGTTGTGATTTTCAAATCTAACAGTTAAAACTAATGTAACTTATTTCATTAATAGATAATGTTTCTTTAAAAAATATATTGGGAAATAAAGTGAATACATTTTTTTATATTATAGGTAATATAATTACAAGGTTTAGAGAGTTCAAATAGTTTTGCACTGTAGCACTACTGCAATATGTTAAATTTTATTAAATAATATTTGTTTGAATAAAAGTCAATCAATAAGTCTGTGGCTTGCCACATAATAATTGACTGAATTTTGATCTAAAAATTTTACTGTATAATTTTTGATCTGTATAATTAATATTTTCAATAGAATTAAGTTATATTGACAATGAAGGATATTACTTTAAAAGAAATCAATATTTATTGTATAAAATAATTCCTTTTTTTTGTTATGCTACAGATTGATAAACTAATGGAGGCATATTTAGCATTATGAGATTTTCAAAATGGAATTGACAACCTTAGTTCAAAACCTAGACAAGGCTGTTTGCATTTCACTTTGGGATAATGCCTTTGTGAAAGGTCTGAATCCATCTCCCTCAACTATAACTAAATAGTTGGGCAGGCTGTCTTCTTAGGCCTTTGTCAGGCAACCAGTCAAGGAGAAGGAAAACTCTGATTTCAAACTAGCTTTACCCTACTAAAAATTGACCTTTTGTCACATCTGCCTGTGGTGGAGGGGTTAGGTATATATATATATATGAACTTAAACACTAAAACTAAGGCCTTTTTCAAAGATGATATATTCTTCAGATAAGTGTTTTTGAAAAACTGTATTATATTGTTTATTCCTATAAAAGATGTAAGCCCCTTACAAGTAGAAGAAACATTTTTGTTGATAACATCAATAATTCTAGAATAATCCTTCATTTGAATACCCCCCCACTAGGGGTCCAAAATATACTAACTGCATCCCCAGCCGAGACATAAGACCCTTGCTGTTTAAAATTAGAGTATGGACAGCTATCGATAGGCTCTCGATCATATAGAAGTCGGACCTAACTGATAAAATGAAACGCAGTTTCTTCCAGGCAGCGGTTGTGTCGATACTGCTATATGGATGCACCACATGGACGCTTACGAAGCGGCTGGAAAGGAGGCTGGACGGAAATTATACAAGAATGTTGAGAGCAGTATTAAACAAGTCCTGGCGACAACACCCCACGAGACTCCAACTATACGGACACTTGCCCCCCATCACAAAAACTATACAAGTTCGACGAACCAGACACGCAGGACACTGCTGGAGAAGCAAGGACGAGCTCATAACCGATGTACTCCTGTGGACCCCCGCACATGGATGTGCAAGAGTGGGACGACCAGCACGAACCTACATACAGCAGCTGTGTGAGGACACGGGATGTAACCCTGAAGGCCTGCCGGAGGCGATGAATGATAGGGAGAAATGGCGAGAGACGGTCAGGGATATCCGCGCAGGCGGCGCGACATGATGATGATGATGTATGACACTAAACTGTATCAGGCAATATAGCTCTAGTTCTTTTAGTGTGTGTGAAGTCACATTACTCTCAGGTCCACTGTGATCGAAAGTAGTTGTAGTAGTACCTGTTAGGATCCTGTTGGGTCAAATCTATGGGTCAAATGGATCTATTTGAGATGTTAAAATATTTACTTGTTAGGGTCCTATCTATGGGCCAAATGGATCTATTTGAGATAATGAAATGTTTACCTGTTAGGGTCCTATCTATTTGCCAAATGGATCTATTTGAGATAATGAAATGTTTATTTGCTTAAAATAATTGTGAAATTAGATTTTTGTACTTTATGTAATTGAAGACCAGATTTGTTCAACTGACTTCAACTTAGTTGTTTGAATTTCTGAGATGAAGTTTGATGATTTTTATAATTCAGGGTTTTCAGACTATTTTCTTCATCTTTATTATTATTTCAACAACATCAAGTAAGAAGATTAAGTTTATAAGTCACAAAATTCACTCTAAACTGTTTAGCAGGACACATAGCACAACGGTTATAGGCGTTGGTTCCCTAAGCTTCTAAGGAGACAATCCTCTGGCGGTTGCAGGTTCAATCCTAACTGCAGGTGAGTAATAATACAGGAATTCTTAACACTTGTACCTTGTTATGGTTAACAGAATCAGAACATGCGACCCCTGTGGATTCAATAAAGTTCAAAGCTCTGTGTAGGTTCTAAGTTCGACAAACACCTGAAGAAGGCTCGAAGACATATTGACTGAAACATTGTGGAAATAACGATGAAGACAATAGTCCGAAAACCCTTAATGACTTCAACTTAAAATGATCCAACAAGGGTTAACATGTTGTAAAATCAACTAACCATCAACCATTTGAATAGAATCAGCATTAATATTCAAATTTTTTTATGATATATCTATTTTTCATCCATGGTTTTTCTTTTTATTTTGACTTTTCTTGAGTATAGCAAATCTTGTAATGAGGTTACAGGTCTTGACTTTTGGAGAATATGAAGTCATCCATTTTTTGCCAATACTCCCAGGTCCATTTTGACCCAGAAGAGTAGAACTTGCTGGGGTCACATCTCTGAGTCAAATAGATCTGTTTGAGTTTAAAATGCTTGTGAAGTTTTTTTTGTATCCTATATTAATGAAGACCATAATTATTAAACTGACTTTGGTATAAAATAAGTCCAAGAAGGGTTAACATGCCATAAAAACAACCAACAAATCATTTGAACACTGACTAGAATCAGTATTGACACAGCAAATTTTTTTAAGGATATTTTTATTTTTCATCAATCATTCTTCTTTTTCTTCTTTTAAATTTTGACTTGTCCTGCCCATTGCATAGCAACAGAGTTACTATGTATAATAGCCAGGAAGATGCATTGCATCCGCCATTCAAACCTGTGAGGCTTGTTCTTAAGACCAGAAGCCTTCCTACCAATCCTCTGGGGTAGGGTAGCTGTACATGTCTGTAAAAGATGCATATTTGGCTAGTTTGCTATCTTTGACATCTCAGGTGACTGACTCCCGGCCCAGAGCTGACGTGACAAGATTACACTGGAGAATTCATTGCAACTGGTCTAATTCCATTCCAGTAACTTGCCACCTTCAAATAGGAAAAGCATAATTAAATTTGGAAATTAAACTAGAACTAAAATTTTCCATTGATAGGGATCATTTCTATGGTCAGTTGAGATATTTCAATATAATATACAGTCCCACATTGTATAATATTTTACTGAACAATGTCTGTTCATTAATATCTCCATTATATTTTATAAGAACCTCTCTCATACATGCTATCTCTCAAATTTCTCTTGCCCAGTTGGCTAGGGCTGTAGAATACACCGACTGCTTCTCTGCAGAGGGGTAAGACCCCCCCCCAACGAGTGTCCTGGATATGACACTAAACAATCTGATGGTGAGGTTCCGGCAGTAAAGGAGCTTTGAGGAATCCAGAGTACCCCTTCGTTGCCATCGCTCCCAGGTCCACTCTGGCCCAGAGTGGTAGCACCTGATAGGGCCCTATCTATGGGTTAAATAGAACTAACAGCATATTTATTCTAAACTGAATTGTTTGAGTAAACTGAATAGCTTGAAAGAGAAATGTTTTTAACACTTAAACTGTACTTATATTTAAACTGCGTGCTTATGCTTAACTAAATTATTTGAAATAGAACTGTTTTTTGACATTAAAACTGTATTTACACTTAACTGAATTGTTACATATAACTGCTTGAATAGTTTGAAATAGAAATGTTTTTGACAATTAAACTGTGTACTTATGCTAAACTGAATTGTTTTAAATAGACCAGATTATTTACATAAAAATGGATTTGGTGTTAAATAACCTACAAAGGTTGAAATACCATAAAACCCAACAACCAACCAACCAATTAAATTTCTCATCATAATTTCAAAAGTGGTTTGAATGTTTGGAAATTATATATATATATATATATATATGTTTGTTTATGCTGATTGATTGATTTTAACAATGTCGAACCATCTAGGGTTATTTCATGCCTTGAGGTTAGGGAATTGTATTCATTGTATACTAAAATTTACATTTTTTGTATTGTTGTTTCTCAAGAGTGTTTTTTACAGTTATATGATATCAAGTATTCCTATCTAATTCAAATAATTAGATGGTTTCAAGTAATTATTTCTATTTACTAATTATTATTTGTTTGCACATAGTTATAGAGTTATTTTTTGTACGCTTATATGGTTTCAAATTATTATTAATAATAATAATGATCCTTAGTAAACAATTATAACTTCAAGTAATGATTCTTAATACAGATAATTTACAGTTAAATGGCATCAAGTATTCCTATTGAATATGAATGCTTTTCAAACAGATCTAATTCCCCAATATGTAGGACCATAATAGGCACTGCCACTTTAGGTCAGAGTCGACCTGGGAGTAATGGCAATGAAGGGGTACTTCCCATTCCCCAGATCTCCAGAACTGGAGCCTCACTATTTGAAGTAGTTTAGCATCATATCTTGGACACCCCTCTTACTGCTCTGTAGGGAATACAATCAGTATATTTTAAGCTTCTTTGAGAGGGCATGTGTGTTGGTATACATTGGTAATACAAATATTAAAAGTTAATGGACAGACCATAGTCGAGGGCAACCCAAAAGCTCTTTTTCCAATAGTTACTACAATGAGGTGTAGGAGAGGATGCTACTCCTTTCCCAGGATTGCTCCACTTATCCTTGATCTTTGCTGAGTGTTAAGCAAGGTGGCATCAAGTATCATTTTTTGATTCTTTGGTATGACTTAACCTGGGATTGAACCCCAGTCTTCCAGACCATTGGCCAACACTCTAACCATTATGTCAATGGGTCAGTTAAGCAAGTTGGCCAACTGTAGTTGAGGGTGAGGTGACCCGAAGGTTATTTTTCAATAGCTACTTCACCGAGGGGTAGGGAAGGGTGCTACTCCTTTCCCTTGATTGCTCCACTTACCCTTGATCCATACCTTATAAAGCTGAGTGTTAAGCAAGGATGCATAAAGTACCATTTTTAAGTCTTTGGTACAATTCAAACTGGGATTGAACTCTGGTCTCCCAGGCCATTAGCGAAAACTCTATCCATTAATTGATACTGTATTTTATATATCAATATGTTTCTTTTCAAAATATGACAAAAAGTTTCTTAAAATTTTTGATGGGATGTAAAATCATTTTTTTGTGTCAGAAAATATTCTTCTTTGTTAAGTTCTGCTTAATGATTCAAAAATATCAACTTTCACATCTGTCGGTTAATAGTTCCATCCAGATATTCAAATTTGATAGAAATATCTATAACTTGTAACAATGCTGGAAGAAGATGTAAAATAATTTCCCAGAAATATGAAGAAGAAGTGATATTTTCCATTTATATTAAAATATCAAAGCTTATTGGCTAACCCACATATACCAAAATATCAACAGTTATTCCAGGAAAAATTGTCTGCTTTGAGTTTTGCATAAATTGCCATAATTAAGTATAAATATTTAGATGGCATATTTCATTTCCATACCAAAGACTCAAAAAATGGTACTTGATACCTCCTTGCTTGACACTCAGCATTATAAGGTACTTTCAAGCGTAAAGTGGAGCAATCCAGGAAAAGGAGTAGCACCCTCCCCAACACTTCAGTGTAGTAGCTATTGAAAAGGGAGCTTTCAGGTAGCCCTCAACTATGGCTGCCAACTTTACTAACTTATTTCTGTTGTACATTAGAGATGAAGCTAAAGATGAAAACATTCCAACAGGTAAGGAAGTATGTTGGGCTGTCTGATGAATAATTGTTGAAAAATCTTACTTAAGAATATGCTGACTGAAAATCCTTGAGAGAAGTAAGACCTCCTAAAAATGTCTTTTGTAATCCTACAATGCTAACCCCACCCTCAACGTTCGGCACATCTTGTGGTGTTTAAGATCTCAATTCATCTCTGCTGGCAGAGATCCGAAAATCTCAACTCTTCGACTCAGTGGCCGAATCCCTGACTACTTGACTCCGTAGTCCAATCTCAACTTTAACTCAATGGCAGAGAACTTAATTCTCTGCCTCCATGGTCCAATGTCAACTTTCAACTGACTCTTTTTCAAAATCCTCAAATTCTCTTCCAGGCATGATGTCATCTCACTCCAGCCTCATTTCCTATCTGGGGTTTACTATGACAATCGTGATTGTCATATCCTTTACCCGCGAGTGTAAAACTGTACCCAATGACTATGCACCTGAATTCTTAACCCAAATATTTCAAAGCCTAACCAAACTGAACAATAAAATATAATTAACGAAAAATGATTAATATAAAAAAATCATTCCTTAATTATATAACACACCATCCTGGGTATTACTCAAAACTGAAACTGGTGGTGAGGCTCTAGTTCTGGAGCTCTGGGGATAGTAGAGTACCTCTTCATTGCCATTACTCTCAGGCCCACTCTCACTCAGAGTTGTAGTACCTGTTAAGGTCCCATTTAGGAGTAAAATAGATCTTTTTAAAAATCATTCATATTTGATAGGACTATGTAAAAAAACTCTTTAGAAAGAACAACACAAAAAATGTATAATGAACATAATTCTCTAACTTCTATGCATAAAATAAGCCTAGACAGGTTGACATGCTATAAACATTGATCAATGAATCAATTCATATGGAAAGTACAGAATGGATTTTGCCATTTTGTAGATTTCTCTTTTAAGTGATGAAATGAGAGATCAACCCTGTGTATAAAATACTGATTTGCTTGAGTACATGACCTGTTGTAAGTATTATATGATGGGTTGTTCTGATTGGTATATTTTTCACCATTGTTTTTCTTTTGGGTACTATTTTTCTGGTTAGTTCTACCCCCACCATCCCATGAAAAAGATACTTCTATTTTGTATAGATTATAGACCCGGAGAAGGTCAGTGAATAGATTAGGTGAAATAAAAGCAAAAAAAGAATTAGTAGTCTGAATAAATGATGGAATGATGGTGAATTACCTTAAAATTATTGGAGATATTCTTATGGTAGAAAATTTGTTATTACTGAATATAAAACAATTGACAGAAATAATTCATATACATATATATAAAAAATAATCTCTCTCTCTTTCTCTCTCTCTCTCTCTCTCTCTATATATATATATATATATATATATATATATATATATGCAAATTTCATTAAACATAATAGACATTTTATGTCTACATATTTTCTTTTGGATCTGTTCGAATTCCCGTATTACTTTTATTGTATTCTGGGGGAATTGATTTATGTATTGTCCATAGTTGCATGTATCCCTAGTACTTTCTGCCCGACTTTGGGCCATCATCAGGGGAGGATCAACTACAAAAGTGATGTAACTTTTGTTTTAGCATATTACAACTGTGTAAGGGCGTCTTTGCCGTTGAAGGTTTTGGCGTTTGTTTTTGAATGTGATTCTATATTTACTGCCAGTAGCTAAAGACATTTAAGTACATTAGCACTGGTTTGAAAATTAATTCTATTAAGTGTTGGCTGCAGGTTTCTGATATGTAATGCTTCGAGAATCTGAAGTTTTTGTTTATTATTTTGATGTTCTAATATTGTTGTGCTGTCGGTGAGAATTTTCTGTAGCTGTGCCGTTGGGCATGAATGTTTTTTTAAATGCTGAGCTATTGAACTTGTGTCTGAAAGGTGCATTGTAAGTCTCCTTGACAGGGTAGTTGAGGTTAAACCAACATATATAATAATAATAATATTATAATATTAACGAAATCAACATACTACAAGACACCTTCCAAAACAATTCAGTCCTTAACTTTACTCATGAAGTAAACAAAAACAATAAAATTTCCTTTTTAGATGTTCTTATTGATGCTAACAACAATAATAACTTCACTACCTCCACTTACAAAAAACCCTCTAGTAACAACTCCTGTACCCTCAACTTTAAAAGTGAATGCCCCTTCAGATATAAAAAAGCAATTATTCATAATCTAATATCCCGTGCCAAACTAATCTCCTCCTCCAAAACAATATTTTATAAAGAGGTAGAAAACATAAAACAGGCTCTCATCAACAATGGGTTTCCTAACTATATTGTTGATGAACAAATTAAACGTATGATCAAAAATGTTAACCAACAAAATAAACAGTGTACTACTCCATCCAGCCAACAAACATATATCAAACTTTTTTATCGTAACCAAATGCACTACAATTACAAATCCGATGAAAAAATCTTGAAAACATTGATTCACAAAAACATACTCCCCACTGATCCTAATAAAAAAATAAAACTCGTTATATATTATAATAAGTTTAAAACCTCGAATCTAGTCATTAGAAATAATTCCTCTCCCTCGGTTGGAGTTTTGCAAAAAACCAACGTTATATATAAATTTAAATGTCCTTTAGGAGATTGTATCTCTGATAATAATAATATATATGTTGGTTTAACCTCAACTACCCTGTCGAGGAGACTTACAATGCACCTTTCAGACACAAGTTCAATAGCTCAGCATTTAAAAAAACATTCATGCCCAACGGCACAGCTACAGAAAATTCTCACCGACAGCACAACAATATTAGAACATCAAAATAATAAACAAAAACTTCAGATTCTCGAAGCATTACATATCAGAAACCTGCAGCCAACACTTAATAGAATTAATTTTCAAACCGGTGCTAATGTACTTAAATGTCTTTAGCTACTGGCACTAAATATAGAATCACATTCAAAAACAAACGCCAAAACATTCAACGGCAAAGACGCCCTTACACAGTTGTAATATGCTAAAACAAAAGTTACATCACTTTTGTAGTTGATCCTCCCCTGATGATGGCCCAAAGTCGGGCAGAAAGTACTAGGGATACATGCAACTATGGACAATACATAAATCAATTCCCCCAGAATACAATAAAAGTAATACGGGAATTCGAACAGATCCAAAAGAAAATATGTAGACATAAAATGTCTATTATGTTTAATGAAATTTGCATTAACGAAGAAATGCTGCCTAAATATACATATATATATATATATATATATATATATACATTTATATATATAAGGCATATTTTATTAAAGATAGATAAGGATATGGAGTTGAGTTTTTTATTTTCCTCCAAGAAAAGGGTAATAAAAAAAGAAAAGAGTAACAAAAAAGAAAAGGGTTATAAAAAGCTCAACTCAAAAAATCCATGTTTGTCATTTTCAATAGAATATGCCTTCAAGGAAATCTGCTGCTGAAATGCGCACACACACACACACACACACACACACACACACACACACACACACACACACACACACACACACACACACACACTTTCTCTCTCTCTCTCTCTCTCTCTCTCTCTTTGTATATATATATATATATATATATATATTTATTTATTTGTATGTAGCACTTTTTTGCATCTGATTATTTGCCAGTGGTCCGGGAGACTGGGGTGTAATCCTAGGTCAAGTCATACCAAAGACTGGGGCTGTAGAATACATTGACTGTATCTCTGCAGAGGGTTAAGACACCCTCCTCCCAACAAGTTTCCTGTGTATGACATTAAACAATCTAATGGCAAGGCTTCAGCCTTGGAGATTTGGGGAATATGGAGTACCTCTTCATTGCCATTGCTCCCATGTCCACTCTAACCTGGAGTGGTTGCACTTGATAGGGTCCTTTAGAACAAACTGTGTGCAAACAAATGATTGATATTAAACTGTGACTGTTATGTAGCAATATTTGAAACCATTTAACTGTATGCAAAAAAGAGTGGTCTCATTTTAGAATGTTATCTACAAAATGTATACAAATCATATATATATTTAATGTATATGTATAAACAAGATTTAGTATTAACCTACAATGGTTGATGTGCCATAACACCCAACCCAACCAAACCATACCTTTCCCAACAGTATTAGTCAAAAAGTGAATGTGATAGTGCAACTAGGGTTTGAACTCACTGACTAAAATATCACAGTCCAGCTCATTAGCCACAATGCAATGTTAAAACAACAAAGTTTAAAATATCTGTTCAAAAAAACATTTTTTGAGTAATGTTTCTGAAAAGAAATCAGTATGACATGACCCTCTGATAAAAATACTATTCTGATATGAAGAAAATGACCTAGAACCTTAAAAATGTCAAAAATAAAACTAAAAATAAAATAATCAAAAGACTGCTCAAAGAAAAAGAGAAAGGAAGATTTGAAAATGTGGAGAAAAAGAAATGAAAAAAAATAATAAAACTAAATTATTTCCTGCTGAAGGAGGACAATCTTATTAATGAAGTAAACATTGATAATCATTAGCTAAAAAAGATTTTAAAAAATGTTTATTGGAGAAAAGGGCAGAAGAAAATTTCTCAACAGACACCAACATATGATTTGCTAAAGGCAACTACAGAATAACCAATGACATCCTAGTTTGAACTCTCTCTTGCTTCAGTTATTTAGAGAGATGAAAGAAAACAAAGAATCAAGTAGAATTTTAAAAAGAGAAAAAGAAAGAGGAAGCTAGTGAAATAGGATGGGAAGGGGAGATAACTTTGGATAGCATTTAAGATTTGCTTAACACTTAAAAATTAATTTAACTTGTGAGTATTCTTAAATTTTTATGGAATCTCTTTTACATTCTAAATTTTAATTAGCCTGTTTTTTTCCACTCTGTATTTATTTCTGGGAATATTTTTTTTTTTAGAATTAAATTAATTAAAATTGCTGGAAACAAGTGATAGGTCTGCTGAAGATTCTGACATAATTCAAGTTTTCTTGTTGAGCTTCATCATTGTTTTCTAAAGATGCATTTTTCTTTCTTTTCTTAACACTTCAATTTCCTTTGTGGAATATCATTTTTTGTTTGTTTACTATTGTTAATTGCCACAAGTATCATTGTGAGATTTTATGGAACACATACTGTTCTAAAACATCTCATGTTGGCTTCGAATACACTGACTGTATTCTCTGCTGAGGGTTGAGATATCCCTCAAAAAGGATTGTCCTGAGTATGACACAACTGCATCTAATGATAAGGCTCTGGTTCTAAAGATCCTAGGAGTGCAGAATACCTTTTCATGGCTATTAATTGCTGGTCCCTTCTAACTTGGAGGAATAGTAACTGTTAGGGTCCCATATATGGGTCAAATAGATCTGTTTGAAAATTATTCTTCAATTTGGATAGGAATACTTGAAACCCTTAAAATGTGTGCAAACAAATAATCAAAGATAAGTAAAAGAGTGCAATTAAAAAATATGCAATGGAATATTAAAAATGTGATTATGAATACAATCAAATGTTTAAAAATGAATTAAATTTTGGCTTTAAATAATCAAAAAGAGTTGATATGCTGTTAAACAAATAAATCAAACGAAATCCTCCTATACATTCAATAAAGGATATCACCTAGAGCAACCAAAAAACATCCATGCATATATAGCAGAAAGAACTTCGTATTTTTGTTTGGCGCATAAATTAATTTGACCATTATGGTCATCACATATTTTCACACAATGAGGATGACTTATCCTATTCAGCCCAGACCATTTTCCCGGACAACATGAAAATGGTGAAAGTCTGCCAAACTATCTCTTCCTCAGAACCTTTCGAACCAGATGGACATACTTTCTGTCCTCTCCCTTCATAGCAGCAGAATCACAACACCATGAGGAAAGCCATCTAATTTATGGACCTTTTGAGTCTACCCTCTTAGACCAAGGGTTCCCAGTTGAACATGAATTAGATGCATGTAATCCACCACGTACAGGAACACCTTTATGTTGCCACTAACTTTTGCTATGTCTACAGCGGCGCGTAATTTTGCTCAGACATCCAGCTACTTCATTCCTGGGCAACATTTTCTGGAGACTTTCATGTTTCTCTCCTACAACAAACAGGACCACACATTTATGGGTGACTACATCATTCCTATCCTTAACCAGCAAACACAACTTTTGCTACACCTATGGCGATGCATATTCTGCTCAGACATTTAACAATGCCTTGACAGTAGTGACGCACATTTCGTTCAGGCATTTAGCTGCTATAATTCCTTCTCAATTCAATAACTATTTCCTTCCTTCCTTCCTTCCTAACAGACTTGCAGCATAACGGTATCCTTTATTCTGGCTGTCATTAAACAAACCTTCATAAAAACTTACCTGGCTTCGGGTGGGCGAGCTGCTTTTATGACTCCTATGCACCACTTGTATAGCACTAGACCTCACGGTCTAGTTCAAGCTATATTTTGACATACGTGCCCAGATCTAGATTTAGGTCTGTGATACTGCTTGCCTCATTAGACCCACATTGCATTTAGTGGGTCAATGACTAGAAGGGTTCAAGTCTTGGCTTGTTCTCGACCTTTCCCTCCCCTTTATCCCCACTTTAATCGGCCTTTGGGCTTTTGATCTTGTGTCAAGTCCTGTCTGGTGGGAGGCAGCGACAAATAATTCATAAAAACTTTTCGATATCTTGTTCCATCTCCTTTATTTCCAACAATATACTGAGGAACTAACAAATTAATTTCCTCACTAAACATATAATGTATGTGTTTGTTCAACCCCTTTGCCATGGGCAGGATATGACAATGTCAATTTGTTTGTAGATTAAAGTTGGTTTGAATTTAGAGTTTTTTTCCCTTTTATTTGCTAAACAAAGGCTAAAGAACCCAGTCTGCCCATAGCTAAGGAGAGAAGAGATCCTTGTCTTTTTTGAGTACATCAGCATAAAATTAACTGCAAACAACCTTCTCCGGGATCTGAACTCAGATTGCCACTTCTACTCCCTACAGTAATAACTGTTCTACTGAGCACACCTTCATATATATATAATAAAATAATTTACTAAGCTTAACATACACATAACACAAGACCAGAAATATAGGCACTTGGTGAGAATCAAATGCAGCTAGTCAAACTTGATAACCATTATACAATGCAAGGTACTTAGTAGGACAAATTGGTTGCTTTATCCTTGGTATGGCAATTAGTATTGAAAAAGGAAAATTCTGAATTCAAATCAGCTATATCCAGCTTAAAAACTGACCTTGTGTCACATCTTACCTGTATAAGAAGGGTTGGATAAATACATATCATATATAGTATCTTATTTGCTATGTGGGTGTACATCTGTAGACTTCATGACTATCGCTAATAGGATGGTGATGAATGTCATGCGTATGATCATGTTCTTTGTAGGGAGACAATAAGTTATTGTCTCCCTTAGAGAATAGGCATGTGCATTAGATGGCTAATGGACTGACAGATAATTATCCCCAAAATCCATTCATGACTCTCCATTATTATCAAATAAGACTTTATTTCATCCTTTTACCTTTTTCATATGCTGCTTGTTTATAGAACATGCGTATATTGTTTCTGTTGGGACATGTTTGTGTACTCCTTTCAATACCATATATTGTGTATATAGTAAATGTTTCTTTATGTATAAATGAGTTTATCTTGTCTTTTCTTCAGTTTATTCAGTATTAGTGCATCACAGATATATTGATGCTAATATTAGTCCTCCATGAGTGGGGACTTGACTAAATATGTTCCCAACGACCAAATAAGTCAATGATTAAATAAAGCCTAAAAACATCATGAACTGGCTCATTGGTCTAGTGGGTAGAGTGTTTACCAATGGTCCCAGAGATCTGGGTTCAATCCTAGGTCCCATCATACCAAAGACTTTAAAAATGGTACTTGATACCTCTGTGCTAAACACTCAGCAATATAAGGTACGTATCAAAGGTAAAGTGGAGCAATCCAGGTAAAGGAGTAGTGCCCTTCCCTGCACGTTGGTGTAGTAGCTATTGAAAAGGGAGCTTTCAGGTTGCTCTTGACTACAGTCACCAACTTTACTTACCACTTAGTTACTATACATGATTAAATATATACAACTGACTGAAAACCTGTGAAACAATTTAAAGGTTATCCAAGTGTCAAATATAAATAGTGTAATTGTTAGCTTTAATATGTATCTTTGAATTGATATTTGATGACATAAACATGAAAGTAAAATTGTCATATATATGCTTGTTGGTAATATAATGAAAAAATATGTTGAATAGTTGATTTTGGTAACTATAAAGTAAGCACACAGTTGCATAACAAACAGAGTTATGTTTCCAAAATGAGCCGGAACTCAGAGGAATGAAAGATTTGATGGTCACTTGGGCATTCCATTGTGTGCATGTGGTTAAGTCCATTCCCTAGACAGTGATTGGTGGCTGGCCCAGGAATGGACATATTGATATATATATGTACCAGCTTGTTGTTTGTTTTAGTGATAGCACTGGGTCTGTATTGAGTTATGGCTCATTCTATTTTTGTCTGCTGAATGGACACTAATTGGGACCCTGGGCAAGTAAGTATTATTATTATTGTTGTTAATCTGCATATTAGAACAGTGACTTCTACACCATATCAATTATTAGCTTCTTAATCTCTATCAATTCACCAGAAATTATCAATTTGAATTACTGAAATATAGTTTTTTAAAATTAGAATTTTTTTAATGCTAATCAAAAGCATAAAGTTAATATTTCTGCTGAGTGATCCATAAATATGACTGGTGATCATTTCTTTTTTTGTGAAAAAATAATTTGTATACCCAGATCTCTAACAATCTCAAACAATTCCTTTTCAATTTCATTTTTTATTAAAGCTTTGTATATATATATATATATATATATCAAGTTACACTGCCAGCAAGGATCTCCCTGACCCTTTTTTGCCACCCATCTCTATTGTCCATCACTCCTGGGAAGTCTTCAAGGCTATATCCTGTCTTGGCACAGAGTTGTTGTATATAGGTTCTAGCTGGTTGTCCTGCCTTTACTCATCCCTGTGAAGGGGTCCATAGGAGTATATTGCTTATCAGTTTGCCCTTACTTCTCCAGCAGTGCCCCGCATGTCTGATTCATCTAACTTGGATAGTTTTTGTGATGGGTGGTAGGTGGCCGTACAGCTGCTGCTTTGTGGAGTGTTGCCTCCAGGACTTGTTCACTATTGCTGGCAGCATTTTTGTGTAATTGCCATCAAGCTTTTTCTCCATATGTTTAGTTAGCATCCATGTAGTGCATCCATATAGCAGTATAAACATGACCGCTGCTGGGAAAAAATCACTTGAGATGTACAGAGTGTTTTAGAAAAATCTGTATAATTTTCATTATCTTATAACTTGACCAATTTTCATTCAAATAATTTAACATTTTTGTAGCATATCTAGAAATGACTCAAAATTTTATGTTTAATATTTAAACACCTTTTCTTTTCTAGGGAATGGTATATGTTAAAAAAACATAAAGCATATGATTTGCTAAAGGCAACTTCAGAATAACCAATGACATCCTAGTTTGAACTTTCTCTTGCTTCAGTTATTTAGAGAGATGAAAGAAAACAAAGAATCAAGTAGAATTTTAAAAAGAGAAAAAGAAAGAGGAAGCTATTGAAATAGGATGGGAAGGGGAGATAACTTTGGATAGCATTTAAGATTTACTTAACATTTAAAAATTAATTTAACATGCGAGTATTCTTAATTTTGAGTTGTTTTAACACATACTGTTAAAATCTGAGATCATTTGAGCAAGAAGTATTAGATTATAAAATTATATCATTTTTTTCCGAAACACACTGTGTGTGTGTGTATATATATATATATATATATATATATATATATTCATTATATATCATTATATATATATATATATATATATATATATATATATATATATATAAAGAGATGAACAAAAATGATAAAACAGATAGGAATATTTCTTTTTTTTGATTGTTCCCAACTAGTTTTAACCTTAAGTCATCTTAAGGAGAAAAGGTTTTTGTGGAAAATAATTTTTCTAAGAAAGTTAAAAAATTGTTTTTAAAGGAACTGATATGCAATGCCAAAAGTGATGTAAAGTGTACTGATGGTTTCGCATATCCATCTGTGAGAATGAATAGATTATTATGCTAAGTGACCACAATATATATATATATATATAAGATTCATTCACTTTTTCTTTTCATGCCAAATTACATATTGCTGGTGACAAAATTCTAAGATGATGATAATTTTAGTTTACTCGATGGGGAATTCAGTTATGACAGGTGTTAGAATTTTTTGAGGAATCTGGCTGTGTGGAGTATACTTGTCTCTTGAAGTTATGCAAATTCACATCCTATTTTTAGTCTCTTTGTTGTTGTTCTAAATGCTACCAAGACTACAAAGACTACAATTTCTTTCATTTTCACATATTGGCTTTTTTCCTTCAATTTTTGTACAGGTCTTTCACTGTTTCTGAACTTCTTATTGTTATCAAGAATTAACTGCATTGTGGTTATCATTATCATTAACATGAAATACAGATACAAATATTTTTTATTCATAACATTGTTTTTATTATTGATCATAATCATCATCATCATCATCATAGATTGTATTGGCTGTATTATCATAATCCTTATTATTGGCTGTATTATCATAATCCTTATCAGTATAGTTACTTACTAGGCTTAGTTTTGATGAGGCTCTATGCCAGCAGTATATGGCACCCCGTGAGAATCAAACTCACAAACAATGGTCTGTGAATCTAGTTTGTTAATCATTACACCACATCAGGTGCCCTTATTCTTATTATAAGCATCTATATTATAATGTTTCTCTATGTATTGCCATAACACAGTAAAAAGTAGTACATTGTAGCAAGATTTTTGTTAGAGCAATAGCATTAAAAGGCTCTTAGAAAATTTGCAGATTAATTCTAATGTATCATCTGATGATTACCATTTCTCAAGGAAGATAATTGTTAAATGCTAATTATAAAATATTTTGCTTGATTTGTTTTAAAGTTTGTTATTGTTGATGATGATTACTATTATCATGATGATCATTTTCATGATCTTCAGGATAGAAAGTTATTGCTTTTTTATGATTATGATCCTTATTATAAGTATCTCTATTATAACTCTTCATTATTTGTATGTTACCACAATAGAACAAAAACAGCACATAGTAGCAAGGTTTTTGTTAAAGCAATAACATTATAAGACTAACTTTGTAATGAAACAATTTCAAAGCCAATTTACAAATTAATGCTAATGAGTCATCTGCATTTGTATTTAACCTGATCATAAATTCTTAAGAAAGATAACAAATAAATGACAATTATAGAGTACTTCTTTTTATCTGTTTACATTTAATTATTAAAAAAAATGTGACCTGACATAGCTTAATATCCACCTAAAGCAGCCTTTATTAATTGATAAGATAGGTCAACAACAAAGTTGTTGTCTGCGTTTTTATAGCTGATTTAGGATGAGTCTGATGCGCTGAATCCAAAAATCACATTGGTTTTGCTCAATCAGGTCAAGTTTTTGAGCTATGGCCACATGTCGTTTTTTACGTTTTTTGGTTGGGATAAAATGCCATGTCGAATAATTGTTTTGATTGGAAATGATTATTTTAATGATAAGAAGTATTCAGGTCTGATAGTTCTGGGTGATTATGTCAAAAAGGGATCAGTTTGAAGTCATAAAACCTTGAAATCTTAGTAGGGACCGTGCTCAGCATTACGCAAAGAAGGACTGGCCTTTGTGGGAGGAATTAGTGCCTTGCAAAGAAAGGAATGTCATCAACGACCCTCTGGTGAACAGAGACAGAATACTCTTCCCACTGTTGCACATCAAGCTCGGCTTAATCAAGCAGTTCTCCAAGGCTCTGGACAAGAATGGTGACTGCTTCACTTACTTGTACCAGGCTTTTCCAGGATTGACCATGGAGAAGTTGAAAGCTGGCATCTTTGACAGTCCTCAGATCTGGCAGCTCATCAGAGATCCAGAGTTCGAAAACTCAGTGAACAAAGTGGAACTGGAAGTGTGGAAAGCATTTATTTTAGTAGTGAAAAACTTTCTTGGCAACAATAAGGCCAGAAACTATGCAGAAATTGTCAACAACATGCTGACTGCTTTCTGAAACCTGGGCTGCAACATGGGCATCAAGATGCACTACCTATTTTCACATATGGACCGGTTTCCTGAGAACCTGGGTTCAATGAGTGATGAGCAGAGGAAGAGATTCCATCAGGACTTGAAAGAGATGGAGACTGGGTATCAGGGTCGCTGGGATGCAGTCATGATGGCTGACTACTGTTGGAATCTGAAGAGAGACCTCCCTACCTCTGGGCATTCCAGGAGTTCGAAGAAAGGGAAGTTTGAACAATAGTGAAGCAACATGCAATTTACATATACTCACCTTTATCAATGCCCACAATTCAGTTTACAATAATCGATGTTTCTATCAGGTAATCAATATATGTGGTTGGCAAAACATTTTTTCTCTTAAAAACATATTTAGGATGATATGTGTTGACAAAAATCAGCTGATAATGCCACAGAAATGTAATCGATTTTGTCAAAAGATCTGATTTTTTTCAAATCAACTTAGCACAAAAACCTGACCTGATGGAGAGAAACAGATGCCATTTCCTGATTCAGCAGTACAAAAATACCCTAAATCAGTTGTAGAAATCTAGACAACATTCAAAAAGTAAAAAAATTGTTGCCCAGTGTAATCGAATAATTTATCATATTACTATTTTGTTATTAATTTTATAGATGGGAATCAATTTTTTTATTATCATGAGTCTAATGGCTGATTTTTAGAAAATTGATATTATTTTATTATTGAACTTTTATGTGAAGTAATGCTTCTTGTTGATTCTCATTTCCTTATTTTGATATGAATGATATAATGGTAGGACATAATATCTTAAATGTATGTAGCAAAGTAGCTCAAAATAAATATAAAAATAAAGCAAATGTGGTTGAATAGGGACAATAATTCTCTGGGAATTTTGCAAACAACTTAAGTTCAACCATACAAAACAAGCCATCTAAGAAAATGACAGCAGTTTTAAGTAATTCCCTCAACGCCAAAAGTTTTGGAAAGAGAGCAGATTTTGTTGTTTGAAATTCTGAGAGAATTATTTTCATAATTTTAAATTTAAGACAATTAATTTTGATTAGATTTCTTCACCTTTTGTGTGGCCTTTTTATTGAAATTATTTACTGAGTTGCTAACTAGGTGCCCAGTGATTAGATGAAAAACAGCCACTCACAGGCTACCTTTTTTTTTTTAGATTTTCTCCAAACCCCTATGAGGGAGTTTCCTACGAACGCCCTTCCTCTTGCTTGTGTGATTCCTCAGAATCAAGACGTGCCCACCCATTCTCTCAGTCTTCTAGATGCCAATACACGCTTGTGAGGATTTTTCCAGCAACTGAAGGACATCCAATCACTGGGCACCTATTTAGCGACTCCGTAAATAATTTCAATATTTTATCACATTCGGACAGTCAATCCATTCTTTAGTAGTTAAATTAAATGAAAGGAATTTAAAAGTGTTAGATTGATGGAATTTGGAATAAACTCATACACCAGGTACTTATCTTGTAGGCATGACATTTCAACCAATTAGGCATTCAGATTAAATACATATCTTATCTTTAGTTTTCTTTTCATCACTGACTTTTTAAAATCTATTCCATATTGTACTGTTGATTATTTAATAATAATAGAATATTATAATCATGGCAAGTATAAATTTTAAGGCTAGCATTGCCATCTCCATTTTTTGCTAATTTATATTCTTTGCCCTTTCTTCCCTTTGAAATCATAATATATGTGACAATGATACACAGCACAAATCAGATTTGCTAAAGAACAAGAAACAACCCCCCCCCCCCCAAATGTTATTACTTATTTTGCTTTGCATAAAAAAGACAGAAATGAGAAAATAAAAAATAAGAATTCTTAATGAGGAGAACTTAGTTTCCTTGTTTGGAAGATTTTATAAACAAATATAAAATATTGATATCCAAATCATAAAGAAAAGGGGCTGCATCAATATTTTCTGGTTGAATATTTATAACTTTAACACTAGAGTCTTATAAATTCCATCTAATTTGATTTTTAAAAGTTTTTACCATGCTGTTATTTATCAAAAATTAAAGAGACAGGAGTGACAGAAATAGGACTCTAAATTTGTTTCATGAATGGATTCAGTTGTTTATGAAACAAGTTCATTTTGTTGAGACAGGAACTATTTTTTTATTTAGATGATAAAATAACAAGACTGTCATGTCATAAAGTATTGCTTAATCAGCTCATCTTTCTAACCATTACATTTATAGTGATCCTTCCAAGACACAGCACATATTACCTTGTGTCTGACTAAACCAAGCTTATAATATTTCAATATGATGAAGAATTACCCATTATTTTTCCTAGAATGGAAAAAAAAACTCCAGAAACTCCCAGGTTTTACATGCAAAATTGAGGTCTCTGAGAGTATAATATTTGCTTATATACTGCACACTACTTACTAACAATTGCACAGAGCTTCACTCTATAATACAGTCATATTAAATGAAAATAAGTGGTTTTTATATTCCATTGAATCTAGTAAGTATATTTCCTTGTAAGCAGTCAATCAACTATTAGTTTTTGTTGGAGCAAAACCAAATGCTCTAATCAACACAGGCATCATGTTCCCTATTATTATTATTATTATTATTATTATTATTATTATTTTTTACTCCTTGAGAGGTTTTTCACATCAATTTTAGCTGATGGTTTTTTCGCTGGAGTTTGAGCGACAGTAAGTCTCCTCAAGTTCCCCGGACTCTTCTCAGTATTCTGGCCGTTCTCAATAATGCTGTAGTTTGGATGGTCTCCACTCATCCTCCAACCTCCGAGTCCCTCAGTCCCTTTAATAATCCTTCAGTTACTGTACCAAAAGCACCCATCACAATTGGTATAATTGTCACCTTCATATTCCATAGTTTTTTCAATTCCCTAGCAAGGTTGAGGTACTTATCCTTCTTTTCACTTTCTTTCAGTTTTATTCTGTGGTCAGCTGGGACAGCAAAGTCCACAATTTTGCAAGTTCCCTTTTTTTGTTGATCATTATAAGGTCTGGTCTTCTGGGTGAGATTAGGTGATCCATTTGTATGTTAAAGTCCCATAGGAGTTTATGTGTATCATACTCTAGGACAGATGCTGGGTTGAGCATATACCATTTGTTTGTATGGTCAAATTTAGATTTCTTGCACATCTCCCTGTGGGTTACCATTCCTACCCAGTTGTGTCTAGTCTTATACTCCTTCTATACTAATTTGCTGCATTTGCTTATTATGCGATTGATGGTTTTGTTTCTATCACCATATAATCTACATTTGCTATTTTGTTGTGTCCTATCTGTTCTCACTTTTATATAAAATTGGTTCTTATGGTGGTGTTTTATGCTGCTATTAGGAGAGATTCTGTTTCTCTCTTTAAGTTTCCTTTGCTTAGCCAAAGGTTTTCTCATATGAAATGTTGCTTATTAGTCATTTAAAATGCTCATAGATTTGTTTTTCTTCCTATTTCTATTTCCTTGTTATTGTCATTCTGTTGGCCATCATGTTGTCAGAATTGTTTCTGATGGCTGTAATCAGTCCTCCGTATTTTATTATTATTTTTATTATTATTTTAATCATTGCAAGATTTTTACACAAGTAGTAACTGGTGGTTTTAATTGAATTCTGTGTAACATCAAATCTATTCAGCTATCCAGGATTATTCTAATCAATTTTAATCAATTTCAACATCATTGTAATCTGGAGAGTCTTGATTCTTCCTTTGAACTCCAGTTCCCTTAGTCTATTCCAGGTTTTTGGAGATTGTTCCAAGGGCCCCAAAATGATTGGTATGACAGTCACCTTCATATTCCATAGCCTTTTTCAACTTTCTAACTCGGTCCTGGTATCTATCCAACTTTTCGCTTTCCCTTTTTTACTTTATGATCTGCTTGAATAGCAATGTATGCTTCCTGGCAAGTTCCTTTCAGTTTAGTAATTAAAACTAGATCATTATTATTATTATTATTATTATTATTATTATTAACTCCTTTTTGCGTTTTTCACACCAATGCTAGCTGATGGTTTCTCACTGGAGTTTGAGTGAAAACAAGTCTCCTCGAGTCTCCAGGACTCTTCTCAGTGTTCTGGCCGATATTATTATTATTATTATTTTACTGCTTCCAAATTTTTCATACTATTAGTAACTGGTGGTTTTCACTGAAGTCTGAATAGTAATAAGTCTCCCCAGTTCTCCAGGATTCTTGTAAGTATTCCTGCTAATCTCAGCATTGCAGTGGTCTGAAGAGTTTTATTTCTTTCTTGGATTTCTTGTTCATCTAGTCTTTTTTCTGGGTTCTGGGGGATTGTTCCAATTATGATTGAAATTACCGTCACCCTCATGTTCCACAATTGTTTCAGCTCTCTGGCATGGTCCAGGTATTTTTGGTTTCCTTTATTTCCATTCTGTTGTCTGGTGGAACAGCTAAATCCACAAGTATTTTTCTTCTTGTTTTTTATAAGGCACAGTCTTCTGCCAGGGATTGGTTGATTTGTTTTTATTTCAAAGTCCCAGAGAATTTTGTAGGTCTTATTTTTTAAGACAGCTTCTGACTTGCACATGTACTATTTTTCTGTATGGTCAAATTTTATTTGTTTGCACAATTCCCTGTGGATCATCTTTCCCACTCAGTCATGTGAATTCTTATACTCCTTCTGAACCAAGATGCAGCATTCCTTTATCATGTGATTTACTGTTTCATCTCTCTCTTCTTTTGATATTCTCTTGGGTTGTATCTCTTAGTTTTTACACAATTAACTTTTATAGCATTATTTTGTGCCACTATAAATAACGATTCTGTTTCTCTCTTAAGGTTTCCACTAATAGCAACTAGAATTATCTGTCAATAGAAAATAGTAAAACATTATGTCACCACAATATTCCACAGACCAGCCAATCAAGATATTTAGAATCAAATTGCTGCTTATTTGCATTCCACGTGCAAAATTTGAAATATTTAAAAAATAAAAAAAAAGATTTTTTTCTGTTTGCTGTTGCAAAGTAAAGACACATTTTTTCTCTTTCCTTGTTTAGCTTAATTTCACACCAGCTCACACATATTTCTACTTTATTTTTCACTTTAAAATACACAAAGATATCTTTCTAGTGATTGGCTAGGACTTTCTTTTGTGAGAAGACCTTTTGTGGTTTGCATCCATTATAAACATTTTATTCATTCTTGTGTACTTTACGTGTTACAATACATAAAACATTATTTTGTTTAAATATCAAGATCTTTATTGCATTCATTTTCATTTATTCTCTAAACCTATTTTAACATGAATATTTCGTATACATACAAATAAAATACAAAACTCTGAAGAGCCCTACTCAGGCCATTTCATGTGCTGTATCCTTATTTTGTCTTTTAAAGTGTTCATAAAGTTGTTTTTCTTCTCATTTTTATTTTCTCAGTTTAGGAATTCCCGTTTTTTTAAATCTTTTTTTGTTTTTGTTTTTGTTTTTCCTTTATTGGCTACTGTGATTAATCTTTCTTTACTCTTGTCTATATATTCTTCAAGTCCCTGGTTGCTACATCCACACATTCCTCAGTGCTTGTGAGTCCTCTTCCTCCTTTTATTGTTACATACATTCTGTCTACATTGTCTTTCAGATGTAAAGCCTTGTGCAGCATCATCAATTTTCTCATTCGGTGGTTATTATTATTATTATTAGCATAAACTTTTAAGGGCTTTTTGCATGTGTTTCACCACTCAAGACCTCCATTTCAATCTGTCTTTTGACAGTGTTTCCATTATTAGCATGGGCAGTTTTGTGTCCTCTCTTTTAGATCACTCCATCACTTTGATGGTTGTCCCCAGGGTCTTCCATTGGTAAAGTCAATCATGTATGAATGGTTGACATAACTGTCATTGCTTTTATATACCTTGCATCTAAACCACTTCAATCTTTTCTTTTTGATAATTTCAGTGGTTTCATTTGGTATTTCAAGGTTACTCCTTATCTTGTCCATTTTTATGTGATTCATGTGAAAAACTTCCACTATAGTTTGAAAGCAATTGTTCTCAAATCTCCAAGTTGCTCCGGTATATATGGCTGTTGGAGCTCTTAATGCATAGTATAGATGAACCTTGATTACTTTGGAAAGATCTCTTTGTTTCCATATTTTCTTTAAGCTTACCAAAAGCTGAAGAAGCTAGAAATATCCTTCTTCTGATATTAGACGAGCTTCTTAGTTTTTCTCAAAAATGAGAATTTGTTGACCTTTACAATGTTATCATTATGACCAAAGATTATCTAGCACTTTTCAGTAAATATTTTCATCCCCCATTTTAATATGACTTTTCCAGTTCTATAGTGGATAGTTCTGACTTCTCTAATATAGCAGATATTAAAGTAGGTTTGATTTAGTTTCTTTGGCTAATGGAATATCAACTTTTGTGGGTTATTTAATGCCAAAGCCATCCTTGGAGAAGAAGAGTAGTGGTACTATTCAATTATTATTTAATATTTAGATGGGACTCTAACAGGTACTACCACTCATGACCTAGACTGGACTTTGGAGAAATGGCAATGAAAGGGTACTTCACACTCCCCAGATCTCCAGTGCTGGAGCCTCACCATAGAATGTAGTTTGGTGTCATACACAGGATATTATAATGAGTTCAGTCCTCACTAGACGCCCAACACAAGTTACCTTTTGTCAGATTAAACTAAGCACAGTACTGTCAAATATGGTCAATATTGGTAACAAAATAATAAAATAAAATGATTCGATTCTTTTTATAGACTGAAGGTATCTGGTTTTGAAGACAGCCTTCATTTTTCTTTGAATGAACTCCCAAATGATAAATGATTAGATTTTACTGTTGGGATTATTCATAGCATTCAAGCATTTACACATTTGTATATGTAGGATATTTGATTTCAGCCATACACTAGGGAAATATACATCATGATAAACTTATATCTTGTAACTGGTATTTTACCTTTTGGAAAGCAATGTTAAGATGTTACTGAATGTCAGATTGAACAGATGATTTCTAAACTTTGCCTGAGTAAAACATACCAAACAAAACTGTTCAACCTTTTGAGATATTTATTCCCAAATTTGTATGCACTCAATAAAAACAAGTGAATGAAACAGATTTGGAAATGATTTTATTTCTACACTTCAAAACAAATTTTGTTGATTCTTCCTCACTTTTCTTCTCTATTGTATTACAAAGCTTTGTGGTTGATTTTAAATGGAAGAAGATGAATTTGAATTATCTTAAGATTTTGAATGGAAAACAAAAAGATAAAAAATAAGACATAGAACCAAAAACAATAGTAAAGATAGAAAATAAAAGGATAAATCCAAATTTTGTTATGCAATCTGTTGTGGCCTGTTAGGGGCCAGCAAAAAGACATAGAAAAAGAGAAAGTAGATGGAACAAGTGTATTGAAGAACAGAACATAAATACAAAATAAGAATGTTAGTACAGCTGGTAGAAGTGTCCATCCAAAAACTGCCAGGTTCGACTGCTGGGAGAAAGTCTCTGCGAGAGTGAATAAGGTTAATATTTATGAAGAAGGAAGAGTTCATTATTGTGTAGATGGGTCATCATAATACAAATAGTACATCCATGTCGAGAATGTATCTTCTTCCTATGAGTTCATTTGTGTCTGCATAGAATTCTTCATAAAGTTTTGGTTATTTTTTGTGCTTTTGTCAGAAGTCCAATAATTGTTTTAGATTGCTTGATCAGTGCTACCACAATAAGCTTAGAATAGTCACATGCTAAACTATAGAATTCAGCCTACCAGTGAAGATCAAACTCAGTAAAGTAAGGAATAATTTATGAGACTAGTTAATTAATCATTGCACCATGGCAGGTACTGTTTCTCTGAGAAGAGAGCAAAGTTTATGTTGCTGAACTATTGTTGAAACTATCTATATATCTGTCTGTCTCATTCACTCTCTCTCTCTCTCTCTCTCTCTCTCTCTCTCTCTCTCTCTCTCTCTTTCTATATATATATATAAATTTATATATGTATGTATGTGTATGTATATATAGTAAGTAAAGTTGGTGACCGTAGTCGAGGGCGACCAGAAGTTTTCCTTTTCAATAGCGAGTACACCGAGGTGTCAGGGAGGGCGCTACTCCTTTCCCTGGATTTCTCCACTTTACCCTTAATACATACCTTATATTGCTGAGTGTTAAGCAAGGAGGTATCAAGTACCATTTTTAAAGTCTTTG